>CP139506.1:440557523-441157523 GCA_021014915.2 Artemisia tridentata subsp. tridentata | reverse complement strand
CTTCCTTCATGGGGATCTCAATGAGGAAGTTTACATGACAGTGCAAAGTGGCTATAAGAAGCCTCTTCCACCCAATACAGTCTACAAATTAAGGAAGTCTCTCTATGGTCTGAAACAAGCTAATAGATAGTGGTTAATCAAGCTCACTACCTTCCTTGAATCCATTGGATTTACTCAAAGTCGTGTAGATTCATCCCTCTTCACATACTACAAAGGTGCACATACTTTGATTCTCCACATCTATGTTGATGACATTCTACTAGCAGGCAACAACTCCTCACTCATCTTAGATGTCAAAGCTCAACTCCATCAGACTTTTAGCATCAAAGATCTTGGTCCTCTTCACTACTATCTAGGCATTGAGTTCCTAAGAAATTCTAAAGGCATTATCATGACTCAAAGGAAATAAATTTGCTAATCTCCAAAATGACAAGCTAGCAAAAATTCCTCTTGATTCGAAAGTCAAGCTTACCTACACAGATGGTGATCCTATTCCAGACCCTTCTCACTACAGAACTCTTGTTGGCAAACTAATTTACCTCACAATAAGCAGACAGATATTGCCTTTGCAGCTCAACTTCTCAGCCAATTCTCTCAACAGCCACACACTTCTCACCTATAGCACCTATTTCTATCCGTTGTGGTAAAGAAGCTGAATGGTTGAAAAACTTGCTTCTTGAGATTCCATTGTGGCCTAAACCTATAGCACCTATTTCTATCCGTTGTGATAGTGCTGCTACATTGGCAAAGGCTTATAGCCAGATGTACAATGGGAAGTCTAGACACTTAGGTGTCAGGCATAGCATGATTCATGAGCTTATCATGAATGGGGTGGTATCTATAGAGTTTGTTAGATCTAAACAAAACTTAGCTGATCACTTGACGAAGGGTTTGGCTAGAGACTTGGTTTTAAAGTCTGCTAAAGGGATGGGTTTAAGTCCATTTTAGTCACTGAATGCTAAGACACCCAACTCCCTCCTGAAGAAACTTTGGAGTTGAGTTCAATGTGGCAAGCTGAACATTCAGTGGACTAGAGCGCATGTTTTATTTACATCCCAAGGTTGTGCTCAGAACTGCTGGAAAAGGAGGATGAAGTCTTCACTTCTTAATGGTTAATTTTCTTTGAAAAAGTGCTTAGCAGTAGCATGAATAAAGATGAACCACCTATGTAAATGTTGAAGTTTTGCTGCTTCAGGAAGCTTTTGGACTTTTAGCTTTTACAACATTTATGAATTGGATATGGACACATGGCTTGTATAGTGTCAGGTGTAATTAAGTGTTTGAAACATTGTGTGTATTTATCTTCAGGTATTCAAATGGATTGAAGGGTTCAATTCGTAGAACACCCTGATTCTCGAATATTTGAACGTGTAATGTACTAAGATGAGAATTCAATCTTCAAGATATTTTCATTTATGCACATATTTGTTTGATGTTTATTTTTCATGCAAAGGAAGTGAACTAAATTTGGGGAGGATTGTTGGAAAATTTAGTGCACTTGAGGGATGAGTTTACACCTGGTAATGGGTTTGGAGGTATGGAGTATACACCTATCAGGTCAATGAACACCCTGACTCATATTCTGTGGTTATGTTGTTCTGCTGCTGGTTATTATGATGGTACTGCTGGTATCATCATGGTACGGCTGATGTAGAACAAGGTACGGTTTGCTTGGACAAGGTACTGCTAGCTTGAACAAGGTACTGCTAGTTTAGTGAAGGTACGGCCAGCTTCAATGCTGCTACTACATTCACTATGCTACTAGCATTGTCACCCTGCTGCTAGCATAAACAACCTGCTGCTAGTGTTATTAACTCTGCTGATAGTTCAATAACTCTGCTGCTAGTAAGCTTAGCTGGAAAGAATATTCCAGCTGGTGAGTGGGTAACCACTAAGGTTTATTCCTGCTGTAAAGCAGGTTAACCACTAAAGCTTATTCCAGTTGTAAAGTTGATAACCACATGTTCCTACTTTATGGAAATTATTATGTTATATCTAATAGGGAATTAAATATACATTGTACCATGATTTAGGATCGTGAGTATATCTCTTATAATAAGAGATTATCACAGGCATGAAAGATACAGAAAAAACCCAGAAACACTTGAATGCAATTAAGTTCTTGATTTGTGCCTAAAACAAGAACATCACTTGGTCTTATCCCATAGAGATATTCGTGTAACCCAGGCATAGGGTCGAATAGTTTCTATTGGAAAGTGATACCACGATTTCAAGTGATTATCTGGTACCTTAATTCATTGATTATCTTAACCCTGTTACTGGGATTATACAACACAGTTAGAAGGAAACCCACCAACAATCAATAGAAACTATTAGTGATAATCAATGGCGGCGGCAATGAGGCATATAGCTGCTAAGTTTTCTAAACTGGAAAAGTTTGAAGGTGTGGATTTCAGAAGGTGGCAAAAGAAGATGCACTTCTTGTTGTCGAGCATGAATGTGGTGTATGTGCTAACCACATCCATTCCAAAAGATCATGGGGATAATGCTACTATGGAGCAGAGCAGAAACAGAAGCAAATGGGAGAATGATGACTATGTCTGCAGAGGATTAATCCTCAATGGTATGTCTGATTCTTTATTTGATCTTTATCAAAATGTTGAATCTTCTCAAGAACTGTGGGATTCCTTGGAAGCCAAATATATGGCTGAGGATGCATCAAGTAAGAAGTTCCTTGTAAGTAATTTTAACAATTACAAAATGGTTGATTCTAGACCTGTCATGGAACAATACAATGAACTTCTTAGTATACTTGGTCGATTCACACAACACAAAATGAACATGGATGAGGCTATTTCAGTCTCTTGTATCATTGATAAATTACCTCCTTCTTGGAAAGATTTCAAGCATATGCTAAAACATAAGAAGGAGGAATTAACTCTTGTTGAGTTGGGCAGTCATTTGCGCATTGAGGAATCACTCAAAGCACATGAAAGTGACAAGCCAAATAGCAGCACTGCTGCTGGTCCATCAGTTGTTAATTTGGTGGAACATAACAACTCCACCAGGAACACTGGCAACAAGGGCAAACGTAAGCATCATGATAACACCAAACCTGATCCTAACAAGAAGCCAAAAGCTACTTGTTGGAAGTGTGGTAAAACTGGACACTTCAGGAAGGATTGTAAAGGTGTTAAGATTGGCAATAAAGCCAATGGATCAAGCACAAGTGGATCTGGGATTGTTAATAGCAACTCCCTGAAAGGTCAGAATATATTTAATAAGTCTCTTGAGATTTATTATGTTACGTATATCTCTGATGTGTACTTTGTGCAGGATGATGATGTTGCGTGGTGGGTTGAATCTGGAGCAACAACTCATGTGTGTAAAGATAGAAGCTGGTTCAAGACTTATGAGTCAATGAATGATGGTTCTATTCTTCACATGGGAAATGAGTCAACAGCCTTGGTGCATGGAAAAGGATGTGTTGATTTGAAGTTTAGTTCTGGAAAGATTGTTTATTTGTTTAATGTTTTACATGTTCCTGTTATTAGGAAGAACTTGGTCTCTAGTAGTGTTTTGAATAATTGTGGTTATAAACAAGTAATTGAATCTGATAAGTTTGTTTTATCTAAACATGGTGTATTCATTGGTTTTGGTTATTTATGTAATCAGATGTTTAAACTTAATATTATTCATGATGTTGTTAATTCTGCTTTTATGTCGACATCTAAATTGAATGATTCAACCCTTTGGCATGCTAGACTTGGCCATGTACACTTTAAAAGGATGCAAGATATGTCTAAGGATGGGTTAATCCCAGCATTTGACATGGACACTGAAAAGTGTAATACTTGTATGATTAACAAGATAACTAAGAAACCATTTCAAAGTGTAAAACGTGAAACTGTGATATTAGAACTGATTCATAGTGACTTATGTGATTTACATGCTACTCCCTCTTTAGGGAATAAGAAATACTTTGTGACTTTTATTGATGATGCTTCTAGGTATTGTTATGTTTATTTATTGCATACTAAGGATGAAGCATTAAATAAATTTAAAGTATTTAAAACTGAGGTTGAATTGCAACAAGAGTCTCTAATCAAAAGATTAAGGACTGATAGGGGAGGTGAGTACATGGATACTCTGTATTTTCAGTCTGTTGGTATAATCCATGAAACGACTGCCCCCTATACTCCTCAGCAAAATGAAATTTCTGAAAGGAAAAACCGAGTGCTGAAGGAGATGGTTAACTCCATGTTGTCCTATTCAGGACTGAGTCAAGGTTTCTGGGGTGAAGCTATGTTAACAGCTTGCTATTTATTAAATAGAGTTCCCAACAAAAGGAACAAGACAACCCCTTATGAACTCTGGACTAAAAAGAAACCCAACCTGAATTATATCAGGGTTTGGGTTGTAGGGCTGTTGTGAAACTCCCTGATCCAAAATTGAAAACTTTGGGTGAAAGAGGCATTGAATGCATCTTTGTTGGATATGCTGAGCATTCCAAGGCTTTTAGGTTCTATGTTATTGAACCTAATGAATCTGTTTCAATTAATTCAATAATTGAATCTAGGGATGCTATCTTCGATGAGAAGAGATTCTCATCATTCCCGAGACCAATTCAGAGGATTCCTAATGGAACCAATGATGTTGGTGTATCAGAAATATCAGATGAGGTTCCTGATGAGGTTGTGGTCCAACAACCTGAACCTGAGCTCAGAAGAAGCACAAGGGTCAGGACTCCAAAATCTTTTGGACCTGAATTTCAATTATATTTGATTGAAGGAACAAGGGATGAGGTCTCTGACCAACACTCCTATTGCTTTAATGTTGAGGATGATCCCAAGACATTTAATGAAGCAATGAAGTCCCAGGATGTTGCTTTCTGGAAAGAAGCAATAAATGATGAAATGGACTCCATCATGGGTGTTGGTCTACACGAATTATGGATCTTCTAAGTAGCCTTTGGATACTTAGTAGTTGATTTGAATAAATCCAAACCAAACTAAGTGAGAAAACTCTATAAAATTGTTAATGTTAATGCGGAAAATTAACACAAACAACGAACACCGGATTCACTAACTCTTGTATATTCAACACTATGAATAAACAACTTACACAACTCGTATAGCTTTTTCACACACGACTCTTACTATCTCTAAACCTCTAGGGTTCCTTTTATATACTAAGGAATACCCTTATACAAGCAAAAACGTGTGAGAAGATAATTACGTATCTTCTATTTCTATAACTAATTCGTATATATCTTTACTAAAAACTAACAAACTTTCCTAAAAACTCTAACCAGACCTAACTAAGTCAACCAGACTTTACATGTACCAGACCTAATATCAACCAGACCTTACAATTACCAGACCTAACTTAGAACTTAGGTCTGCCTTTATATTTCTTCAAGGTCTGCTTCCAAAGTCTGCTTCAGGGTCTGCTTCGTACCATGTGATAATTCCCAACAATCCTCCCCTAACTTGATCTTCATGAATAATGAACTTCAAGTTTCTTCTGAGTAAGCTCCTGAGGATACAAATCTTTAAGCACTTGGAATTATCTTGATCTGCAACTCTTTGTATCTTCAAATATGAACATTTGTGCAGCAACTTGGTCTTCTCAGCATCCATTTAGTCTTTCCAGCAACCATGACATTGTGTACATCAATTCATATTAAGTTTCATATCTATTCTCATCACTTCCAGGTGTGTTAACTCCTGTGAGAGGTGAATCATTGAAAATTAATGGATTTGATGTCTCTTTACCAATAGCCATCACTACTGGAGTAGCCAAATGTTTTGGTGTATTAGACCATGGTACACTGATAACCATATGATTTTTAGTAAATCATCAACTATCAACGGATTGGGAAAGTCTTTACCAAAAGCCGTTTGCTTTTGGACTAGCCAATTCTTTGGTGGAATTTTACCTCACCTTGGTGAATTGATTACCAATTATGGTTTTTCCACAGCCTTTACCACAAGCCATAATCTTGTGGGCTAGCCAACTCTTCACAAACATAGATATGGTGAGTTGAATACCATACAATTTTTGGCAAATTGTCAGCCATAAACGGTTTTGATATATCTTTACCTGTAGCCGTTTGCTCAGGATTAGCCAGTCCTTGTGTTGGTCAAACAAGGTGGACTGATTACCTTTTGTTGTGTTAGTGCAAAGCACCTCCACCAAGTGAGAAGTTCCATTAGTCTCACTTAACAACTTAATCCAGCACAAATTTTTTTTTTTCACTAACAGACTTAAATAAGACTACCAGAATTAAAACTTAACCTACAAGACTTAAAGATTAAATCCTAAGTGCTGGTTTATATACATACTATACAATTTGACCTCCCCTTAAATCCAAATAGGGGTTCATCATACCAATGTTAACTACCAGATAATTAAACCTAGGTCCATCAAATGCCTTAGTTAACAGGTCAGCAACATTAAAATCTGTATGAATTTTCTCCACTCTAATTAACTTCTTTTCAAAGCAATCTCTAATAAAGTGATGCCTGATCTCTATATGTTTAGTTTTAGAGTGATAGACAGGATTTTTAACAATACAGATTGTACTTTCATTGTCTATGTGGATGACAGTATTCATAAAGTTCATACCATAGTCCAGCAACTGATTTTGAATCCATAAGACTTGTCCACAGCAATTAGCAGCTGCTACATACTCAGCTTCAGTAGTTGAGTTGGCCACAATAGTCTGCTTCTTGCATTGCCAAGATATCAATCTTCTTCCAAGAAATTGACAACCTCCTGTTGTGGATTTCCTATCAAGGCTTGCACCAGCATAGTCACTGTCTGAATAGGCTGTCAGGTCAAAAGATGACTCTTTAGGATACCAAAGGCCCAGATTGGGTTTACCCTTTAGATACCTAAAGATTCTCTTCACAGCATGAAAGTGTGAAGTCTTTGGTTGTACCTGAAAACGTGAGCAAACACATACAGCATACATAATATCTGGTCTAGAAGCAGTAAGATACATTAAAGAGCCAATCATGGATCTATAATGATGTACATCCACATCTGCAGCATCCTCATCCTTTGTTAATGGCACCTTGTTTTCCATTGGAGTGACTGCAGTCTTCACATTGGTAAACCCAAACTTCTTCAAAATTTTTGCAACATACTTATTTTGAGAAATAAAAATACCATCTTCTTTCTGCAGTACTTGCAATCCTAAGAAGAATGTAAGCTCTCCCATTGAGCTCATCTCAAACCTGCTTTTCATTAATCCTTTAAATTCATCACACCAAGACTTCTTTGTGGATCCAAAAATAATATTATCCACATAGATTTGCACAAGAATAATATCCTTCTTGTCCCTTTTTATGAACAAGGTCTTGTCAATTACCCCTCTGATATACCCATGTTCTTCCAAACATTTTGAGAGAGTATCATACCATGCTCTGGGAGCCTGATGAAGTCCATAAAGAGCCTTAATGACCTTGTACACTTGATTTGGATTAGTAGGGTATTTAATACCAGGAGGTTGATGGACATATACTTCCTCCTCAATAGTGCCGTATAGAAAGGCACTTTTGACTTCCATCTGATATACTTTAAAGCCCATGTGAGAGGCATAGGCTAAAAATAACCTAATAGCCTCAATTCTGGCTACAGGAGCAAAAACTTCATCATAGTCAATTCCTTCCTCCTGCTTATAACCCTATGCAACCAATCTTGCTTTATTTCTCACAACCACTCCTCTTTCATCCCTTTTATTTCTAAACACCCATTTAGTACCAATAACCTTAGCTCCAGGAGGTAGATCCACAAGCACCCATACATTTTGCAATTTGAATTGCAGCAACTCTTCCTGCATAGCTTCTACCCAACTTTCATCTGCTAATGCTTCTGAGACTGAGATGGGTTCCTTTTGAGAAAGGAAGCAAGCAAATAAACAGTGTTGCTGATCCTTATGATTTACCCTTTGTTGCTTTTTGATCACACTGATGAGTGCAATTGATTTAGGCTGTTGTAGTACTCTACTTCTTGTTTGAACAGCTGACTTGGGATAACCAATGATTTGGCTTTTGGGATGAATAGTATGAACTCTGAGTGTTGGTGTAGGACTAATAGGTACTTCAGTGGGCAGGTTGTTGAAGTCAATAATAACACCTCCTTCATCATATGAGGCCTCCTCAAAAATACCTTCCTTCTGATTTTCAAATATCTCAAGTTTCGGCATTTCAGAGTCATCAAAAACAGTACTTGGAGTGGGTTCTGCTTTGCCAAAACTAATATCTTCATTACCAGACTTTATGATGGAAGTCCTGGTTTCCTTAATCTTCATTCCAGATTCTTGCTCAAGTGAAGAAGAATGCTTGACTTCTTCACTAACAGTAGCAGACTTGACCTCTGTGGTAGGAATTACAATAAGTTTAGCAACTTCACCGGTGTTTTCTGCATTTGAAGAGTCTTGAGTACCTGCAATGTTAGTAATTTCTGTGGTACCTGCATCAGGGTTAGCTTGATTCTCCTTAGAGACAGGAATATAGTTCATAGAGTCAGTTAGATAATCAATGTCAAACATCCATCTATGTCCTAATCCCTGCACATTGGGTTTTTCCTCAAGAAAGTTAACATGCAAATTTTCTTCTACTTTCTTGGTCACTAAATTGTACACCCTAAAGGCCTTACTATTCAGTGAGTACCCAACAAGAAACCCTTCATCTGACTTTCCTTCAAATTTGCCTAGAACACTAAGTGTATCAAGGATGGTCACATGACACCCAAAAGGCCGTATATAACTAACAATTGGTTTGTGGCCAAACATAAGCTCATAAGGTGTTTTGATTTGAGGCTTGGTCACTCTAACCCTATTAAAGATGTAGCAAGCAGTGCTGACTGCTTCAGCCCAAAATATTGTAGGTAGAAGTGAATCTGCTAGCATTGTCCTAGCTGCCTCAATTAAAGTCATGTTCATCCTTTCAGCAACTCCATTCTGCTGAGGAGTTCTAGCATTACTGAACTGTTGTTTTATACCTTTGTTACCACAAAACTCTAACATGCTTTTGTTGTTAAACTCAGTGCCATTGTCACTCCTAATGATTTTAACTCTTTTATTAATAAGGTTTTCAATCTGCCTAATGAAAGTTTGAATCAAGGGTGTAGTTTCATCCTTCCTAGACATAAAGAAGACCCAGCAATATCTAGTACAATCATCTGTAATGACAAGGCAATAGCTGGAATGATTAACACTTTGGATGGATGTAGGGCCAAATAAGTCCATATGTAAGGTATGCAAAAGTTCAGTTACCAATCTCTCTATCTTAGCCTTACATGTTACCCTATGTTGTTTGCCCTTATTGCATGCCACACAGGTTTGGTCATTCTTAAATAATTTAGAAGGCAATCCCCTAACCAAATTATTCTTAACAAGCTTATTCATATTTTTAAAATTAACATGACCTAACCTTCTGTGCCACAATTTAGACTCATCCAAGGTAGCCTTTGCAATCAAACAAGCAGAAACTTTTGCAGGTTCAGGTGCTTTCATATCAACACTGTACATATTGTGTTGTCTAGGAACTTTAAGAAGGATCTGACTTTCATCAGGCATCTTAAAGTCCGGAGTCAAGACAAAACATCCAGTGTCAGTGAAGAGCACCTTATGCTGTGTATCACATATTTGTGATATTGAGAAAAGGTTGAACTGCCCAAGTTCTTTCACAAAGGATACATTATCAAATTCCAAATTGCCCACAGTAATTCTTCCCTTTCCTGTGATCTGTCCTTTGCTTCCTCTAAAGGTAACAGAACCTCCTTTGAATTCTTGCAAATCCTTCAGGTAGTTCTTGTTACCAGTCATGTGCCCGGAGCACCCACTATCAAATATTCCTCTGTCCGCCATGTAGCTAAGTGAATGATCCTGCATAAAAATGAGAGAGATTAGTTTCTCTTAGGGACCCAGACCTTAGCAGGTTTGGGTCCTCCTTGTGGATCAACATATTTGTACTTTTTGTATGAAACTGATCCACTTTTGTTATGGGACTTATGGGTAGTTTTATTCTTGAAGTTATCCCAAGACCATGGTGAAGCATCATTCCCATAACCCCTTACAGCATTAGTATTAAAAGGTTTTGCTGCATTGTTGCCATTTGGTCTCCTCACAGGTGAATGAGGTTTCTAAAAGTTGTTTCTTTGGTTCACCTGTGGTCTGTTTGTTGGCTGAAAAGGTCTCACATAACCAGAATTCACATTGGACCTACCAGAACTAAAGTTCTGCCTACCAGAATTAAAGTTTTTAAAGCCAGACCTAAAGTTTGTTCTACCAGAACTAACATTGAAGTTAGGTCTGTTAGTGTTATTGTGTTGGACAGGTCTGTAAACAAACTGGTTTGCATGATTTATTCTATTTGCATTGGTCCAAACTGGTCTACTAGCCACATTACTAGTATTCATATTCTTCCTCCTAATCTCAGCCTCTCTCTTCATCTTATTCTCATGAAAGTTGCAGTCTTTTATCAAGTGATCTGAACAGCCGCATACAAAGCATCTTTTAAGAATAAAGTTAACATTTCTCTTAACATCTCTATGCACATTATTTCTTCTGGGTGACTCATGTATATTCACTGATTCCCTAGGAGAGTTAGCACAACTAGGTCCTTCAGTTTTTGGTTCTGACTTAGTCACAGAAGGTACACTTGTTTTAGACTCACTACTCTTAGAGCTTTTAGGTTCTGAACTCTCTGCTGGACCACTCCTAGGTTCTGACTTAGTATGTTCAGAGGCTTTGCTAGATGATCCATCAGTGTCATTGGATTGACAAGATGAATACTTACTAGACTTTGACTTTGATGTGATGGACTCAGGAGTTTGAGGACCACGCTTTCCATAGACAAACAGAGAATCATCTATATCCTCTCTTTCGACAGGAGTATAGTCTCCACTTAATGGATGAGGCACACCCTTATAGTCATCAGATTTAACAAACCGATTATACAAGGTTTTGCCCTCATAGTCCTCTTCTCTATATTTAAAGATTTCTTTTCTTTCATCCTCCACATACCCTAAGACATGTTTCTTATTAGAAGTAATCTGAGCATTCCAAACTTTATCTGAATTAGTCTGAGATTTATTCCAGCTTTCTACAATCTTCCTTAACTCATCTCTTTCCTTTTGTATTTAAGACCTAATTGTCTATATCTTTTTATCTTTTCAGTATGTTCATAGACTTTATTGGCCTCGAAGTACAATTTTGTATTTAAGTCCTGGTTAAGTTTTTGAAGATTGCTCTTTTGTGACTCTAAAGTGTTCAAAGCATTTTTATAAGCTAATATTTGTGCTTCTTGATCACTTATTAGTTTCAATTGTTCATCACATAAAGCTTTTACATGATTATATGAGTCAGTGCATAATTTTGAGCATAAAGATACCTCATTATTCGAACCAATAGCCATGAGAGCAAGATCAGCCTCATCATCCTGTGTTGTATGCTCTCCCCAGTTAACAGCTCCTCCTTCCAGAGTCATCATCTCCATCTTGTTCTTTTCCAGCTTTTCTTCCTTATTATCCTCTTTCTTGTACCCATCACCCTTTCTTTCTGGACAATCCCTTGAGAAGTGCCCATGCTTGTGGCAGTTGTAGCACTCCACAGTTCTCCTGGTATACCCGATTGGAGATTTGTTGTTAAATTTGATGGACCTTCCATATTGCTTCTGGAATCGTTTGATTCTTAAAGCAATCATGGCAATATGCCACTTTATATCCATCTCCTCCACTTCAGCATCATTGATTTGCTCTAAGTCCTCACTTATGAGGCTATCCTCCTCTTGCTGATTTGCAAAGAAGGAATGAATCACCTCATCAGCAAGTCCAACAGGAGCAGACCTTGTTGAAGCTTCATATACTCCAGTCTTCATGCTACCAGACTTTAGACCGCCAGACTTTGAATTACCAGACTTTAGTTGATAAGCACTTCCTTTGCCTTGAGATACAAAGGCAACATTAGTAGAACTTGAGGAAGCCTGAGATGTACTACTAATTTCCTGTTCAAAAAGCCTGAGATTATAGTACAGGTCATCAGTAGTTATGGTGTCAACATCATCTTTTAGTCTCATGCCCATTGATACAGTTGCCCAATCCGATGGTAAAGACCTTAGGAATTTCTGATTTGCATCCTCATCAGAAACTCCAGCCCCATGTGCCTCCAGTTGTGCTAGTAGGTGTTGAAACCTATCATATCCTTTCTCCAGACCTTCAGTCTTTGAGACAGTAAATGTCTCAAACTGTTGTTTGAGGACCACTTTCTGCATCTTCTTAGAATTTGCATTGCCCCCAAATCTCTTCTTGATAGCCTCCCAGATCTCTTTTGCATCTACCATGCTGTGAAACCTCTGCAGATGCTCCTTAGGAATAGCCATAAGGAGCAAGGTCCTTGCTTTCTTCTCTTTCTCCACAGCCCTAATCTCTTCTGCACTAACCGGTGGCAAGATCTTCACTGTCCCATCTATTCCCACTAAAACCCTCTTCTTAGAATTCCCTTTCTTGATAACCTTCCATACCTCACTATCAATGTATTCAAGATAGTGCTCCATCTCCATCGTCCATATATCATATTCTTCTCTTTTCAGGATAGGAAGTTTTATATTGGAGATAGTGGTGGTCGAGGGAATTGGTTGTTGAGTTTGTTGATTTTGAGAGGTATTGGTTTCAGGTGATTCTTCATTGTGAATGGACACATCAGTATCACTGTCATGGTTAGAAAAACCATCATTCTTAACTTGATCAGAAGTCATTGTGAGGATGAATTTGATGAGAGTGTTTTTTTGGGTTTTTGGTGTTCTGCAAAACTCAGAGTCTCTCGAAAGGCTCTGATACCACTTGTTGGTCCACACGAATTATGGATCTTCTAAGTAGCCTTTGGATACTTAATAGTTGATTTGAATAAATCCAAACCAAACTAAGTGAGAAAACTCTATAAAATTGTTAATGTTAATGCGGAAAATTAACACAAACAACGAACACCGGATTCACTAACTCTTGTATATTCAACACTATGAATAAACAACTTACACAACTCGTATAGCTTTTTCACACACGACTCTTACTATCTCTAAACCTCTAGGGTTCCTTTTATATACTAAGGAATACCCTTATACAAGCAAAAACGTGTGAGAAGATAATTACGTATCTTCTATTTCTATAACTAATTCGTATATATCTTTACTAAAAACTAACAAACTTTCCTAAAAACTCTAACCAGACCTAACTAAGTCAACCAGACTTTACATGTACCAGACCTAATATGAACCAGACCTTACAATTACCAGACCTAACTTAGAACTTAGGTCTGCCTTTATATTTCTTCAAGGTTTGCTTCCAAAGTCTGCTTCAGGGTCTGCTTCGTACCATGTGATAATTCCCAACAATGGGCAACAACACTTGGGTGTTGGCTGATCTACCACCTGGTTGCAAACCTTTGGGCTGCAAATGGATTTTCAAAAAGAAAATGAAGGTAGATGGAACTATTGAAAAGTTCAAAGCTAGACTAGTCATTCAAGGCTTTAAACAAAAGTCTGGAATTGACTATTTTGATACTTATGCCCCAGTGGCTCGTATCAGTACCATAAGATTACTAATTGCTTTGGCATCAATTCACAATCTGGTTATACATCAGATGGATGTGAAGACAGCTTTCTTGAATGGTGAATTAGATGAGGAGGTTTATATGAACCAACCTCAAGGCTTCATCATGCCTGGCAATGAAAACAAGGTGTGCAAACTGATTAAGTCCTTATATGGACTCAAACAGACACCTAAGCAATGGCATCAAAAATTTGATGAAGTGGTTTTGTCTAGTGGTTATTCACTTAACCAGTCTGACAAATGTGTATATAGCAAATTTGATGAATCTGGTAAAGGAGTCATCATTTGTCTATATGTTGATGACATGTTGATATTTGGCACTGACCAAAATCAAGTGGACCTTACAAAGGAATTTTTGTCATCAAGGTTCTCCATGAAGGATATGGGGGAGGCAGATGTTATCCTTGGTATTAGGATTAGACATGACAGTAACAAGATTTCTATCTCACAGTCTCATTATATTGAGAAGGTGTTAAAGAAATTTAATTACTTTGATTGTACTCCAGTGAGTACTCCTATGGATACAAGTGAGAAGCTCATGCCCAATAAAGGCAAGGTTGTGTCTCAACTTGAGTATTCTAGGGTAATTGGCTGCTTGATGTATGACATGACTTGTACAAGGCCTGACATTGCATTTGCTGTGGGAAAATTGAGCAGATATACTAGTAATCCTAGTGCTCATCATTGGCAAGCAATTCAGAGGGTACTGAAGTACTTGAAGAGAACTATGGATTATAGTCTCTCATATACTGGTTATCCTTCAGTACTAGAAGGATACACTGATGCAAGTTGGATCAGTAACACTGAGGACAATTCGTCTACTAGTGGCTGGGTATTCCTACTTGGTGGAGGTGCAATTTCTTGGGCATCCAAGAAGCAAACTTGCATTACCAGTTCAACTATGGAATCTGAATTTGTGGCCTTAGCTGCTGCTGGTAAAGAAGCTGAATGGTTGAAAAACTTGCTTCTTGAGATTCCATTGTGGCCTAAACCTATAGCACCTATTTCTATCCGTTGTGATAATGCTGCTACATTGGCAAAGGCTTATAGCCAGATGTACAATGGGAAGTCTAGACACTTAGGTGTCAGGCATAGCATGATTCGTGAGCTTATCATGAATGGGGTGGTATCTATAGAGTTTGTTAGATCTCAACAAAACTTAGCTGATCACTTGACGAAGGGTTTGGCTAGAGACTTGGTTTTAAAGTCTGCTAAAGGGATGGGTTTAAGTCCATTTTAGTCACTGAATGCTAAGACACCCAACTCCCTCCTAAGGAAACTTTGGAGCTGAGTTCAATGTGGCAAGCTGAACATTCAGTGGACTAGAGCGCATGTTTTATTTACATCCCAAGGTTGTGCTCAGAACTGCTGGAAAAGGAGGATGAAGTCTTCACTTCTTAATGGTCAATTTTCTTTGAAAAAGTGCTTAGCAGTAGCATGAATAAAGATGAACCACCTATGTAAATGTTGAAGTTTTGCCGCTTCAGGAAGCTTTTGGACTTTTAGCTTTTACAACATTTATGAATTAGATATGGACACATGGCTTGTATAGTGTCAGGTGCAATTAAGTGTTTGAAACATTGTGTGTATTTATCTTCAGGTATTCAAATGGGTTGAAGGGTTCAATTCGTAGAACACCCTGATTCTCGAATATTTGAACGTGTAATGTACTAAGATGAGAATTCAATCTTCAAGATATTTTCATTTATGCACATGTTTGTTTGATGTTTATTTTTCATGCAAAGGAAGTGAACTAAATTTGGGGAGGATTGTTGGAAAATTTAGTGCACTTGAGGGATGAGTTTACACCTGGTAATGGGTTTGGAGGTATGGAGTATACACCCATCAGGTCAATGAACACCCTGACTCATATTATGTGGTTATGTTGTTCTGCTGCTGGTTATTATGATGGTACTGCTGGTATCATCATGGTACGGCTGATGTAGAACAAGGTACGGTTGGCTTGGACAAGGTACTGATAGCTTGGACAAGGTACTGCTAGTTTAGTAAAGGTACGGCCAGCTTCATTGCTGCTACTACCTTCACTATGCTACTAGCATTGTCACCCTGCTGTTAGCATAAACAACCTGCTGCTAGTGTTATTGACTCTGCTGCTAGTTCAATAACTCTGCTGCTGGTAAGCTTAGCTGGAAAGAATATTCCAGCTAGTGAGTGGGTAACCACTGAGGTTTATTCCTGCTGTAAAGCTGGTTAACCACTAAAGCTTATTCCAGTTGTAAAGTTGATAACCACATGTTCCTACTTTATGGAAATTATTATGTTATATCTAATAGGGAATTAAATATACATTGATAATCTCTTATAATGAGAGATTATCACAGGCATGAAAGATACAGAAAAAACCCAGAAACACTTGAATGCAATTAAGTTCTTGATTTGTGCCTAAAACAAGAACATCACTTGGTCTTATCCCATAGAGATATTCGTGTAACCCAGGCATAGGTTCGAATAGTTTCTATTGGAAAGTGATACCACGATTTCAAGTGATTATCCGGTACCTTAATTCATTGATTATCTTAACCCTGTTACTGGGATTATACGACACAGTTATAAGGAAACCCACCAACAGGTGGATGTACAATGTGGTTTTGATATGCAAATATGACAACAACCTTCTACTCCAGTAAAATTGGAAATATCGATTTTTAAGAAGTTTTCGCTCGTAAAAAATCGAATCCTGGATTCTCAAGTTCTAAAATATCAATAAGTTCGCCCTCTGGTTGAAAATCAGCAAAATCCTTCTCATTGAAATAGTGGTTAATTTCATCAAACGAAAAATGAACACTGCAAATAAATGTAAATTACTCATAGCAATCACATTGCTGCTTTTAACGATGAAAACTTTAATCAAGAAATAAGTTAGTTTTTGTTATCATCAACATACCCACAATCGTCATCCAGAAAATAAGAGCTTTTCTCATTGTCAGCAAAAACTTTCAACTTGGAAATAACCTGTCCGAAACTGGGAGGGTGAGGAAGGTTATTGGTGGAAAAATAAAAACTGAACTCGTGTAATTATCTAGGAAAAGATGAATAACCAACAAAGGGTTAGTTTCTTACTTCTCCAGTTACGCTTCCAGTGTCATGATCATCCGTGTAGAACGTGCATAGTTTGTAATGTTGGTGAACACCTAGAACCTAAAACAAAGAGTATTCTTTATTTAAAAGTTATCTAGATGCCAATAACGCGACGATGCTTTACACATGTACATGCTAGCTAACAAATGCAGAGTCTTACGGGGCATATCTTAGTTGTGAGTTCATCATAGCCGATCTTAGACTTCTGTGGTTTAATCTACACAATAGTTAGAATACCAGTATTAGTTAATGTTCTTAAGATTGCATTTACATTGCTCTACTAGGATCAAACGCATACCAGAAATTTAACTGCTTGCCTTGTATGTTGAAGTTCATCTGTTGCTGACCCTACATACTGCATTTATCAAATTGTTAGACTTACTATATAATGGTATAAACACCAAAGTCAAAGTAAAAGTCAACATAGCCATCAATGTAACAGTGGTCAGTTCATCAAGTGCAGGCTCAAGTAAGGAAGACAATGGGGTGAAAAGCAGCTGCACAAGACCATATTTATCACCACATTGCATGAGACATCATACTTACCTAGATGTTATGCTATTAGTTAGTTCTTTGTATTGTACATTTCAGTTCACGTAGTAGTTTAGACAGTAGTCCATGTAGCAGTATAAATACTTGATGTAACTCTTTCATTTTAGTTAGTTGTAAAAATTTACGATTTCTCTCAATCAATTCCAAGTTCTCTCAGTTACAACCAGATAACCAAACAACAACAGTGAAGATACAAATTCAGTTAACCACCCACTCTTCCTCCACCAAAATGATCACCCTGGGCTTATCCTAATCTCCAAGAAGCTTACTGGATCTGAGAACTACAGTTCATGGAGGAGATCCATGATGATTTCACTGAATGCTAAGAACAAACTTAAAATCATAACAAATGAATACCAAGAACCAAGTGTTGATTCACTGGTAAGAGCCTTATGGGAGAGGAACATTGACATGATAATCTCATGGATTATGAACACAGTCACTGTCTCACTGATCAAACCAGCTAACAAATGACATTGCACAGTTGAAGTGTATTGTCAGAAATTGAAAGGTCTATGGGATGAAATTGATGCACTAGAGGCTCCTTACACATGTACTTGCAATTATGTTTGTGAGAATGGGAGGCTAAATGTATTGGAATAAATCTTGCTATGATGAACAAAAACACAGGTATGAATAGTAAACTTGCTATTGAATTGATTGAAACTTGCAATATTTGTTCATAGAACTTACAAATACATCGACCCTATATATATTACACGAACAGCCATGATACAAAGGGTTGTAATGGTTCAATGATAACCAACAGATATGACCCTTCATATATAACTGTATATAACTGTTACTTAACTACATTACCTGTCATAAACAACATAACTAACTAACTAACTAAGGTTTGTTGGCCTATGGCCTAAACCATGAGATTTGTGCAGCCTTATTGGCTATACATGGCTACAGACTATTACATGTTCTAAATATATACATAATAATAAGACTGAATGTTCTAAAATACAGATTCAAGGTTTAAATTTGATCTTAACATTTCCAACAAAATGGGGGCAAAAGAAGGGAGAAAGAGGTTGTTACAGTTTCTAATGGGGTTGGATGAGTGTTTCTCAAACGTGAGAGGTCAAATCCTTATGATGTAGCAATTGCCAAATGCAACTAAAGCCTATGCAATGCTGAGACAGGAGGAAAAGCAAATAGAGACCGATACACCTAAGTACCTAACACCTACGGTCATGAACACCTTCACCAATCCAAGATCATTTCACAACAACAATGTTGTGCCAAACACCAGACAAACCAGAACCAACTATGTCCCAAGCACCAGGAAAAGTAACTTCAAACCAGGTGTCATATGTCGGAATTGTCAAAAGGAATGACATTATCAAAATGAGTGCTACCAAATTGTGGGCTATCCAATTGGTCTTCCCTTGCATGGCAAATTCATTCATTTATAGTTTATTAGTTAGTTAAATTAAAAGAAGTAGGATCGAATCGGATCTAGATCTTACGATCCTATGGTAAGATCGAGATCATATTTAAGATCCTATGCCTTTTAAGATCCTACGAAGGATCGACTCGTTTTTTCTTAACGGAATCGTAAGATCGGAAGATCTTAAGAGCTAGATCGAGATCTTAACAGCTATTCCCACCAACTAAGCACCCTATAGGCTGTAAATGAGTTTTTAGAATTAAATATAATGCTAATGGTTCTATTGAGAGGTAGTAGCCAAGGGATTCAACCAATAGGAAGGAATAGACTACACATAGACATTTGCCCCAGTTGCCAAAATGGTGACAGTGAGAACTCTACTAGCTATCTCTTTCATCAATAACTCGTTTGTTCAGTAGCTTGACATCAACAATGTCTTCCTTCATGGGGATCTCAATGAGGAAGTTTACATGACAGTGCAAAGTGGCTATAAGAAGCCTCTTCCACCCAATACAGTCTGCAAATTAAGGAAGTCTCTCTATGGTCTGAAACAAGCTAATAAATAGTGGTTAATCAAGCTCACTACCTTCCTTCTTTCTATTGGATTTACTCAAAGTCATGTAGATTCATCCCTCTTCACATACTACAAAGGTGCACATACTTTGATTCTCGTCATCTATGTTGATGACATTCTACTAGCAGGCAACAACTCCTCACTCATCTTAGATGTCAAAGCTCAACTCCATCAGACTTTTAGCATCAAAGATCTTGGTCCTCTTCACTACTATCTAGGCATTGAGTTCCTAAGAAATTTTAAAGGCATTATCATGACTCAAAGGAAATATGCTCTGGACTTAATTGAATTTGCTAATCTCCAAAATGACAAGCCAGCAAAAATTCCTCTTGATTCGAAAGTCAAGCTTACCTACACAGATGGTGATCCTATTCCAGACCCTTCTCACTACAGAACTCTTGTTGGCAAACTAATTTACCTCACAATAAGCAGGCAGATATTGCCTTTGCAGCTCAACTTCTCAGCCAATTCTCTCAACAGCCACACACTTCTCACCTACAGGATCTAGGTCTATACCTTCCTAAACACAATCCATCTACTCTTCATGCTTATTGTGATAGTGAATGGGCAAACTGTCCCTCTTCAAGAAGGTCTATTTCTAGATTTGGCATATTCTTAGGCAGGAGTCTCATATCATGGCACTCTAAGAAGCAACCAGTTATGTCAAGGTCATCTACTGAGACAGAGTATTGAGCTTTGGCAGATTGCTCTTGTGAAATTACATGGTTATGTTCTGATAGAGATCAAATTGATAAGAGTTAATTAAAGGTAGATAAATCAAACCTGGCCTTTGAGACCCAGGAATCTCCTATAGTTCAACAAGAATGAAAGTAAAAACCAATTTCTGAATGATCCCCAAAACACAGTAATCGACCCTAGTATAGGCAATAAACCAAAGAAAAATGATTTGGATGCCTAAAACCCAAGCCTAAAATTAGACCTACAAATATGATTGGTGCATTTGAAAAATTGATTGGTGGGAAATGATGAAAGAGAAAAAGTGTAATACACTTGTCAAAAAATGAATGGAGTAGGTCTATTGTTAGGTCTCATTGTTAGGCCTATATATCACCACTCGTATAGGCAATAAACCAAATTAACATAATTGACTACTAACTATTAAATAATGACGTTCAGCCCCCTCGAGTCTTGCGCTTGTACACATGGCGCCAACGGTTCATATCATCACCCCCGCCCTGAAAAACCACCTTGTCCTCAAGGTGGAAACTAGGAAACTGCTGCTGAATGTGCTCCAATATCTCCCAAGTGGCTTCAGTTGGTGGTAACCCCTTCCATCCAATCAGCACCTCCCGTTGTTCCCCCATCATACGAGTTCCCAACACCGCGTCAGGCTCCATTACAGGCTCAGTCGCATAGGAAACAGGCAAATCCGATTGAACCTGCTGATTACCAATCACCTTCTTAAGCTGGGACACATGAAAAACTGGATGAATGGTCGACATTGGAGGTAATTTCAACCTGTACGCAACCATCCCTATCCGTTCCATCACCTCATACGGACCATAGAATCGCGGAGCTAACTTCTGATTGGCCCGCTGAACCACAGACCCCTGACGATACGGACGTAACTTCAAGTAAACCATATCCCCAACATCAAACGAGACATCCCTCCGCTTTCCATCAGCCTGCTCTTTCATCAACTGTTGAGCACGCAAAAATTGTCGTTTCAACTCCTCCAATATCCGATCCCTCTCCTGCAAATATTGATCCACCTCAAAAGTAAGAGCGGTACCGCGATCATAAGTAAGCATACTAGGCGGGTCTCGGCCGTATAACACCTTAAAAGGAGTCGTACGAATCGCCGAGTGATATGAAGTATTATACCAATATTCAGCCCATGGCAACCATTTCACCCATTCCTTCGGTCGGGATGACGCAAAACACCTAAGGTATGTCTCCAAGCTACGGTTCACCACCTCGGATTGGCCATCCGTTTGCGGGTGATAAGCCGTACTCCGCTTCAGTGTCGTTCCCTGATACTTAAAGAGTTCCCTCCAGAAGTGACTAACGAATACTCGATCCCGATCAGACACGATCGATTTTGGAACCCCATGTAGGCGTATTACCTCCCGAAGAAACACCGTAGCAACGGATGCGGCGGTGTAAGGATGCTTTAAAGGCACGAAATGAGCCGACTTGCTCAAACGATCGACCACCACCATAATCACACTGTATCCTGTTGACTTTGGCAGCCCATCAATAAAGTCCATAGTAAGGTCTTCCCAGATTCGTTGTGGCAAGGACAGAGGCTGCAGTAATCCCGCTGGAGATAGGTTAGAATGCTTGTTTCTTTGGCATACCCCGCACTCAGCCACCATCTTAGCCACATCTCGGCGCATCCCAATCCAGAAAAATTCCCGAGATAACCGCTTATATGTCTTTTGAGTACCCTCGTGACCCCCCATGACTCCACCATGCATTTCGCGAAATAATATGGGAATCAACTCAGATACTCGCGGTAATACCAGTCTCCCGTGATAACGAACCAAACCCTAGTCCAAAGTATAGCCGTCAATCCCGTCCTCCCCGAACTCCACTCGTCCCCGCAAGGCAACAACTTCAGGGTCGTTTCTAAGATCCTGCATCTGCTGATCTGATAATCCCACCGATGTCACAGACAACATGCCATAAGATATATCCTCCCCATGTCTAGATAACGCATCAGCCGCGCCATTCTCTTTCCCGGGTCGGTACAAAATCTCAAAATCATACCCCGACAACTTAGAAACCCATCTTTGATGCTCCCCGGGTACTGTTCACTGTTCCAACAAAAACTTCAAACTCTTCTGATCTGTGAGAACGGTGAACTGACGCTCTAACAAATAAGGCTGCCATTTTTGAACTGCCATCACTATTGCCATTAATTCCCGCTCATATACTAATTTCAGTTGTGCTCGCGGTCCCAAAACCTGGCTGAAGTACGCAATCGGTTTACCCTCCTGCATCAAAACCGCCCTTACGCCCTGTCCCGAAGCATCAGTCTCCATCGTGAAATGTTTTGAGAAATCAGGTAATGCCAAAACAGGAGCTTGGTTCATTGCTTCCTGAAGCTTTCAGAATGCTTGTGTCGCCTCATCGGTCCATATAAAACTGTCTTTTTTTAATAAGTCAGTTAAAGCTCGAGCAATCTTCCCATAATCTTTTACAAATTTCCGATAATAACCTGTCAACCCCAGAAACCCTCGCAAGTCCCTAACACTTCGAGGAACTGGCCAATCCGTCATGGCTGAGATCTTTGATGGATCGGCATGTACCCCATCACCTGTTACAATGTGTCCCAAATAATCCACCTGTTTTTGCCCAAAAACACACTTCTTTCTGTTACAATACAACTTTTCAGCTCGTAAGCACTCAAAAACCACAGATAGATGCTTTTGATGATCCTCCATTGTTCGACTATAAACAAGGATATCGTCAAAAAATACCAACACAAACTTCCGCAAATACGAGCGAAACACCCTGTTCATCAAAGACTGGAAGGTAGAGGGCGCATTAGTCAACCCGAATGGCATTACTAAGAACTCGTAATGCCCTTCGTGCGTCCTAAAAGCAGTTTTGGGAATATCAGATTCTTTCATGCGAATCTGATGGTATCCCAATTTTAAATCCAACTTACTGAATATCGTTGCCCCATGTAATTCATCCAGCAACTCATCAATTACAGGTATAGGGAATTTGTCTAGAACCGTTGATTTATTCAGGGCACGATAATCAACGCAAAAACGCCAACCCCCATCTTTCTTTTTGACTAGCAAAACCGGGCTTGAATACGGGCTAATGCTAGGGCGAATAATTCCCGCCTCTATCATCTCCCCCACCAATCTCTCGATTTTGTCCTTTTGTAGTTGCGGGTAACGGTAGGGTCGCACGTTAATGGGTTCAGTGCCACATTTCAATACAATGGCATGCTCATGGTCCCGCGAGGGAGGTAAACCTGTAGGCATAGAAAACACATCTAAAAAATCAATTAGTATTTCATCCAAATCTGGATGAACCTGCGATTCAGACATCTCGAGACCACCCAAATTTGTCATAGTAACGATATAGCCCTCATCAACATCGGATAACCCTCGCGCCAGGGCCCGTAGGGAGGTTGCCCCACGGTGAAGGCCAGACTCACCGTTCAACGTCACCTGCTCACCCGCATACTCGAATGTCATGGATAGTTTTCGCCAATTAACCCGAGTGTCTCCCAACTGTCTTAACCATTTCATCCCTAGTATAACATCCGTACTGCCTAGTTCTAAGGGATAAAAATCATCAGTAACAACCAGACCGGGTAGTTGTAACGGGACCCCACGACATATCCCAACACTCTTTTCTGATCTCCCGTTCCCCAAAATCACCCGAGTTTCACGAGACCCAGTAACTTTCAAAGTCAGGTGTTCAACCAATTTAACAGATACAAAATTGTGGGTCGCCCCACTATCGATTAGAACTATCACCTCAAAGCCATGGATGTTACCTCGCAGTTTCATTGTATGAGGGTTTGTGATACCTACCACAGATTGGACCGAAACCTCCACGTAGTCCAAATGCGGGTGCTCTTGCTCGTCTTCCCCTGCCTCATCCTCCTCATCCTCATCCTCGGGTATGATCATCACTCGAAGCGATTTTTCTGGACACCGATGGCCGGGCGCAAACTTCCCGTCACATCAGAAACATAAGCCCTTCGCCTTTTTATCCGCATAATCCGCCTCTGACATACGTTTAAAAGGCGGTTTCCCAGCACCAGCTACCTTATCCTTTGGTCCATCTCCTGCCAACACGCTTGAGATACGAGCAATTCCCCCAGTAAAACGTGTGGTCGATTTAGGGGTTGCCCCCTTGTGTGCCTCAACGACCCCTTCTGATCGACTCTCATCAATGACTAAGGCTAGTTTCATCGCATGACCCAACCCTGTTGGTTGTTGAGTTCGAACAGCGGTACGCAATTCCTGTTTCAACCCTTTAATGAAAATCCCCTCAAGTACCTCCTCTTGTAACGCCGGTAATTGAGCAGCCATCCTCTCAAACAAAGTTATGTATTCTCGGGCTGTCCCCGTTTGACTAATGGCAAAGAACTGCTCATGTAAACTTCCCGCCTGCGAGGGTTGGAAACGAGAAAGCAAACGCTGTTTTAGCTCTTCCCAACTACGAAATGGGTTCCTGTTATCACTCCATCGAAACCAAGATAACGCTGGGCCCTCTAAACACATCATGGCAGCTCTCAGTCTCTCCCCACTAGTTTGTAACGCCTGAATATCGAAAAACCGTTCAGCCTGGTACACCCATTCATAAACATCATCCCCATTACACAAAGGCATCTTGAGCTTTCGCAAACGATAATCAGTCCCCGGTCCCCACCCCCGTTCATTTCCGTGAACTATAGGTGGTTGCGACATTCGCGTGTTCCCTGATAATCCCCCTCCTGAATTTCCCAACGACAATTCCTCAAAATTTTGAAACGCACCTTCCCTACTCATTGGTGGTCCGTGATTACGGTTACTTCCGTGTTCCCCCGTTGAGAACGGACCAGAAAATATCGACCCCATTGGGATCGGAAACCCTTGAGAGTCGAAGGAGAGGCCAGAAAAGCTAGTATAGGCAACGGTGGCTGGTTGTGTAGGGTGGGGTGGTGGTGGCTGACATATCAGCGGTTGGGTGAAGGTAAAGTTGCTATAGGGTGACGTCTGAATTGGAAGGGTAGGTGGCGGTGGTTGGTGGAACGACGGTAGGGTGGTCGGCGGTGTGGTGGTTGGCGGCTGTAGGGTTTTGAGAACATTCATGATTTCAGCGAATTGTCGATCCGTGTCAACCTTGTTTTTGTCAATCGTTTCTTGCAATAAAGCCCTTTGTTCCGCTGCCTGTGAGTGGAGTGCAGCCTGATCGATCTTGTATTGTACCAGATCCGCCTCCAAATCGGTTATCTTCGTCATTGTGAATCAACAATTCCACACAGGTGGTTGGATTAGGTCTCTGATACCAATTTGATAGAGATCAAATTGATAAGAGTTAATTAAAGGTAGATAAATCAAACCTGGCCTTTGAGACCCAGGAATCTCCTATAGTTCAACAAGAATGAAAGTAAAAACCAATTTCTGAATGATCCCCAAAACACAGTAATCGACCCTAGTATAGGCAATAAAACAAATTAACATAATTGACTACTAACTATTAAATAATGACGTTCATCCCCCTCGAGTCTTGCGCTTGTACACATGGCGCCAACGGTTCATATCATGTTCATTACTAAAGGACCTCAAAGTTTGTGTCCCTACACCAGTGAGAATTCTGTATGACTACATCTCTACTATTGCTCTTGCATCCAATCCAATTCAACATGCAAGGACAAAACACATAGAAATAGACTGCCACTTTGTGAGAGACAAAATCAAGGCAAGACAAATTACTATTTCCTATGTTACTACAAATGCTCAAGCTGCTGACATTCTCACCAAAGCTCTCACTACTTATCCATTTCACCAATGCTTATCCAAGTTAGGCATTTGTGATCCCTACACAATGCCAACTTGTGGGAGGGATAATGGTATAAACACCAAAGTCAAAGCAAAAGTCAATACAGTCATCAATGTAACAGTTCATCAAGTGCAGGCTCAAGTAAGGAAGACAATGGGGTGAGAAGCAGCTGCACAAGACCATATTTATCACCACATTGCATGAGACATCAGACTTACTTACATAGATGTTATGCTATTAGTTAGTTCTTTGTATTTGTGCATTTCAGTTCATGTAGTAGTTTAGACAGTAGTCCATGTAGCAGTATAAATACTTGATGTAACTCTTTCATTTAAGTTAGTTGTAACAATTAACAATTTCTCTCAAATCAATTCCAAGTTCTCTCATTTACAATACTATACTAACTTGGTTTTGAAAAATTGAGCAAATATAGAGGTGTTTGTGTGTATGAAGTATTAATTACCTCTTTTGTGGCGCGACTACACCACTGGTCTAACTCGGCTAATCCTGCTTTCACATATTCCCCATTTTTGTATGTGCAACACTCTTTGTGTAAAAGAAAGCTGCATGTCACATAAAAGGAGATGATATAGTAATTCGAAATGAAAAATGTTCCGTTCATTAAAATATAAGCGATGATCTAACTGTTGAAAAGTTCTACATTGATGTACGAGTAAGCTTCAATGAAGATCTTTTGAATAAGAACTGGTGGCACCTGAAACAATTATGACTACATCGTTAAATTCGATAGGATGAGCATGCAAATGGGACATTTTGGTTACTACTGTTAACATACATGGTAATCCTTCAAGATAGCGAGCATGCCACTTAGGCACTCAATGACAAATCCCCATTGAGAAGATGGTGCCGGGGTATCTTTTGTAGCTGCCTGAACCGTTGGGAGAATATATATTAGTGCTGTGTTTTGCCTGTTATTAGGACTACACTTCATAAGAAAAGCTAATGAGTTACAATATCTCATTTAAGTTTTAAAAGTTATCCTTCCAAACAGCTTTACTGTGCAGCAATCGGAACTATATGTTGTATGTGAACATACATTGAATAAATACTCTAATAACAGGCTTTTTAAATAGCTCAAACACATCACCTTAATGCAATAAGTGAGAAGTGATGACAAATCCTTCTTCAGATTATTGCGAACAATTTGATAGATTTTCTCAACATACACGGTTAGTTGTTGCCGAAAAAGTAAAGCTGGGTACTTGGCCTCCACCTGACGCACTAAATCACACAAAGATGATTTACGTAACCCCTACAGCAATACAAATTGTTTACTTTCGATCTCATTTTACTGTGCAAGTCCATGTATAAAGTATGTAAGAAGAAAAACGTCCTATATGTTGAATATATGGGATGAATAACAGTGAGGATAAGTATTTAGCATTCTCGTTAATATTGATTGTGGCGGTGGTTTATGTCCAACTGGAGTTAAACTCTTATGAAGCAAATATAGCAATGTAG
This sequence comes from Artemisia tridentata subsp. tridentata, assembly GCA_021014915.2. Classification (NCBI taxonomy): domain Eukaryota; kingdom Viridiplantae; phylum Streptophyta; class Magnoliopsida; order Asterales; family Asteraceae; genus Artemisia; species Artemisia tridentata. The sequence goes on along the minus strand of CP139506.1, from coordinate 441,130,359 downwards.
AAGTGGTAGATAGCCAGTAAGCCATATGTTTATTGTCGTGCTCTTTCTGTACAACAAGGTGCATTTTAATAATCATATTCTCCAAATAAAATTGCAAATAAACCTCCCCGACAAAATAGAATACTCGTTACAAAAGCTGACCTCTATTGCAGAACTCATCATGTTAATAAGACGATCAAATACGCTTGTTTTTTCAGCTTCAAAAGCCTTCCAGTGTAAAAGGCTTTTATATATAATATATGTAGCAACTGGCTTTCCTTTACTGAAACCAAGCTCTTGTCTAACAGCAGCAAGAAGATCTTCAACATTCTCCTGTATTATTACAACATATATGTATAGTAATCAAGCTGTCGATCATTTTTAGAAAGATATGTCGAACACAGATAGAGAAAGCAGATTGCGAAAAAGAAAATTAAGAACCGAACAAGAAACAAATTATATAACGTTTCAAAAACATACATTCTTCTTTTCTTTCGCGCTGCTACCGAGTCTATTAAAACTTCCATTCCGTTGACCCTGGAATTCATATGCAAAAAAAATTAATAAAAACATAAATTCCAAATAAACTCCGAATGATAATAACAATATACAGTGTCGCGTGTTAACCTTAGCTGGTGAGGAAGCTGCACTTTGTGATTGCAATTGATTTCGATACATTACACATTCAGCCTGGATCTCATCAAATTGTTCTTCAAGGCTGCACAAACAGAAGTACTACTTTAGCCTTGGATAGTGAAATTTCGAAAACCTAAGACTTGAAAGAAAGAGTCAATCTAACATTGGTGTGACCTTTGCTTGGAGGTCTTCAATTTGATTACCATTGACTCTGCAGCCTTTGTCTGCTCCGACCTCTCGTCACATTTCCGTTGCAGTGAACCAATCATGTACTGCATGCAAGTATTCCAAAATTCCACAAAAATATCATCACCATGCATGAACATTTATGACCTTAAAGCTCTCACAAGTTCTTACTCCTTACCTTTAGTCTCACATTTTCTGCAGTAAGCTTATCAATGGTCTCATTACCAGTAGTAGGAATATCTTCAGGTTGTGGAAGTTTCTCAGTTTCTATATCTGCAGCTCCCTCTTCTTTCACGGGATATTCTGTAATCTCTTTAAAAAACAACCGTAACTTTGCATTTTCCTTCTCCATCTCAGCCTACATAATTTGCATATTGAAAAGATCAAAAACAAAAGAAGAAAAGGTATCCTAATCTATTCCAGGAGAAGTCTCTTGTTCCATAAAGTCATTTGTTCACAGGTCTAAGACATAACCCAAGTCAGCTGCTGGGCCTATTATACCTTGTAACAATCTCAAAACGAGAATGAACGAGTCATTAAACAGAAAGGTAGTGAGTTGCAAGGAAACATACCCTCGCTTGTTTTTCCTGCTCTAGTTGGGAGGTCAGTTCTTTGATTTGCTCATCTAGTTCAGATGCTGAATTTCCAGCCTGCATTATAGAAAGGACGTGTAATATTGGTATATGTGAAAGAACTAGCAATGTCCCTAAAAGATTGTTAAACACAAAATACATGTTAATTTTGAAAATAAGAATTATTGGCACCATTTGATGCCTTAATAAACATGAAGGTATACCTGGGACATAAGAGGAGCACCTGCTAGTTTTCTGTTGATTTGTAAATTCGACGCAGCCATTCCACGGATACTAGCCTGCATTCTAATAATCGAACAGTACAACGCACCATAAGTTTTCATCACCAGGAACGTGCGTATGCCACTCTGGATATTCACACACGCCGCTTCTTTCCTTCGGTGCTCATACTGTTTACGTGCCACTTGTCCTGCAATTATATATAATTACTACTTTCAAGCAGCCAACAAGATCATTATATAAATTTCTAAGTATGTACTTTATAGACAAGAGATACTTGGTGTATACCTCTAACAATAGTTTGTATTGGCTTCGTCGATTTTCTTAACAAGATAAACTTCTTGTTAGCAGAATGCGAGAGATATTTTGCTCGGATTTTGGTTGCAGATCTTCCTAAAACCTCAGTTCTGTATGCATCTAGCTCAGCCATCTGACCGGCTCTCAGAAACACTTTGGTTTTACCTATCTGCAACCATTTCAATCAGAGATATATCAGCTGTTTGCATATCCACATTATGGAAATCTTAGCTGCTAAATAGTTGCGAAAAATACTCTCCAGTCCACATAGAGAGAATGCTTCAACGTATTTGCAACAATAACAAGCCTATCATGCAATCGTACCTGATAACCTTTTTGGCCAGCCTTCTCTAATAGCATCTTCGAACACTTGATGTCATCAGTGCTACAGTTAAACATTAAAAGATAAAATCAAGATATGTTTTGTATAGAGATTAGAGGGAACTTGATCATCTTTGAATTTTGACTGAAGTAATAAAAGTAATAAGCATTTACCTCTTTTTTACAATATCAGGTGCAAGAATTTTGAATCGCTCTACAAATTCATGGTAAGGTTTACGCGTAGGAAATCCAGCAGTACTAATTCTGATTGCCTCCATAACTCCCTGTAAATTATATGAATATCAACTTTCAATACCAAAAAACGATCTTTTATAACAATGCCCGAATTCTCAAACTTACCCCACACCGAAGTTGTTGCAGTATATTTTGATTCTCAAAGATATCAGGTTTCAAAAGAGAGTTGGGTTTGACACAACGAACGTAATGCGGTTCTGTATGACTGAGTGTCTCAAGCAAAGATTGTAGTTGTTGCTGTATAATGAAACATAAGAAAATTAGATTGGTTAAATTAGAATAAAAAAGCTAGAGCCTTAGAGAAAACGAAGATATATTTATACCTTAAACTTGGCACCTATTGACGAAAACTTGGATGATTTAGACTCCTCTGACACGGGTGGGAATAAATTTGCTACGAAAGAGCACTTTGAAGCATTTAAGAGTGCCTGATGCTCTGCAACAACATAGTCTTTGTTCTTATCCAAGAAAAATTCACTTTGATACGTCACCTGAAATTGTAATTTTATTATAAAGAATGTAGCAGAGTTTGCAGGTATATGTACAAAATTATATTTATCAATTTCGGATGCAATGTGCATACATCACCAGCATAGTGACAAATGGTGAAATCTGTTTTCGCCAACTTGGGCTTATTGAAACGTTTATGATCTTTGAATGTCTGGTAAAGCTTTTCTGCAAATGTTTCATGATTGGATCTCGGAAACATGCTGCAGAATATTGGTAACGTCAGTTTATAGTTCAAATTGCATCATTTTCTTTAAAAAAAATCTGAAAAAAGCATATATTTACCAAGCCTCGTCCAGAAGAGCAAGGATTCCACCAGGTTTCTGCAGACCAAAACCTCAATTAGTTCATTAAATATACCGCAAAATTTTTAAGCACAATAACGTAACATAAATGAATATGTGTTCTAATAGGCACCGACCTTTTCAATTAGATCTAAGATGTCTTGATTGTCCTCAAACTGTATGTAACTCCAGTCTATTTCCTCCTTTGTATATTCTTCTTGCTCCATTTTAAAAACGTGCTGAAAACGAATTTATCATATACAACAAACAGATTAGGCATATAGGCTGGTATTAATTAGCCAAAAAGAAAATTACGGCTGTACTTGAACATACTGAGACAAGGCCTAATTAACTTCACAAACCTGATTAAAATGTTGCTGCAGTTTCTCATTAGTTAAATTAATGCGAAACTGCTCGAAACTGCATAAGGCCAATTGGAAATTATGTTAAACAAGAATAAAAATCAACACTTAAGTCTCAAGGTCGTTGATGCAGTGATCTACAAGAAATGACCTAACCAAAAGCGTACCAGTTAAGCACCTGTTTGTCTTGAAACTCTCGAATCCATAAATATCCAGAACTCCAATGAAGAATTTTGAGCTAGCATACAAAAAATGAAACGATTTGGCACTACAATGTCGACCCAAAATACAAAGAAAAGTCGGCCCAAACACTTTGGGTCGACAGTTTTGACCCTTTTTGGTCGTGCCAAAGGTCTCGACCCAAATTGTTTTGTCTCGACAAAAATACATAGAATTGAAAACAAAGGGGCCCACAAACCAGTCAACTCTGGGAATTCCCTTTGGGTCGACATCTCTTTTGAAAATTTGGCACGACTTTATCGTGCCAAATAATTTTAAACTTTTTTTATTTTGGTAAATCATTTATTTAATTACATAAAGTATTTTTCGGTAAAGCACTTTGGCACGACATTCTCGTGCCAAAGAATTATTTATTTTTTAATCCATAAACATTTGGCACGACATTGTCGTGCCATATGTAATATTACACGCACTGTTCATGTGCACTTTCAACTGATTGGGACGATATTTTCTTTGTGATTTGGGTCGACAATGTCGACCCAAAGTGTGAAGTATGCAAAAAAAAAAAAATGCAGCAGCAGCTTGCATATCCAGGTTTTTTCCGGAAAAAACCTACCGTTACACCTGTAATTCAACCAATATCCGCAATACCAATTCGACAATATGATACAATGCCAAATACGATACTAATTAAACTAACAAACACGAACTTTATACAAAAATAAGCCAAAATTCGGCAATAAGTTCTTGTATTACATAACTAATAACAAATATGATACAAATTAAACTACACCTACTCATACCTACTCCGACTCCTCTTGAACCTCCTCTCCCTCCTCCCCCTCCTCCCCCGACTCCTCATCACCACCACTACTAGCATTTAAATTATCGGGAGTTTGGCTCACATGAGGATTCATTTGTCTTAGAAATTGGTTAAAGACTTCCTCATTATTAAGACTAGGACCCAGGTTTGAACTAGAACCGGGACATGTAGTAGAGCCGGGAAAGACGGGCCGATAACAATTATCAAAGGAATTAGGGCCGGGAATTGGGGGAATTAGGGACATTTCGGGAAATGTGGGAAAGTTAACGGGACACGGATTACCTGGGTTAATGTTGTTGAAGTAGCTCATAAACTGCCCTAGGAAAGATTTGACGCCCATTTGTCGAGACTGCTGCTGTTGGAGCTGCTGTTGGAACTGCCGTTGGAACTGAAATTGCTGTTGTTGCATCTGAGGAGCAATTCATTTTGTTTCTTCAACAACTGATTCTCGAGTTCCGTTTGCCTTAACACCGCCGAAACAGCCTCCTCAGTAGCATATTTTGGTGCAAGCGGCAGATGTGCCGACCTAGATGAAGCTTTGCCGCTGCCCGGCACTAGCCTGCCAACGCCCATAAAATTTTGTCGGTTATCACTATGGGCTGCCTTATCAAGTACTTGCCTCTCAGTCATCGGCGGAGCCGTACCGGCTTTAACTTTACCCCACAAATCCTTCATCCTCAACTGTGTAAATCAAAAAAAAAAAAAAAAAAAAAAAAAAAAAAGAAAAAAAAACAATTATGTTAAAAAGAGGTAAGTTAAAAAAAAAAAAGCAAGTAACTAAATATTAATGACGCATGTTAAGATATAAATTACTTACATAATTCTCCTCATTTGCTTTACTTTTAAAGACCCCCGATTTTGGTGCATGAGTTCTCCTATAAGTCTCCACCAGTTCTTCATTACGCCCGTCATTCATAAGCCGCTATACATACAACATAAATAAATTAATTAACGAGTTATATATAAACATTATATACACATTTGAAAATCAAAAAATTATAATGAGTCTTACGTGCTCTTTTCGTCCTTGTACGAACGACTTCCTCCTTTGGTAGGTTGTATGCTTGTTCTTTGCCCTGTTTTCTGCATTTTTTGCAGCTCTCGCCATTCGTTCCGGAGTCGACCACCAGTCGACCAATGACTCCCACTCCTCTCGGCTTCTGCTACCCCAATCTCTACATTTAGACGGCGGCGGATTTAGCCTTGCCGTCTCAATTGTCTGTGCTGTGTCAAAGTAATTGTTCTTCAACCGGTATTTATGTTTGCGCCATAGTAACCGCAGCTGAAGTTGCACACCAAGAGATACCCGTTCCCCCACCGTGTACTCATTCTCCCTATCCTTCACTTTGTCCTGGCTGTTTAACCAATCCGCGATCTAGAAATAATTCTTCAAATAAATATACGCGTTTAAATAAACAAACAATTTAAATATAACACGCATATCTAAACGGTCGATAACGATAAGAATACAAATAAAATAAACAATTAATACCTCGAGAACGGGAAGTATGTGAGTCTTAAGAGGCACCGGAATCTCGACCCACTCGCAGTCAAAGGGAAGTATACTAACTACTTCCCCCAAAAGACTATTGAAATGCTTGGCATACGTGCCCACATCCGAAAAGGTGCGTAGATCATTATGGTCAAAGCCGATCGGCAAAGGACGACTACCGTTATCTTTATACGCCTTCCTTAAGGACCGATTTGAAGTATTAATCGACATCGAAACTACAAACATAAGTTATTGAGTCGTGAAAATACAAGTAAAAAAATTTAGTTTTATCAATAAAAAACTTAAAATAAACATCACAATTTCTTACCTGCACAGTAGCCCGGCGTAGTAAAATAGGGCTGGCGTGGTGGATCACCACCGGCATCCCCGCCGTGTGATTGGGGAGCTACACACGCCATCTGTAAAATTACAAGTACAAGAACACACAATTTCGTGGACCAATTAATACTAATACACACATTCATATAAATATACACATTTAAACATAACATAACATGCAATTTCATTCAAATAAAAGGAACACGTTTAAACATATAGTAACAATTTCATTCAAATTACAAATTAAGAAGAATTGTCATCATCCGAATCATCGCTAGATAAAACTTCTTCAACAACAATCGTTGGGTTCACTTCATCATCATCAGACACGTCAACATCATCATCATCAAGGACATGAGCAACGACATCATCTTCATTATTAACAAAATCAGCATCTTCTTCAGCATCATTTGGTGGGGCGTCCACTTCTGTTGATTCATGATTTACACTCAAATTCGCAGACTCCAAACCAGGAAAACCAAAACCAACAGACAATGCAACATCTGATGAACTGCTATCATGTATAACATCTTGATCAGAATCTACCACATCCCGATCCCAGATCTTCCGATGATGAACATCTTCGACGACCTTCCAATGAGGTGGTCGTCTAGCAAGGTCTTCAAGGTAGAAGACTTGTGTTGCTTGTGTCGCAAGAATGTATTGTTGATTTCTAAAAGCATCCTTATCAGTCAAAATATGGCGTATGCCATGTTCAATGTAAGAACGTCTAGTGCGTGCCGTAGGGTTATTATTAGGGTTACGGGTGTCGAACCATAAAACCCGAAACAACACAACCTTTCGGTCGCCCAAATAATCGAGCTCCAGAATTTCCTCCAGTTGACCATAATACATTTCTCCATCAGGCCCGGGTGTTGAAACTCCACTGCATTGAGTGGTATGAAGTTTATCGCGCTCATGCACCAAAAACTTCACACCGTTAACTACGCAAGCGGGGTATGAAAATGCACAAGATGAAGGTCCACATGCCAAAGAGAATAACTCGAGACTACAACTTGGGTCTTTTGCCACGCTCTTTTCACGGATCTACGAAAGAGATACAAACAGATTCAGATGAGCAAAAACTCTGGACTACAAGGTAATATATCTAATGTGTTTACCTTGTGATTGAACTAGAGAGGAAAACTTGTTTCCACGCTCTTGTTAGGAAATTCACTGCAAAAGTTCATGATATTATAAGTCATCAAAAACAAATAACTTAGCAAAAAAAGGGTTCTTCAAAATATAAAAAAGAAGAAACATACTCTTTGTACGCCTGGATGTCTGCGTCGATTTCAGGACTGTTGTTAAGTATAAACCATACAACTGCCTGCATAACATCTGGCTTCATCCGAGTATCTACACATCTACCCACCGGTTTGCATACTGACTGGAACACCTGGAATTTATCTGGTTGTTCAGGTGCACCGTCGTCATTTCTATCAGGACGATTAAATCTCGTCTCGACATCCTTAAGATAACGCGAGCAGAAAGTTAATGCTTCTTCTGCAACATAACCCTCCGCTATGGAACCTTCAGGCCTGGCTTTATTTCGGACATAATTTTCCAGCTTCTTCATGTATCTTTCAAATGGATACATCCACCTGTAGTAAACAGGGCCACCTAGAATAGCCTCATCGGGCAAATGCATAACCAAATCTCTTCATCTATTATTAATTTTTTTTGGCGGAGGTGTTTTAATTTTGGTGAAAATATTTGGAGGTAAACATTGGCACGACAATGTCGTGCCATATTTCTCACCGTATTTTCTTTTTCTTTTTTTTTATTTTCCCTTTAACTTATAAATTAAAATTAATTAATATTAAACAAATTAAAAATAATTTAAATTTGTTATAAATTATTTAAATAAATTAAAAATGATTTAAATTAATTATAAATTATTTAAATAAATTAAAAATGATTTAAATTAATTATAAATGAATACATTATACACGAGATGTCACACGATTAAACCGAGATGTTATGGTTATACACGAAATGTTTAACGAACGAGCCGAGATGTTATGGTTATACACGAGATGATTAACGAACGAGCCGAGATGTTATGGTTGTACACGAGATGTTTAACGAACGAGCCGAGATGTTATGGTTATACACGAGATGTTTAACAAACGAGCCGAGATGTTATGGTTGTACACGAGATGTTTAACGAACGAGCCGAGATGTTATGGTTGTACACGAGATGTTTAACGAACGAGCCGAGATGTTATGGTTATACACGAGATGATTAACGAACGAGCCGAGATGTTATGGTTATACACGAGATGTTTAACGAACGAGCCGAGATGTTATGGTTGTACACGAGATGTTTAACGAACGAGCCGAGATGTTATGGTTGTACACGAGATGTTTAACGAATGAGCCGAGATGTTATGGTTATACACGAGATGTTTAACGAACGAGCCGAGAGGTTATGGTTGTACATGAGATGTTTAACGAACGAGCCGAGATGTTATGGTTGTACACGAGATGTTTAACGAACGAGCCGAGATGTTATGGTTGTACACGAGATGTTTAATGAACGAGCCGAGATGTTATGGTTGTACATGAGATGTTTAACGAACGAGACGAGATGTTATGGTTATACACGAGATGATTAACGAACGAGCCGAGATGTTATGGTTATACACGAGATGTTTAACGATCGAGCCGAGATGTTATGGTTGTACACGAGATGTTTAACGAACGAGCCGAGATGTTATGGTTGTACACGAGATGTTTAACGAACGAGCCGAGATGTTATGGTTATACACGAGATGTTTAACGAACGAGCCGAGATGTTATGGTTGTAAACGAGATGTTTAACGAACGAGCCGAGATGTTATGGTTATACACGAGATGTTTAACGAACGAGCCAAGATGTTATGGTTGTACACGAGATGTTTAACGAACGAGCCGAGATGTTATGGTTAACGAACGAGCCGAGATGTTATGGTTATACACGAGATGTTTAACGAACGAGCCGAGATGTTATAGTTGTACACGAGATGTTTAACGAACGAGCCGAGATGTTATGGTTATACACGAGATGTTTAACGAACGAGCCGAGATGTTATGGTTATACACGAGATGATTAACGAACGAGCCGAGATGTTATGGTTATACACGAGATGTTTAACGAACTAGCCGAGATGTTATGGTTATACACGAGATGTTTAACGAACGAGCCGAGATGTTATGGTTGTACACGAGATGTTTAACGAACGAGCCAAAATCTCCCACCAAAATCTCCCACCAAAACTTTCCCACCAAAATACTGGCGCCAAAAATTTCCCACCAAGATCTGCTCTTGTATACTAACATCTTATCCACACAACTTCAAAACCTCTTATACTTAAAACCACTTAACCTCACAACCACAAACACACACTGTTATCATGGTGAAGATGGCGGAATTTGAAGCTTTTGCTTGTCCTTGTAAACGAGGAGACGTAATTCTGCGAGAATCGCATAAACCTCACTCCCGTGGTAAACAATACTATGCGTTTCCTTTATCCAAGGTGAACAATTACATACTTTTTTGTGTGTTATTTAAATAATTTGGTTAGTTGTTAAAAATAATAGTTTTTACTCTTTAACAGGGTGGGACAAAGGAGTATGGATGCGATTTTTTTTTATGGAAGGAGGAACGACTAGCCAAAATGACCGCTTCTGTTGGAGCTTCAATGCCTCCAACTCATTCCGCAAGACCATCCATAACTCCAACTCGTTACACTGCAGGACCTTCAACATCAAGTCCTGGAAATACAGAGTGCTCAAACTGCATCAAACTGAATCACCAGATAATGGTACTCAATAAAATGCTAGAAGTGTATATGCATCCAAACAAACACACAACTGATTCAGCTGCCTTATTTCACGACCTTTATAATGACATGGTAGGTGATATGGGAAATCTTCGTATGTAGGTTGTTGTTGTTGCTGTTATTGTTGTTGTTGTTGTTGTTGTTGTTGTTGTTATTGTCGTTGTTGTTGTTTGTTGTGTTATTGTTGTTGTTTAATAAAATGTTGTTGTTGTTGTGAAAACTGATGTCGAACGTGCTTTATACATATGTTCAATATCAAAAAGAATGGAACTGAGGATATGTTTAACGAAGGGCCGTTTGGTTTATGCTGTTTGGTAAATTACTTCCAATGATGTTGTTGTTGTTGTGAAAACTTAAGTATCCATCAAGATTCAACCATAAGGGGCCGTTTGGTTTATGCTGTCCTAACCATGGGCCAAGTGTTAACCACAATGTCTCACCGGGCGTAAAGCAGTTTATTAACTCGCTTGTTTCGTTTGAGTCTGTATGAAACGAGCCGAGATGTTTAACGAATGAGCCGAGATGATATGGTTATACACGAGATGTTACACGAATAAGCCGAGATGACTAAAGAGCTCTATACAATGCTAACGACATCAACAACGCACATCAGATGCAATTCCTAACCATGGGCCAAGTGTTAACCACAATGTCTCACCAGGCGTAAAGCAGTTTATTAACTCGCTTGTTTCGTTTGAGTCTGTATGAAACGAGCCGAGATGTTTAACGAATGAGCCGAGATGATATGGTTATACACGAGATGTTACACGAATAAGCCGAGATGACTAAAGAGCTCTATACAATGCTTTGAATGTATATTTTTTTAAATAAAAGTACTTAAATTAAATATATTTTTTTAATTTTATAAAAGTATTTAATTGTAAATATAAAGTTTTTAATTTTAATTATATAGTAGAAACTTTTTTAATATTTCTTTTAAAATAAAAACTGAATTAAAAAGTTTTTAAATTAAAAAAAAAAAAAAAAAAAAAAAAAAAAAAAAAAAAAGCATTTTGGGTCGACATTGTCGACCCATTCTTTTTACTATAATACTCTCCCACTTATTCTAAAATAAAAAAACTTATTCTAAAATAAAAAAGGATTTAAAAAGTTTTGAAATTAAAAATAAATATATGGCACGACATTGTCGTGCCAAATATCTTCCCATATATAATTTTTAAATAAAAACTAATTTAAAAAGTTTTTAAAATAAAAAAAAATAGTTTATTGTCGTGCCAAATTTAGCAAACGTTTGACTGACTTTTATGTTGAAAGTTGTGTGGGCCATGCTCAAAATATGGGTCGACAATGTCGACCCAAAATATTTGCTGGTGCCAAAACAACTCTTTTGGTGTAGTGCGTCTTGACCGATAGTATTATTAATCTTGTTGACGAGCCTGGGTCAATCAATAAAGCCATTGAACGGTAAATCAAAAATGTAAAACTGAAGATTCAGTTCAGTAACAACCTTCCATTCAGATACACCCTTACCAGTCAAATAGTTTTGAGTAAACTATTTTGGCAAATGCATCTCTACTAATAGTTGCAGCATCTGAATCGAGGCACTTTTTGATGCTTTCACCACGAGTTACAATCACACGCTTGCCGAAAGAATCTTCAAGAGCCGTCTTATCACACCTAAACAAGATGTTGATATCAGATAGTTGCACTAACCAGCTGAAACATCAATATTGCAAAAAAATCATAATTCTGCTATCACAAATTAATAATTACATGAATAAGTCAGCCGCAGTTTCTAGATGAGATCGAGATCTATCATCCTTAAGTTTAGAGGAATCTGGTTCACTTCCTTTTGTGAATTCAATGTTACCTAAGTGGAGAATTGCAGCAACAACACGGAATATTGCGTCCTGTAGGAAATTAAAAAATATGATTTAGATAGGACTTTATAAGTGTCATGATAGATATATAACCAGTATGTAATGACCTGCTCATCGGAGCTGATCCCAACAATATCCATAGCCTTCTTTGTCGCGAGATACTCTTTAGACTCATCCACTCCTTTTAGGCCATAAAAGCTTGATTGATTAAGGTAATGAAACTTCCTCGGATTATCAACTTTGTACTTCTTAGACTCCTGAAACGTGATGAAGATGTTGAACTTATTACTTGGCCCATAATTATAGGATACTATGGATTATTGTAAGTATAACGCTGCTATTTGTACTAAGTTTAAGGACATATGAAACCATATATTTGTGCATACAGATTACCTCTGGTGGTGCAGCACATAACATGAAAAGCAATGATAATTTCTCTCAGGTTCCAAAACTTGAGTGACACGTGACCTTTCCAGTAGATAACTTCGTATAGCAGCTCCAGAGATCATCCCTTTATCATTAAACTGGATCTCGACAAACTTACCAAAACGACTGTAGTAATACCGCACATTATAGAAAGTTTATCATCTGAAAAGAAGATGTGTTGATAGTTTGTAGGTTGAAAATTTTGGTACCTTGAATTATTGTTTCTGAGGGTCTTTGCATTACCAAATGCTTCAAGAACCGGATTTGACTGCCAAAAGAAAGATTTTGTGAAATTAAAAGAAAAGACAATTTCTCGTGTATGAAATTCAAATGTATATATAGTATTGCATACTTCTAAAACTTGTTGTTCCACACTTCGTCGCCCCTCGGATGAAGGGCGACCTCCCATAAATGCAAGATACTGCATAAGATTCTTTGTGCTTTCGGTTTTTCCAGCCCCACTTTCGCCACTAACAAGGATCGACTGACTTATTTTCTCGCTAACCATCTGCCTGTAACAGATAAATCCGTGTTATCATACAAATAGTGATACATTGGATGTTTATACTTTAAGAAAGAAGCAGAGTAACGTAGAGTGCCTGTATGCAGCATGTGCAATAGCGTAAGGATGCGGACTTAGTTCTCCAAGAGTTGCCCCTTTGTATTTCGCCATTACGTCATTCTCATATAACTTAGGTAACCTTTTGAAAGGGTTCACAGCGATTAAAATATTTCCGGTGTAAGTCTGAAAACCAGCAGCCATGTTAACCTTAAAATCAAGCAAAAAAATAAAATAAATTAACACCGGTTTCGTGTACTCACATAAATGTCATCTCTATCGTATCGACATTTTAAATTTTGTAGAACCCCAGGCTCGTGAAGATATGCCAGCTTTGTCATATCGTCCACTCCACAATCAGGGAACACGGGATCTTTAGGATGCACATTGGATATCTTAATAACTATCTGTAGGATATAAATGTCATGAAACGATCAGAATGATTCTGAAGTGAATTCTGGTAAAATTTAAGGCATTAGAACACAACGGATACTGTGACGTACTTCTTTTTCGTTTGATAATTTAACTTTAATATCTTGATCGTTGATTTCCAAAACATCGCCATCTATCCAAGCTACCTCGGGATCTTCCACCCAGACTTGAGATCCAACTACTACTTTATATGGACCAGCCTATATATCAACAAGATCAATCATCGATCACTAACTCAAATTTAGCATCGCTCAAGTGAATTGAGCATCCAAATGTTCTATAAACATACAATATTACGACGCATAACACATAAGGGCATAATCTGTATCAAAATATAATACACAAGCAATTGAGTATTATATATTTTCAGGTTACTCATTCCAATATTATATAAAACGGCACAATTAATCAACGAGTTAGAGGATGTTTGAGATTGCTTATTTTTTCTGCTTATACTCTTAAACAAGCACTTAACAGCTGCTTAAAAATAAGCACTGCAGGAAATAGTGTTTGGATTTACTTATTTTGTAAAATATGCAAATATGAAACTAAAAATAATAAGTTTCGATTCATTTCAAACTTTAAAATAAGCAGCTCCCATCAGAAACTGCTTGTTTTACCTCAAAATAAGACGATCAAATACGCTTGTTTTTTCAGCTTCAAAAGCCTTCCAGTGTAAAAGGCTTTTATCTTAATCTTAATCTTAACTATATTATATATATAAAGGAGGAATGGTCAACACTTAGTCAATAGTGAAAAACTGAAATTAATGCAATCCCCATTTTACCCTTCTCTGTCCAATCCTATTTACTTCACTTCACTTGTTACCAAAAAACACACACACACATAAAACACTTTCTCTCAAAAGAAGCAGTCTCCAATAACTACCACACCACCCGACGCCGCCTCCATCCGACAGAACCACCACTCGACTCCACCACCATCCGACGCCACCTCCATCCGACAGCACCACCACTCAAGCTTTGAGGTATTTTATATAGTTTATTTTATAGATCGATATGTATTTTTGATAGATCTAGAGTTTTATATCGATCTATATATATTTTTTAAAGATCGATATATTTTTTTGGTAGATCTAGAATTTTTTTTTTTATCGATATATACATAATTTTTTTTATCGATCTAGCATGCAAAATTTTTCGTTATATATAGTTTTTATTGATTTTATTTATAGATCCATATTTTTTTCAGATTAGCCGCTCGAAATCTTTCTCCCTCGCCGGAAAAATTTTTGCCTCGCCGGAAACACTTCTGCCGCCCCGGAATTTGTAGATATATCTATTTTTATTTTCAGATCTAAGTTTAATAACATTTTTTACAAAATTGTTTTTTAGATTATTTATTTTTGCCGGAATCTACTGTTGCCGCCGCCGCTATTTCCGCCGCTGCCGCTGTCGTCGCTGATGTTGTGGCCGAAATCATATTTTGAGGTTTGTTTTTTAATTGTTGCCGGACATATATGTTTTTGACTAATTTGTTTATTAGTGATTAGTGAAACTGTCTTCATGGGTTTAGATTTATGTATTATGGTCTTAGAAATATTTTTTTGATTTCGTAGGCGACTTGGTTGGACACGAAGTGACACTCGTATCTCAAGATTAAGGTGAGTGCAATATTTTAGTAAAACCGTTTACAAAGACAAAACGGGATTTTCGAGGAAAGAACTTGTATTTTGATTGATCATAGTAGCTCTTTATTATCTACTTGTTTTAGTTATTGACTCGTGCTTAATTATTGTGGTTTATCTATGTGGTTAGCTTATTTGGATTGTATCTTATATAATTATTTTGTGGTTTGATTATTTTAGCTTCTTGTGGCTATGCGAGTCTTGTGATTTTTATGGCTCTATTGCTTTGTGTGTCGCTTTAGTTCATATTGGAGGTTTATAGATATTTGGTGGCATGCATGTCATTCATGAACCTGAAAGTGGGGCATAGTGGGTTAAAGGTCTCACTAGGCAATGCTGGCAATATCTATAGGGGAGTGCATGGCACAAGCGTGTTATAGTGGTTCACGTTATTATAGTGGAAGCTGTTGTGCATTCTAGAAGGCACGATGGTTATGGTGTAGGCACCCATTAGTGGGAGGTGTTGTATTCACATGTGAGGTGGTGCTTGACGAAAGTGGCCTGGTAACATACGCGTAGCGCCTACTCGCGGTTGAAGGGAGGGTGTATAGCATGATCCCGTTTGTACCTTCGCCCTAACGGCGGGTGTATTGTCTTTATGGCATTACACTTATGTCGGTTGTACCCAATAAACTTTTCGCTTTGAGTACACGTGAGGAGCAGCCACTTGAATTCTTGTTTTTGAATTCAAATGAAAGAGAAAAGCTTTTATATCAAATTCATTCTTTATATTGAGTTTATATCGCCTTCTAAGAGTAAGTTCCAAAATATACCAGATTCATTCTTTGATGGTTTTTGCAGGAAACAAACCAAGGATCTCGCAGATGTGGGGGTACGAAAAGAGCCAAGAGTGACTCATCAACTCGTCTTTTCTTTTATACAGGTAATGACACCATTATGAATATTGAATCCATCTTTTGAATTCATCACTAACTGAACTTTAATCGTGCATAGTTTCGAATGATTTTTACGTTTTTTTATCAAGATCTATGCCCTTTTTTATTTTTAAAAGTTTATTTGTATAGAAATATATATTGTATTTGTAAACCTGATTTTTTTCTTATATTTTGACGAAGTTTCAGATCTTTTGTCATTAGAAGTGATCCGGTGCTCGAAGTTGAGATTAATGGCTCGTTCATAATGCTCTCAGCTATACATTTGAAACATATAGATTCATGATTCATGATTCATAGAAACACAAGATCCAAGTGACAAAATCAAAAATCATGTTGATCGTTCACGTCTTTGTAAACCACTGGCCTATCATTTCACCAAAGTTGTTGGATGCTATTTTCTAATCTAACGGCCATGTTGTCCAATTCTAACTAAGAAAGATGGTCGAGTATTAACTGTTAACTTCATTTATGTATATGTTATGCATTGAGTGTTTTCATTCTCTCCTTTTTAAATCGTCATACCATAAGGCTTTTTTTTTTTTTTTTTTAATTATTCATTTTAACTACTAAAAAAAGAAAAAGAAAACCAACCGTTTGTTCCCCCTCGAATAGGGTGAAATTAATTTCTACAAACAAACTCTGTCTCTTCCCAATGACTCCTCTAATCCTCTTCCTCTCTCTTTTTCATATTTAATACTCCACATATAAAGAATGTACTATATAAATTGTATCAAATAAATGACTCTTTGTTTACATCGAGTGTTGTGAACAAGTTGATGTTTGATCTCCTCAAGGGCCTACTTATCAACTCAAATGTCACTTCAGTTGATACTTTGAAGGTTAATTTATAAGTGTTTACTAATCTTGTTTCATATTTATGTCATTAATAATATGTGCAAGTGTTTTTTTCTTGCATAAAACAAACTATAGTTTTCCAGCAGTCTCATTTTTATACATTTTGTAAGCAAAATCCTTTTAAAAGATGACTTTTGAAAATACTAATTTTGAAGTTACAAGATGACTCAAAGGGACACAAACCCAACTTATAATAACTTGGATGTACAAATAATAATATAATAGCAAAAACTGGACAAATGAAAAAGTATGATGAATTATGCAAGAAATTAAACCATGTTTGTTTTACTACATTATGCAAAATAAAGGTGAAACAAAATTGCTAACATTTTTCTATTGTTATATATATTCTATGCAAATCAGAGGGTTACTATGTTGATACATGCCAATGCTATGTATGATCATATGCCTTTATAGAAGAAAAATTTCTGCCTCGCCGTTATAGATGAAAAATTTCTGCCTCGCCGGAAAAATTTCTGCCTCCCCGGAAACACTTCTGCCGCCCTGGAATTTGTAGCTATCGCCGGATATAGTATGCTTTATTTTCAAATTTGTTGTTAATATTTGATATGGTGGTTGTTAATATTTATTATGTGAATTGTTGTTAAATGAGAAATAAGATATTTATGAATTGCTATATATTGGATCAGTAGGTGTCGGTTCATATGCTGACCATCTAAAATTAATACCCATCCTTTTGAATTTTTGTTCTTTTTAGATATGAAGATGCCAGAAGACTACGGGTTGCAGTCATAAGTATGCCAACGGACCAACCTTGGTTTTTGCAGTTTTTGAACAATCTGTGAGAATGTATGCGTTATTGACAGAGGCACCAAAAAGAATTAAATCATCAAAGACCAAAATGACATACTAATAGATCTGGCATAATTGATGTAATGTTTTATTTTCCATTTCACTAAATGTTTTTATATACTCTTTAATACATGTTACGAATTTTTGCTTGATCGAGTTGAATTATTGCATGTTACAACCATTTGCAATTATTTTGATCTTTTCACGTTCTATTTTGTACGTTACACGAAACACTTACCACAATATTGCATATCGTTAATTGTCTGCCGCTAGGAATTTCCGTTGCTATGCACGGGTACTTGCCTACTATAAATTAATATATGTAGCAACTGGCTTTCAGTCTTTACTGAAACCTGTTAGAGTTTTATACTTATGTCCGTTTCGAACACGAGACTTCGGGATTGCACACATTACGTATGAATCTCAATGTATTAATAATTAATATAATGATTTATGATTAATTATTAAATCACAAATATTTATATGGTCGAGGAAGGAAAGTGGAGAGGGTTGAGTGCCTATTTTTGAAATTTGAAGATGTGTTAGACTCAAACTTGAAGAGTGAAGTGTATAAAAACCCCTCACTAACTCAATATCAATCGACATATAATGTATCCCTAACCGAATTATCAATCGGCTCTCTTTCTTTTCACCCACTAACATACATACACGAATTGTCTGCATATTTTTATGGAGATGTCGACACATATGTAAAGGGATAGTGACATACAACTGTATGAGACAAAACCTTTATTCAATGATGGTCGGTGCATGCAATATACATGTTGTCTTCGCATGAAATTAATATATACTCCCTCCGTCTCAATTTATTTGTCCATATTTTCTTTTATGGATGTCTCAATTTATTTGTCCACTTTCCTTATTTAGTAAAAACTAGAGAATCTAGTGGAGGAATATTTCATTTTAGTGGTTGAAAATTAAAGTGGCCCCACTTTTATTAAACTTTGTATTTTCTCTCTCCTGACAAATAAATTGAGACGGAGGGAGTATAATATATATATATATATATATATATATATATATATATATATATATATATATATATATATATATATATATATATATATATATATATATATATATATATATATTAATGATCATGCATGTATGGATATTGTTAGGGGATTCGATCATGTATTATTTAGAACATCAAACCCTAGTTGTTGTGATATTTTATTTGTGATACATGAACCTAGCTTTTCACATTGAGACGCTAGTAATACGTGTGTACAAGAACGGAGTACAAGCTTTCTTTAGCTTGTTGTTACTTTGCCCTATTCGACTACATAGTAGTCGATCCCCATTAAACCCTAATTAGGGTTCATCTTGTTCTTGGAGTGCAAGATTCCTTGTTCTAATCAAAAGGTACGCTTCTATTTAATTTTTTAGTTAATTAATTATATGTTATTGTAGATCCTATTCTGCTGTGCTACTTGCTTTGATGTTATTTGTTTATGGTTTATTAGTTTATAGTTTTATGATTCTAATATTCTAACAGTGGCATCATGAGCCCGTTTTTAACATGTAATTAATTACTAAAAACCTTAAAATTGAATCTTGTTGAATAGATACATGCAATCTTGTTTTGATTTAGGGTTTTATTTTACAAACCCTAATTTTTTTTTAATTTGGGTCGACACCCATATTTAATTTTTTAGGGTTTTAGTTTTTGTAGAAAACTTGTAGAAACCCTAGGATTGCATGAAATTTTAAGGATTAATTAATGAGTACCTTATGTGATGTCATTAATTAATTAGATTGCGTACGATATTGACATGATAATATATGATTACATGATTATATGTGCAATATGGGATCCATGACAAAATATTGCATATTTTGTCATGGAATGTTTGTTGTTTTAATTTGCTACATGATTTTAAGATAAATTTTAAATTAGGGAAGACCCTAATATATTAATTAAAATTGGTTATGTGCAATGTGGTATTTAGTTAATCAAAACTTACGCGGCCAAGTTATTTGGCGTCTGTGGTCCATTGGGCACAATGAGCTCGAAAACCAATGGGAGTTTTGTTAATTAGATACATTAAAATTCACATAGATAATTAATAGGATTTATCAAAAAGGTTTGCATGTGGCTATATGATATTGTTAATGATCATATATGTGTTATTGAGTGTTTATTTTATTTTTTTTTAAATTACTTGTTCTTTGTGTTTAATTATGATGGATTGTAACAACAAAGAGGGTAATTTTTCAAATAAAAAATAAATGAACCTAATAACTATGAAACCTTTGTAGTAAACAATTTAATTGCCAAGTCTTATGTGCCGACAGTGGTTCGCTTCGCACGGTAATTTGCTCCCAGGCGAGACTAGCAATTAATAATTTACTACATAAAATTGTTTTAAGCAAGAAAATCATAAGTTTTAGTTGATTGATGCGACTGTACAAAAGTGGTCGAAGCGGCGGACCTATTATTGACAAACTATAAAGTGGGTATAAGGAGGCTTGACATTAAATTGTCATCCGAAAGGGGCGCTTTTTTAATCATCTTAGGTGAACGTTTGCTCCTCCGCTCGCCTGTGCGTCAATAATAGACTTACCAAGTACACCATGAAAAAGTACGAAGCATCTTAAGGCAATGTTGTAAGTTTCTCAACGCCATCAATTAAATTTTGTTGATTTTAAGCTACGAATGAGTAAATAGTTTTTGTAGAAAATATATGATACAAAGATGAATGCATGACATCTTTGTACATATTTTGATTACACATATCAAAATTATACCCTTTAAATTTAAGTAATATGCCAACCAATTAATACGGAAACACCTAAGATGACATTCTATCGTTGCTAGAAGCCTCAGCTGAATGTAATGATTCAAAGAATGGGAATCAAAGGGTAAATTGAGCACTTTCATTGCTAGCAGCCTCAGCTGATGTGATGAAACGGCGTCAAGTTTACATGTTTCTAAATTGGTTAACTTAATTGAGCACTTTCATTACTAGCAGCCTCAGCTGATGTGATGGAACGGCGTCAAGGCATAAAGATTTGGGGATGAAACATGCTTACATTTGCAACTGAGGTTGGCAATATAATGTAAGTCCCATGATTCTAGGAATTGCAATCGGATATTGGCAATTGAGTGCAACTCTACCTTATTGAGTACTTTCGTTGCTAGCAGCCTCAGCTGGTGTGATGAAACGACGTCAATTTGGATCCTAATTTTCAATGAAAATTAAATGGTTAAATTTTATTTACCGTGGGTGTTTAATTTTCTTGAAAAGTTATTATCGAAAATACTAAAATTGAATTTTGAAAATTCTTTTAATGTATTTAATGCAACGTTAAAACCATAAACATGGGATATTCTTTTAGTAGTAAATTGATCTACACCCGTAGGGGTTTTGGATAGAGTCAATTTTTACTGAAAATAATAAACCAAGTCTACTTTCCGTGTGAAGAGTGAGACTTAATCCTATTCCTTTTCATGAATGAGAAAGGTATAATAGGATAATTAGAATTGTCTAAATTCTATGAAATAACTCACGACGAATTTCTTAAGAAATTGCACGGTTAGGAGTAATTGAAATTAGAAACTAGACTAATTACCGCATAATGGTATAAGGCAAACTGGAATGTTTGATCTAGTTGTTATGCTTTAACCATTTAAAGGTGCTACATGCCATGATGGGGATGGTAGACCTAATTAAGGAAGAAATTGCATACCCAATTCTTTCAAGTTAATTGCAATTGATGGATATTCCATCATTTACAAAGTAGATTATATTCTCTGAGTACCTTAGTTTGTATTACATAAGGGATTACTCAAAGGTGTAGGAAAGTAAACAGCACGCTATTTGCTTTTACTGGTTATGCAACACTTACAATGTTGTCAAACCCAGTGGGAGCATTGTGTTGTAATTACTGAATAATGAGTTCATGTAGTGATCTTAAATTCAGTGGGAGCTACAAGTCTTGGTAGTAACCCAGATTATCTCTAGAATCTCTTGGGATAAATACTTTCCAATTATAGACACTTGTGGTATTAAGGATAGTCGTGTACGTTTCCTTACTAGACAAGGTGATTCTATATCTACTTATATCTATGACACAAATCATATTAATCTCATAAGTAAACGATTGGCGTGTTGTTTATCTGAGACATAATGTTGTTCCATGCACAAGTGGGAGAAATCTTATTGTGTGCAAGCAACAACATAAAGGAATATGATTTAAAGGGTTCTCTTGACTGCAAGGTCAGAGATTGATGTTCTAATGTGTTTTATACACATTCTAATTTATAGAACACTTGGAGTTAATATCTACTTTCATTACTAGATATTAATGACAAGGTAAATTACATACTTTCATCATTGCAGCCTCAGCTGATGTGATGAAACTATGTTAATTTACAAGTTTCTAAAATTAGATAATTATTAGAACAAGTGTCGATATGATAATAAGACTACTTCAAATGTAAATATTTATGTATTGTTGTAATGACATAAATAAATGAAGTAATCTTATACTACTTCAAATTTGAATGTTTATGTATCCTTGGAATGACATAAATATATGAAGTAATAAATTAACTTGAAATACTATTGAAACCAAGTTGTGGTGTTCATAATTACTTTATTTATACATGTTTATATTGTAAGATATAAATATGAAGTCTTTTAGTGCTATAAGACTTATAATAAAGTAAGATGTTAACTTGTTATGTTTTTAATTAAGACATATACAAGAAGTCATTGAGTTGATCAATGATCTATAACGTACATTGGGATTATAACAGTTATGTCTTCTTGGTAAGGCATAGACATAAAGTAACTTGGCAAATAAGTACTTATGTTATAATGCATGCAATTGGCTTAGGAAATCTATTGTACCATTAAATTGACTTAGATGGTAAATGGGTAAGACAAAACAAAATATATTTATCTCACATATTGTAAGATTAAATTACAATATTAATCCTAATGAAATACATAGTGTTTATGGTATGTTCAGTTAGGAAAATCAAACTCTTGAAAAATTGTTTGATTAAAGATAACTATATCTTCTAATCTTCCTAAAGATATCAAGGTTAGGAAATTGAGTATGGATTGGATATACTCAAAATTAAGACTCCAACCTAGAAGATTAATAAGACACCATTGATTATGGAATGTGTTGAATCACATTAAGTCTTAAAATTGAAGTTCAGAATTTGTTAAACTACTTGTTGGGTAGGTTATTAAGAAATTAAGATTAGGAACTGTCAATATGTATTTGTAAAAGTCCCAAAAGAGAACAATGTTTATGTTGCTCTATTGGCTAAGCATTTATAGATAATCTATAAATTGCAAAAGGCAAGTGGGAGTTTTATCTTGATAAGATAAAATTACAAGATACGTGATCTTCTAAAATACGCTAGAAAAATCATAATGAGAATTTAACATGTTAGTGTTAAATCTCAAGATGATGGAATTCTTATTCATAGATCCGCAAGGATATCTCAAAAATATTTGTAGAATATGTTGAGAGTTATGAGTTACAGGATTATGGTATACCTGTTAATAAATTGCAAATGTTTATTTGGCAAATTACTCATACTATGAATAATAAGATGCAGTCCAAAAAGATAACTAGTTTGGAAACGTAGTTAATCTTAAACTCTATAGTAACACTATAGAATGAAAATGAATTTTTACAAAGGAAATGAAAATCCTAGAGATTTAAATTCTTGTGTAGAAATTATAATGGACAAATTTGTATACATATTTAATATGTGAAAAGATTATCAATCACACTTAAGCAATTAAAGGTGATTAAGATTCTTTTTAAGCACATTAAATGTTCAAAGATTATGATTGTCATTATTAGTTTCGTTTATATGAAATAATAATGGAATGTCAAAACTCTTTCTTTAATAATTACTTGAGCGAGGACGAAAAGTAATTGAAATGAGTGTTTGAATTCAAATAATCTTTAATAATATACAAAAGTGCAAATCATTTGTAAATGGATTAATGCATGCATCTAAAAGATATATTTATTTTTAGTTATTAAATCTAGTTTTGATTTATAATTAAAATAAAATATTTCTTAATATTCCTGAAAGCTAGTGGGAGTGATGTATTTATTTTCTTATTTCATATATGTTGTATAACATATGGGAAGTAACATTCCATTAACATTAACATTATATGTTAAGACTAAGTTTGGAATGAAACTTCATATGGAAATTTAGAAAATAAAACCTTGGAATATATGTTTATTGTTATAAACATAAGCGGTAAATAATTGATTCTAAAAGAACATGATATTCTATTAGAAGGACTAGATAGAATCATATCTTTGAAAAGATATGACATGAATAAAATCTAAGGTTGACGAAAGGATTATTCATGTAAATCATGTTGCTTGTTGTATCATGCTTGAATGAAAGATGATTGACAACATTAATATCTAATTGTGATTATTAGATTGTTAAGTGTAATGGATATGGTTTAGAATTTACATCCTCAGCCTGGATTTGCTCCAAAATTCTAAATACGAACCATATGGCAAGTTATTGCTTGATTGATATTGTGGTCAAATCTTGAAGGATTTGAAGATATCAAACATTACACGATGGATATTAAAGTTTACGGAACTTTGAAAGAGCATATTGTGTTTGGATACAATAATGCTAGTAAGATTGAGATGACATTCAATACTAGTCATGGTGGGAGCTCATCCTTATTAGGAAACCATGTGTACTAGTTATGCTCAATATGAGCATAGTTGCATTATACATAAAGAATTAGAATACTTTAACTACAAGGTTTGGTAGTTTAATTGTCATAAATTCGTGCATGAGTGTAATACCCAAAAATCTAAAACGTGTAAAATGACCAAATTGCCCCTATAATCTTAAAATTTGATTAATAAGCATATAAAGTACCAAATAAATCCCAAACTTTTGGTAATGAGCTGCAAATGAAGTAAAATAATTTTGAGGCAACATTTTTAACACTTTGCAATGTACAAAAAAAATATAAAAATCATATATGAACCAAAAGCTTATTTTATTTATTTTGTTATACTTAATTATAAATTAAAAAGGATATAATTAGCAAATAAATGGGAAATAATTTAAGGAAATCAAAAAATTGATTTGGTCATTATTTTAGACCGATATATCAGCCCATATCCCCCCTAATTCCGATCATTCGCTAATATTCCATTTATTAATACCCAAAATTTCCGAAACCCTAAAGAACCCTAACATTCGACAAATTAAATTCGACCCTTCCTCCCTACAATTTTCTGGGCGAGCTTTGCTATTTTTTTGGTGTTATTCATCATTCAAGGAGGCTAGGAAAAATAAGGTTGGGCTTGTGGGGTCGTTCGTTTGGGCGCTAGGATTTTTGTTTGGTCAAAAATTGCATCCGAGAGACCTAAAATTCTCAGGTCTTATCTACAAGTTCAAATCTGCATTTTGTATTTTTCTTATGATCCTTATATTACATATAACTCATATAAAATGTTAGATTCGAATCATGCAAGGTTATGTGGTCGTATGAATTATTGATGATTAAAATACGTATAATATCTAAAATACTCCATACGATTTTTCTGGGTCATGTTCATAATTTTATGGGTTCCTTGATCATCATATAGGTCTGGAAAAAATGTTGGTTCGAATTGTTGTAGCTCATACTGATCGTTTTGAATTTAAATGGTTAAAACGTACGTAAATTCTAAAATATGTGATACGAATTTTTTGGGTGTGAATCATATTTTATTTGGACTCTATATAACATATATGATCTGGGAAAAATAGTGGTTTGATTTTTAGAAGCCTAAATATTCCATGGTTAATTTTGTTCAAATCGGGTTTAGGGTTTTTCGAAAGAAAAGAAATAAAACCCTAGGGTTTCGATTAGGGTTTTGTGTTTTGGATCTGGAATTATGTTCATAAATGACTAATTATGATGTAGTAATGATGGGATGATGATTGGGAAAGATTAGGGTTAGGGTTTGTGTTTTAAAATGTTGTACGATTTGGATTTTAAAATATAAGGGGGTGTTCTGTCATTTTTAAAACTTGTGGGTTATTTTTAAAATGTTAGTTAAGTCAGTAGCAAGTTATAAAAATTATAATATGGGGACCTTATGTGTAAAATTAACAAGATATGGATTTAAAATGTAATTAAAGGTTCGAATTGTATTTTAATTAAATAAAGGGACTAATTATGTAAATATGTAAAAACTTGGAGGTTTAATTCGTACCACACATATATTTGAGGGTATATTCTGTAAATTAGTAAATGTAAGGGCTAGTTGTGTAATTATGAATATAGTAAGGGTTGGATTGTAATTTATGTAACTATAAGGTTTATTTTGTAATTTTAATAACTAAAGGGTGTAAATTGTAAATTTTGAAACTTAAAGGACTAAAATGTGATTCTGAATAAAATATGTGTTTAAAATTAGTAATTTGTAATAGTTTCATTTAAAACCCTTAACTTTGGAATATTTACAATTAAAACCCTAATTTATGGAAACTTGTCACATTTAACCTTGAACTATCATAATTTGTTAAAATATACCCTATGTCCATAATATGCTTAAATAATGACTTGACTTAAGTTAAAATACTTAAATCTTCTAATTATGGAAACTTACTAAATAAGGAAACTTTCTAAAAATGGAAACTTACTAAATTTGGAAACCTGCTAAAAATAGAAAGTTACTTAAAATGGATAGATAACTAAAAATCCTTTGTAATTCTCTTCTACTCCTTTAGGTGTGAAGAAGGAGAGGTCTTGAATCCATTCTATGCTTTCTGTTTCTTATTTTGCTTGCATTCGCAATAAGGTACAGATACTCTGCCCTTTTTCAGTAAGGGTGTCTTATTCCCTTGATATGATTTTGATTTCTGATTCGTTTAAGATTCCCTAAGCCATTGCTATGTTCCCTTTTGTTGTGAACCTTTGCCATGATCCTTTGCTTTGTAAACCTTTATCTGATAAACTCTGATTTGGACCTTTAATATTACTTCTGAAATAATTGATTATGAACCATCTGTTATGAACCATCTGTTTTGAACCTGCTATGGCCATTATTATTATTTGTCTGCAGGGGCGTATGGATGCATCCTAGATCTGTTTTGTTTAGTGGATTATCTATATATGATTTGTTATTGTCTGGTGATTGGTACTGTGTGCGATACATGCCCTTCACATATCTGAGAGGTCGCTCCTCTATGGTTACTATATCTGATTATCTGATTTGTCTGGGCTCGTGGTGGATTACTATCCTATTCTATTTTCTTTACACTTTCACATTGTTATACCTTATGATATTT
The DNA here is from genome assembly GCA_021014915.2 of Artemisia tridentata subsp. tridentata. Classification (NCBI taxonomy): domain Eukaryota; kingdom Viridiplantae; phylum Streptophyta; class Magnoliopsida; order Asterales; family Asteraceae; genus Artemisia; species Artemisia tridentata. Next base: position 441,103,261 of record CP139506.1, on the reverse strand, counting down.
CCCCATTGCACCATATCTTATTTCTGTTGCGTTATCATTACTTTGTTTATGTATCTGTTCACTGAGCTCTCGTAGCTCAGCCGCATTTCTTTTCCTGCGGCAGGTTTTAGTAGGAAGCTGGGAATGAGTGGAGAGTACCTTGGACTTAGAAGACCTTGATAGCCATCTGGATTAGAGTTTATTAGAAGTTATTATGTTTTAGAATTAGTATTTATCGGAAGTTTCATTTGTAACCTTGTAATTTCAGTATTTCATTTGTAACCTTTGAAAATTCTTGTATTACTATAGATGTATGCTTTGTTTGATCTGATATGAAACCATTATCGTGATATCTTAACCCTTGCCGGGTTGGGGTGTTACAATTATGGTATCAGAGACAGGCTGCGACTCGTAATACATTTACCCTTGACCTGTGAAGTTTGGACAACTAGGTTTCCACTGTAGACTCTCATAAGATAACCTGTAAGATTTTGCTTTAGGAACTTAAGTTCTGACCAGTGAGGAATGGGTAGACTATAAGGCTTTTGGTTAAGTATCATTGCTTCCGCATCACTCTGATTCGTGCCCTGCTTGTTGAGATCACTTTTGGAAATTGAAAGCTCACAATTTTCACCACCTAAGATCTGAAACCCAATTAAATCTTGAAATCATTGGAAATTACATAGAATTTGCCTAACACTATTTGAACCTTATTTTGAGATTCCGACTCCGAACTCTGATTCTTTTGTTAATCATTTTGATACCTCTTTGAACATTCTGAGAATCTCCATGGCGATGACGTACTTGACACATTTTGTTATTTGTCTTTTGCTTTGATAAACGTCTATAAATCTTCCGACCCTATTTGATTTCATCTCACCCATCTCTGTCCCTATGAGAAGTCTTGTGGTTGTGACAACGAGTATAAGAATGTTTCCCCTCATTTTTGAATGATAAAGATTTGATTTGTGATCCGTCTTTCCTTGATTAGTTAAACTTCGATTCTATTCTGATAAGAAATTGGGTGATTGAGTATTCCAATATTGACAACTATCCCTCTATGTCTCACCTTTGGCGTTTGAAACAATTTCGAACTCCCTACTACAATTACCTATTATTAAACCTTGGCTATCACTATTATTTTCCCTGCCGGACCTGGAGTTGACAACAACGGCAGCTACCCTGAAGAGTGAAGACATTAGCGATGCAGAAGAAGAAATTCTAGTCAAGATGGCGAGCCTGGAGCTGATGAAGACATGCAGTCTCACTTCCCTATTCATCTTGGTTGTACTAAGATGAATTGAGAGCGGAAGCATACTGGATGATGAAGAGATTTAAAAATCGTGCCAGAAATCCACATTACTCCATCACAGTGTCAAGAAGAAGTGCCGAAGGCTTGAGGGACCAGACTCAAGTTTATCACCCCTTCTCACCGTATGATCAGATGGACAAGCGTAGACAGACTACTCGGACTTGGAGGAGATTTTGAAATCAGGTATTCGAGTGGACGATTTTGGAATGATCATTTGTGGTTGGATGAGTTGCTTTCGTGAAGGACGAAGTTATTGATGGCGTGTTCACTTCTGCTTAACCCACTTAAGCTCCCGTTACCTGATGATAAGATCTTTCGAATGATTCGGGTTCTCCGTTAGTATTTCCGTTTGGTGTTCTTTCTGCGTATGTTGGATGACGGTTTTGTCATGAGAACTTCGATGTATTGTGGGAAAACTGACGCTTTGGACGACGTACTTCATTGATGCTTACTAATTCCGTTACGTTATTTGTACGATCTGTATCCCTGATTTTTGAATTCTTAGTGATGACCGATTCGGACCAACCCTAGGGTGTAGAATGGACTGTTAGGTGGTTGTTAGATGCTTGTTCACGACTTGAGATAAAGTATGACCATCATGAAGGTATACTCATATGATGCTGGTATTATGACGAGTAGCTAACGTGATAATACTTACGTCATATGACGTACCCTCATTGTGATCATAGGATATTTCGAGGAGTGCCTTAGAAATTCTGATATTTGATTGAGACTTTAGGATTCGTTCTGCCTTTGCGCTTAAATCTGCCTTCACCGTTTTGCGATTTTGATACGTCTGGATTCTCGTCGCACGTTCCGCTGATCTCTGTACTTCTGATAACTATCTTAGGTTCTGTTGTGGAACTTCTGTCAATGGATGACATCGACAATCTATTTCTGTACGTTCTCATCTGATTTGCCTAATCAAAATCTGTGAACTGCACATCCGTCAAAACCCTATGTAATTCCTTGTCTCTTCCGAGGGAATCTGATTATCATCGATTACGGTTGGTATATTATTCTTTTGATCTGGATTCAGTATGAGTTGTCTTTTCTGAGGGAAGACGAAGCTCTGATCAACAAGAGAGAATCATGAGAAACTAGTCATTCACATTTCCGTTCGCGGTCCGTTATGCTTTCCGTTTCGTTCACTTCCATTTTCGAGGACGAAAATTTTTTTTAGAGGGGAAGAAGTTGTAATACCCAAAAATCTAAAACGTGTAAAATGACCAAATTGCCCCTATAATCTTAAAATTTGATTAATAAGCATATAAAGTACCAAATAAATCCCAAACTTTTGGTAATGAGCTGCAAATGAAGTAAAATAATTTTGAGGCAACATTTTTAACACTTTGCAATGTACAAAAAAAATATAAAAATCATATATGAACCAAAAGCTTATTTTATTTATTTTGTTATACTTAATTATAAATTAAAAAGGATATAATTAGCAAATAAATGGGAAATAATTATAAGGAAATCAAAAAATTGATTTGTCATTATTTTAGACCGATATATCAGCCCATATCCCCCCTAATTCCGGTCATTAGCTAATATTCCATTTATTAATACCCAAAATTTCTGAAACCCTAAAGAACCCTAACATTCGACAAATTAAATTCGACCCTTCCTCCCTACGATTTTCTGGGCGAGCTTTGCTATTTTTATGGTGTTATTAATCATTCAAGGAGGCTAGGAAAAATAAGGTTGGGCTTGTGGGGTCGTTCGTTTGGGCGCTAGGATTTTTATTTGGTCAAAAATTGCATCCAAGAGACCTAAAATTCTCAGGGCTTATCTACATGTTCAAATCTGCATTTGGTATTTTTCTTATGATCCTTATATTACATATAACTCATATAAAATGTTAGATTCGAATCATGCAAGGTTATGTGGTCGTATGAATTATTGATGATTAAAATACGTATAATATCTAAAATACTCCATACGATTTTTCTGGGTCATGTTCATAATTTTATGGGTTCCTTGATCATCATATAGGTCTGGAAAAAATGTTGGTTTGAATTGTTGTAGCTCATACTGATCGTTTTGAATTTAAATGGTTAAAACGTACGTAAATTCTAAAATATGTGATACGAATTTTCTGGGTGTGAATCATATTTTATTTGGACTCTATATAACATATATGATCTGGGAAAAATAGTGGTTTGATTTTTAGAAGCCTAAATATTCCATGGTTAATTTTTGTTCAAATCGGGTTTAGGGTTTTTCGAAAGAAAAGAAATAAAACCCTAGGGTTTCGATTAGGGTTTTGTGTTTTGGATCTGGAATTATGTTCATAAATGACTAATTATGATGTAGTAATGATGGGATGATGATTGGGAAAGATTAGGGTTAGGGTTTGTGTTTTAAAATGTTGTACGATTTGGATTTTAAAATATAAGGGGGTGTTCTGTCATTTTTAAAACTTGTGGGTTATTTTTAAAATGTTAGTTAAGTCAGTAGCAAGGTATAAAAATTATAATATGGGGACCTTATGTGTAAAATTAACAAGATATGGATTTAAAATGTAATTAAAGGTTCGAATTGTATTTTAATTAAATAAAGGGACTAATTATGTAAATATGTAAAAACTTGGAGGTTTAATTCGTACCACACATATATTTGAGGGTATATTCTGTAAATTAGTAAATGTAAGGGCTAGTTGTGTAATTATGAATATAGTAAGGGTTGGATTGTAATTTATGTAACTATAAGGTTTATTTTGTAATTTTAATAACTAAAGGGTGTAAATTGTAAATTTTGAAACTTAAAGGACTAAAATGTGATTCTGAATAAAATATGTGTTTAAAATTAGTAATTTGTAATAGTTTCATTTAAAACCCTTAACTTTGGAATATTTACAATTAAAACCCTAATTTATGGAAACTTGTCACATTTAACCTTGAACTATCATAATTTGTTAAAATATACCCTATGTCCATAATATGCTTAAATAATGACTTGACTTAAGTTAAAATACTTAAATCTTCTAATTATGGAAACTTACTAAATAAGGAAACTTTCTAAAAATGGAAACTTACTAAATTTGGAAACCTGCTAAAAATAGAAAGTTACTTAAAATGGATGAGATAACTAAAAATCCTTTGTAATTCTCTTCTACTCCTTTAGGTGTGAAGAAGGAGAGGTCTTGAATCCATTCTATGCTTTCTGTTTCTTATTTTGCTTGCATTCGCAATAAGGTACAGATACTCTGCCCTTTTTCAGTAAGGGTGTCTTATTCCCTTGATATGATTTTGATTTCTGATTCGTTTAAGATTCCCTAAGCCATTGCTATGTTCCCTTTTGTTGTGAACCTTTGCCATGATCCTTTGCTTTGTAAACCTTTATCTGATAAACTCTGATTTGGACCTTTAATATTACTTCTGAAATAATTGATTATGAACCATCTGTTATGGACCTTTGGATATGACATTCTGATTTGATTTGATATCTGACTCTTAGTTTGATACCCGAGCCAAAATTTGTGACCCTAGCCATGAAGGTAACATGGCCATGTCATTGATGCACCGATGGCATGACTCTAGTGTGGTTGAGTGATGTTCCACACCGTCCCTTATCTGTTATCTGCTATGGCCATTATTATTATTTGTCTGCAGGGGCGTATGGATGCATCCTAGATCTGTTTTGTTTAGTGGATTATCTATATATGATTTGTTATTGTCTGGTGATTGGTACTGTGTGCGATACATGCCCTTCACATATCTGAGAGGTCGCTCCTCTATGGTTACTATATCTGATTATCTGATTTGTCTGGGCTCGTGGTGGATTACTATCCTATTCTATTTTTCTTTACACTTTCACATTGTTATACCTTATGATATTTCCCCATTGCACCATATCCCATTTCTGTTGCGTTATCATTACTTGTTTATGTATCTGTTCACTGAGCTCTCGTAGCTCAGCCGCATTTCTTTTCCTGCGGCAGGTTTTAGTAGGAAGCTGGGAATGAGTAGAGAGTACCTTGGACTTAGAAGACCTTGATAGCCATCTGGATTAGAGTTGATTAGAAGTTATTATGTTTTAGAATTAGTATTTATCGGAAGTTTCATTTGTAACCTTGTAATTTCAGTATTTCATTTGTAACCTTTGAAAATTCTTGTATTACTATAGATGTATGCTTTGTTTGATCTGATATGAAACCATTATCGTGATATCTTAACCCTTGCCGGGTTGGGGTGTTACAATGAGGATGTCACGCATTTTATGAAGTATGTGGCAATATCTAGATAGATGAATGCACACATACAAGAATTTCATTATTGAAATAAGTATTCTCAAAATTCCGATAGATCAACATTAGTTGAGTCATGCCTTGTCAACATGTATGGTGGAACATGACTTGTGGCATAACTCATTAATGAGAATTGTCATGCATTGATTTGGTTAGTATTTAGATAAGGGATGTTAAACAATATTATTTTAATGAAATAAAGTGTGGATAGCGTTTATTCTCATTTGTAATATTATATCCTATATTTGCATGTTTAAATCCGTGAATAACTTATGTTATTCTAAATGGTCCGTTGTCAATTAATAATATGGGAATATTATTGAATTAAGACAAATGTGAGGATTGGTAGAATGTACTGTAAGGTTGAGACACCAATGTCACATGATATTCAATATTGGATAAATTGAATATAGGACTTATCCCAACCACATGATTGTACTTTATGGATCGTCCTCATTAAGTAAATCATGAATATTTATCCTCAGACTTAAGATACCAGGTGACTGCCGAGGATGTAGCTCATTTTCTGTAAGGTAGTCTAACGCTATCCGTAACAGGTAGTTATAAGGGCTATTTTCGGAGGTGATGCAAAGTTCGAGGGTCACGCTCGTAGTCAATAAAGGATTTGTTCATTCAAATTTGTTTTGAAGTATAATACTGCTGGGCCCCTCGTAGGGTTGACAAGATGTTTGTACGGCCGTACCTAAAGTCTATCTTGAAGACGTTCAGATGTTTTGGTAATCTTGATCAGTCAATAACAACGAGAAACAGAATAGTTAATTATGGAATGACCTAGATCCATATCCATATTAACACGGTATTAGAAACAAAAGGATAAGTATGATGATAATATCATCACGTGGTTTTTCCAGGAAAACCATACTCGGTTCGATCTGGGGGCTTTGGGATCTGTTAAGCTAGACTAGCCCTTGTCATTACGATATTAATGAATATCCAAGTGGGAGCTGTTAGAGTTTGTGGATATAAATTAATATACGTATGTCCGGTTTCGAACACGAGACTTCAGGATTGCACACATTACGTATGAGTCTCAATGTATTAATAATTAATATAATGATTTATGATTAATTATTAAATCACAAATATTTATATGGTCGAGGAAGGAAAGTGGAGGGGGTTGAGTGTCGATTTTTGGAACTTGAGGAGGTGTTAGACTCAAACTTGGAGAGCAAGTTTGGAGTGTATAAAAACCCCTCACTAACTCAATATCAATCGACATATAATGTATCCCTAACCGAATTATCAATCGGCTCTCTTTCTTTTCACCTACTAACATACATACACGAATTGTCTACATATTTTTATGGAGATGTCGACACATATGTAAAGGGATAGTGACATACAACTGTATGAGACAAAACCTTTATTCAATGATGGTCAGTGCATGCAATATACATGTTGTCTTCGCATGAAATTAATATATATGTATATATATTAATGATCATGCATGCATGGATATTGTTAGGGGATTCGATCATGTATTATTTAGAACATCAAACCCTAGTTGTTGTGATGTTTTATTTGTGATACATGAACCTAGCTTTTCACATTGAGACGCTAGTAATACGTGTGTACAAGAACGGAGTACAAGCTTCCTTTAGCTTGTTGTTACTTTGCCCTATTCGACTACATAGTAGTCGATCCCCATTAAACCCTAATTAGGGTTCATCTTGTTCTTGGAGTGCACGATTCCTTGTTCTTGCTAGGAATCAAAAAGTTACGCTTCTATTTAATTTTTTAGTTAATTAATTATATGTTATTGTAGATCCTATTCCGCTGTGCTACTTGCTTTGATGTTATTTGTTTATGGTTTATTAGTTTATAGTTTTATGATTCTAATATTCCAACAAAACCAAGCTCTTGTCTAACAGCAGCAAGAAGATGTTGTTTCCGGATTTCCGACTAGCGTATTACTACTACTTATCACTTCAAGGCGAGTATTCTCTTTCCTTAAAGCATTTTCGCCCTCACCGTTCTTTCGAACAATCGTGTTATGGGTTACCGACGAATTGCCTCCCAAGATACAATGAAGCAACGTATGTAGCAATTATCAACACTACACGATGGTGGTGATAATCTGGATGAACTACCGAGTTATCGGGGGTTTCAAGACACTAAAAATAATAGTTCTATAGCAATATTATTTATAGCAATCGGGTATATTGGAAGAAAGGTTTTGTATGTGTTTGTTTTTGGTTTTGGATGATCAAAAACGCTGGAATAATGGCCCTATATATAGGCATGCTCGTGACCATTCAAATAGTCACAATTGTTCACCAAAAGGTGCAATTAGCGACGACTTAGCGACAGACAAATCGTCGCTAACTGAAACATTTTCTAACAGTCGCGATGGTTCAGTCACAGACACCCTTTTAACAGAAATAACCGCCACCTTTGACGAATAGGTGCGTCTTATTGATATGATGGTTCATTAGCGACGGTTTTGTGACAGAACAACTGTCGCTAATTGCCATTTCGTTGGTCACCACCAAAACACAACAAAACCCTTAACTTCCTTCCTAGGACACAACCCAAAAAGACCTAAGTTTGTTTTGAAAATAATTACCCAACAGAAGATCTTCAACATTCTCCTGTATTATTACAACATATATGTATAGTAATCAAGCTGTCGATCATTTTTAGAAAGAATTCATCGGAACGAGCATTTCCGATATCTTTGTCTATCCAAATTTACGCAAGCAGCTTCTCTTCTTCCTTGGACCAGTTTCTCTTCCCACCACCACCTCCTCAAGGTCATCATCATCGTCATTGTCCAAATTCATGGCTTTTTTGGCCATTGTTTTTTTCCGGGTGATTTGGACGGTTCACGGGGTTAAGTTACTTTAAATTGAGGATCTGGTTGCGATATAGGAAATGATGAAGGTTGTGATGGGTTATAAAACTGTGGTTGAGATTGAGAAAATCATTGTTGGAGGTAACTTGTGAATCCTTGAAACGCAAATTGTTGGTTTTGGTAAATTGCCTCGGGAGGCAATTGCGTCCCATACGGAGGAATTTGTGGTGACGAGGAGTTAGAATTTTGTGATGAGGGGGCAGACGGGTTTGACAACCCCCTGTATTGTTGTGTGTTTGAGGCGAGGAGCTGCGTGAAATACCCGCCTTCGTTTGGATTTTGTGACATTTTTTTAGACGGGTTTGACGACTCCCTGTATTAGCGTCACGGCGAGGGAAGGCGAGGGGTCCAGGTCAGCATGGCGAAGGACGGCGAGCATGACATGTACTGCTTGCTATCAATGACAAACCTTTTTGATAAATCCTATTAATTATCTATGTGAATTTTAATGTATCTAATCAATAAAACTCCCATTGGTTTTCGAGCTCATTGTGCCCAATGGTCCACATACGCCAAATAGCTTGGCCGCGTAAGTTTTGATTAACTAGATACCACATTGCACATAACCAATTTTAATTAATATATTAGGGTCTTCCCTAATTTAAGATCTATCTTAAAATCATGTGGCAAATAAAACACAAAACTTTCCATGACAAAATATGCAAGATTTTGTCATGGATACCATATAGCACTTAAAATCATGTAACACATATTTACAAGTCTATATAGTACGCATTCTAATTAATGACGTCTCCTATGTACTCATTAATTTTCACATAAAATTCTTTACATGTAATCCTAGGGTTTCTACAATTTATTTATCAATTCCTAAAACCCTAAAAACCGTATATGGGTGTCGACCCATAATTGGAAAATATTAGGGTTTACATAAAAAAATTAAACCCTAGAATTCTAAAACATGTAAAGATCCAATTTTTATGTGTTTAGTAATTAATTACATGGAATATGTGAATCATACAAATACTATAAACACATAAACACAAAGATCACGCAGCGGAATGGATCTACATAAACATATAATTAATTAAACTAAAAGAAAGCGTACCTTATTGATTCCTAGCAAGAACAAGGAATCACTTCAACAAGAACAAGATAAACCCTAATTAGGGTTTAGGGTTTGGATCAAACACCACAAAAAATCACAAGCTAAAAGAAGCTTGTCACTCGTTCTTGTACACACGTAATGATAGCGTTTCAATGAGAAAAGCTAGGTTCTTGATCACCAATAAACCAAACACTTTATTGCTACCCTTGATTCGCCAAATCCTAGTGGATTTAAAAATGGGTCGAACAAGTGTAAGCAAGAGGAAGAGAAGAAGAAGAAATTTGGCTTAGTTAGGGATTCAAGATTAGGGAAAAACTAAACACAAGTGAATTGTATTTATAGGCAATCCCTATCTTGCTCCCCAATCTACGACTACAAAAAAAGGGGCTTTTAGGACCTTTCTTTAGGACACTTTTTTGAATGAGGTCCTAAAACACGTTTTATAGGACCAATTAAATTTTGAGTCTTATTATAGTAGCTTTAAATAGGACACTTTTTTTGTGGATCGTATTAAGTTAATTTACAAGACACTTTTTTAATATGGTCTCGTTATGATGTAACTTAATAGCACATTTGATATAAAGGTCCTATTATAATACATTTAATGGGACACTTTTTCTGTTTGGTCTTATTAGATTATAATTTAATATGACACTTAGTATATGGGTCATATTATATCTAGTTTTATATGACGCATATTCGGCTAGGTATTATTACAGTATAATTGAACATAAAAGGTCATTTGAACATAAGATCTTTACAACTCAATGTTCTACTTGTTGCTTATTTATGTGTTTTAACAAAATTAAACTTTAAAAGATGATGATTTTTAAGTCATTATTAGAGAGACGTCACTTGATGCATTGGCCATAAGTTTGCGTATCTTTTTTTTAAGGGTAAATTCCCAAAAAGGGACAATTTTTTTTTCAAATTCTCTAAATGGGACAAACTCAACATGTTTTCCCAATTTAGTCAAGTGCTAACGTGCGATCGTGCGAACCCTCTGGTTTCTTGACACGTGTCCCAGACAAAAGGTACTAACCAATCATTTGCAGGCCCACTTGCACCCCACGTGGCCTTTGACTTTTCTTTTACAAATGTGCGATTTCCTAATGTGCTAATGTGCGAAAAAAAATTTATTTTTCCAAAAAATATTTTTTTTCAAAAAATATTTTTTTTTCCGAAAAATATTTATTTTTTTAAATATTCCGAAAAAAAAATTATAAAAAAAAATATATTTTTCCAAAAAATATGTTTTTTCCGAATTTTTTTTTTTCCGAAAAATATTTATTTTTTAAAATTTTCCGAAATTTTTTTTTATAAAAATAAAATTTAATTTTTTCAAAAAAATTTTTTTTCGAAAAAATATTTAAATATTTTTGGAAAAATATATTTTTTTTATAAATTTTTTTGGAAAAATATATTTTTTTAAATATTTTTGGAAAAATATATTTTTTTTTATAAAAAAAATTTCGGAAAAAACATATTTTTTGGAAAAATATATTTTTTTTTATAAATTTTTTTTCGGAATATTTAAAAAAATAAATATTTTTCGGAAAAAAAAATATTTTTGGAAAAATAATTTTTTTTCCGCACATTAGGAAATCGCACATTTGTAAAAAAAAAAGTCAAAGGCCACGTGGGGTGCAAGTGGGCCTGCAAATGATTGGTTAGTACCTTTTGTCTGGGACACGTGTCAAGAAACCAGAGGGTTCGCACGATCGCACGTTAGCACTTGACTAAATTGGGAAAACATGTTGAGTTTGTCCCATTTAGAGAATTTGAAAAAAAAATTGTCCCTTTTTGGGAATTTACCCTTTTTTTAATGTGTTTGTATCATTATATAATGAATTGTTGTTACTTGTGGTGAATGAAAAAAAAGGACTAGTTATGTATATTTTGTAAAGTAACAAAATTGAGGTTACCCCTCTCTGGTGGTGATGTCGGCAGTAGCTAAAAAATACCAAAAGTTGAAGAATCTTTCTCTATCTGTGGCAAAAGAAGTTGAGCATTTAATCAAAGATTGAAGGTTAGATATTTCTTTTATAATCATAATCATCATCATAATCTAATTTAAGATCGAAACATCAATGGGAATGGGGGGATTCAAGGTACTACTGTTGTACTACATAATTTGATAGGATAGGGGTTAAAGAAATTAATTTTACCTGAAAAAACAATCGGCAATTTGGATGGTATAAAAGCTCAGTTTGCTAGTAGTTCTTCATTTTGAATAAACCTCTCATGGCATATGATCTTCCAATATGGGTGTTTGGATGAGTTTTGAAACTCACTATGCAATATTGTATAATAGAATCACATAATCAACAGTGATACATGTGTAGCATGAGACAGTCTTTGTATGGTGATTATACTATTTAATTGTAATAGTGGAATAATTCGTAGTTCTAATGTTTGAGACTTATTGATCTTTAAGAAAGTAATGAATAAGGCAAACAAAAAAATTTGGCCAGAATTCATCCTAGGGTAAGTTTATTGAATTAGATTTTGTCCCTCATCATTCTACTAATAAGAAATAGCACATATATCAATTGTTAATACCGATTTTTATGTATTAGTTTTTGTTTGAGTGTTTAAATTATTGAAGGTGCGTTTGGGTGAACTTACGCTTAAATATGCATTACAAAGGGCTCTAAATTTGGGTTTATTATTTGTCCCTTACTCTTATTAATAATAATAATAATAAAGTAATAAGTTTTTAAAATGAGCTTACCTGCACATTTGTGTTAAACTTATCACATTTTGATAACAGATCAAGTTAGTACTTTTATTAGGCTTAGCTTAACAACCCATAATGAATGATTTGCATTCTCTTTTTAATATTATGTATTAGTTAAAGTACATAGAGATTATGTTTGTTTTCATTAAGTGTGTCACAAAACTATTTTCTTTCTGATAATACTATTTTAACTATAGCTAAACACACTTTTTTACTCAAAGTATATTAACGACTTTAAACAGGTTATCGTAAGAAAGTGTTTAAGTCTTACTATTTCTCGTACATTTTACTACGGTGTATGCATATTATATTTTTTTGTATTTTAACGTCTAATTTTTGTGTTTTGATTCAAGCCTTGAGATGGATACTAGCTGGATGTCTTTATCAATGGTGACTACCGAATACGAAAAAGGTTTGGAAAAATTTCTTGATTTTATGTTTGCTAACGAGTCTGATAGTGGAAAAATTTTATGTCCATGCGTTAAATGTCGTAATGGAATATGGGTCGATCGGGAGGATGCTAGTGAGCATCTAATATGTGATGGGTTTATCAAAGGTTATCGAATTGCACGCTCAATGTCCCGACCCGCTACTTGTCCTGTATTAGATATACAAGATGATATGCAATTAGATACACAAGATGATATGCAATTAGATACACAAGATGACATGCAAGGATTGGTGCGTGATGCCTTTCGCATCTCTAGTGAGAACACACTTTCTCACAAAAGATGCAGAAAAGATGATAAAAATAAAGGTACGCCAAATGCCCATGCAAAAAAATTTTATGAGGTATTAGAGGAAGCAAAGAAAGAACTATATCCTGGATGTAAAAAAATTTCAGTTCTTTCTTTTATCGTGAGACTATATCGTAGTAAGTGCATAGGAAAATGTAGTGAGAAAGGTTTTACCATGATGCTCGATACAATGAGGGAGGCTTTCCCAGATGCTTCTATTCCTAAGTCGTTGTATGAAATGAAGAAATTTATAAGAGATTTGGGACTTAGTTACGATAAAATTGATGCATGCCCTAATGATTGTATGTTGTACCGAAAAAAAAATAGCGAGAAAACAAAATGTGATATATGTGGTACGTCGAGGTACAAACCAAGTGAAAATGATTCAGAAAATCAGTCAACCGAACCCCATACCCAAAAGAAGATTGCAGCAAAAGTTTTGCGTCACTTTCCTCTCAAACCTAGGTTGCAAAAGTTATTCATGTCACCTAAGATAGCTGCCTCCATGAGATGGCATAACGAGGGTCGTACTGATGATGGTTGTTTGAGACATCCTGCAGATTCCCCGGCTTGGAAAACATTTGATTTCAAATATCCTGACTTTGCTAAGGAACCTCGCAATGTTAGACTTGGTTTAGCAAGTGATGGATTTAATCCTTTCGGGACAATGAGTGTTTCTCATAGTACATGGCCGGTTGTCTTAATGCCATATAATCTCCCCCCATGGATGTGCATGAAACAACCTTATTTAATGTTGTCTTTACTTATACCTGGACCATCTGCCCCAGGAAATAATATTGATGTCTATTTAGAACCGTTAGTGGAAGAACTAAAGGAATTGTGGGATGATGGGGTAGAAACTTACGATGCATCAACAAAGACAAAATTTGAAATGCACGCCTCTTTGTTATGGACCATAAGTGACTTCCCCGCTTACGCAAATTTATCAGGATGGAGTACTAAAGGTGAACTTGCATGTCCTAATTGTCATAAGCATACAAAGTCAAAACGCCTAAAGCATGGGGGAAAATACTGTTACATGGGACATCGACGATATTTGCCTAACGATCATATTTTTCGAAATGATATGAACTCTTTTGATGGAACTATTGAAAAAGAGAAGCCACCTTCCCGCATGACTGGTTTAGATGTAATAGAAGAGTTAAACGGTTATGAAATTAAATTTGGAAAAGAGGTGAAGGATAACCCGGATTTACCATTTAATTGGAAAAAGAGAAGTATTTTTTTTGAGTTGGAATACTGGAAAGATAATTTGCTACGCCACAATCTAGATGTGATGCACATTGAGAAAAATGTTTGTGATAGTATAGTTGGAACGTTGATGAATCTAGATGGAAAGACTAAGGATCATATAAAAGCACGCCTTGATTTACAGGAAATGGGTATAAGATCTGAACTTCATCCTCAACATCAAGATAGAAAGAAGGTTTACTTGCCTCCTGCTTGTTTCTCGATGGATAAAAAAGAGAAGGAAATATTTTGTAACGTCTTAAAAAAGGTAAAAGTTCCGGATGGATATGCATCTAATATATCAAGATGCGTACAACTAAAACCTCCAAAGATATTTGGCCTAAAAAGCCATGATAATCACATTCTAATGCAACAATTTCTATCACTCGCCTTGAGAAATGTGTTACCTAAGCATGTGCGCTCTCCTTTGATGAAATTATGTTGTTATTATAAACAGCTATGCTATAAAGTTCTTAAATCTCATGATCTGGTTCGAATGGAAAATGAGATCGAAAAGATTCTTTGTGATCTAGAGAGGATATTTCCACCATCATTCTTTGACGTCATGATTCATCTATCGGTTCATCTTGCTTCAGAGGCCAAAATTGGTGGACCAGTTCATTACCGTTGGATGTATCCAATCGAGAGGTATCTATGTATGTTTAGCATAATTTTTGGTATTAATCGTGAACTATTTTCTGCTCTAACTTTAACGTTTGTGAAAACTTAGGTATTTGTCTACACTAAAATCTTATGTACGAAATAAGAGTAGACCCGAAGGATCATCAATTGCAGAAGGATACATAGTTGAAGAGTGTCTCTCATTTTTGTTCCTTGTACTTATCGCCTGATACTGAGACTGAACATAATAGGACAAGTCGAAATTATGATGATGGTGGTTCTGTGGATGTTTTACCTATCTTTTCGATGCCGGGCCACCAGGTCGGGGCAATAGATACAAAAGTACTAGACCTTGAATCTTTGTCAAAAGCACATTCTTATGTGTTGTTCAATTGTAGCAAAGTTGATGAATTTATTACGTAAGTTAATACAAGTTGTGAAATTCATTATTAGCTTTTATGTTACTATTACTATTTATGATATTATCTTCTTTTGAGCTTGCAGTGAACATCTTATGTCTATTCGTGATAATAATCGTCAAATAAGTAAACATGGGGTTCAACGTCTTCATAGTGAAACTTTTGCAGAATGGTTTCAAGACCATGTAAGTAATAATATCTTATTGTGTTTTGTTTTAACAATCCAATTACATAATTAATTTAATAAGTTTTAATACATCTTGTCTTTATTTAGATTGAGAAGCTGCATATGACAGGAGATCAGAGAATCACAGAAGAACTAAGGGCCTTGTCAAGTGGTCCTGCTGAGGTTGTGAAAAATTATAAAGGATTTATCATAAACGGTTTTAGATTCCAGATTAAAGAGCTTGAAAGTAAAAGAAAAACACAAAATAGTGGAGTAATGCTTGAGGCCATGACAAACAGCTTCTCGAGTTCTAGAGATAACAATTCTATCGTGGGAGATGTAACATACTATGGGGTTATAAATGACATCATTGAGTTGGAATATTCTGCTGACAAAAAGGTAGTGTTGTTCGATTGTGATTGGATCTCAAATGGTAGACGCAAGAAAGAAGATGAGAATGGGTTTACTTTACTGAACTTTAAGGGGTTGAAGCCGCATAATGAGCCTTTTATATTAGCTTCTCAAGCCCAACAGGTGTTTTACGTTGCAGACCCTGTTGACAAAGGTTGGAAAGTTGTGATAAAAACAACAGCAAGGGATTCTTTTGGCATGAATGAACAACCACGTGATGATGATGTAGAAACATATTTGCAGAGCGATACATCTAGCGGTCCTCCACATGATGAAAGTTTGGGTATCAGCTTGATTAGAGAGGGTGTTAGTGGAACTACCGTTGACGAAGATACCTTGGTTATCGATGGAGATGAAAATCTATTTTAGGCCTTTCGTGACCTCCGTTAGTCGAACCGCACGTTTAACCCAGGTTTTTCTCTCAATCACACGTATCTTTAATATTCATTATGTTATTAGGATTCCTTACATCTAATACACCGTATCCGTACATCTAAACCACATTGCATTTATATAAGTTATGAAAGAGTTAACATGTTATGCTTTTATTTACTTACAGGTCTGACCGCGTAATTTCATGGTGAAGTTGATTCCAAGAACATTGATAGATATTGATGAAGTGCAAATTGAATTCTGGAGCCCCTAGTGTCATGTTAGTTTGCTTTGAATTGTTATAAATGGTGGACTTTGTTTTAGATAAATTGTTTGGAATGCTGCTATTATGTTAGGATTTATATGGATTGATTAATAAAGTAGTATTGAGCTCGAATTTGTAGTTTGAGCAATGTTTCATAACTACAAATTTTGGAGAGCTTGATTTTTGCAGAAGTCAAACAATGGTACATATGCTTAACGTCTAGATTCGATAGGTAGAAGCACATTAGGGTGGCGTACTCAATTTCTAAGTTCATGAAAAGTGTCAAAGAAAGTGAATGCATTGGTTTGTTTGGGTAAAAAAATAAATATATATGGTGAATCAAAAACAAAAGCAAAATAGTTGACTTTGAAAAAAAAGTCAAACTGTGTTGAACAAAACATCTTACAGGGTGTTTGGGATTGCGTTGGTATACCGATTATCTAATTATTGCGTTTTAAAAACGCAAATAATCTACTTTTATGATTCCATGAGATGGATTGTAGTACTCATTAAATATTGTTGTCTTCTTATGATACTATTGCATCTTTTGGTGTGGTTTTCTTACTGCAGTGGGGGTGTTTGGGATTGCTTATTCTAAACTACTTATGTGCATAGTAGATTAGTAGCTTTGTCACTATAGTTTCATGTAACCAAAATTATCCTTTTTTAGTTATTTGTATACTCCACTAGTGTGGTTTAATTGGGGCTGCTAAATTAACTGGGGCTCATGTGTTTGTTTTTAGTATCAAGTCTTTCTAGTTGTTTTGTCTGAGTTATATGGGGTGTTTGGTACTGTCTTTTTATGGGTATCTTTTTCCTTAATCGGCTTGATTGAGGAGTGGAGATGCCTTTCTCTTGTAATAGTTTGCTCGTAGAATTGCTTTACATCCTTATCCCTGTCCCCAATGGGGATCGGGGATCCCCATGGGGATTCGGGGATTTTCCACCATTATGAAATAACATAAAAAATCTACCAACTCGTCGCAAATATAAATTTTTTTGACTCATAAAGTGTCTCAACAAACTTACATCACGCATAAATAGATTAATTACAATTTCAATTCAACTTTAAAGCATCGTAAACATTATAACATCACATATAATATAAAAACATTATGTGTCATATGTTTGTATCTAGACAAAATAGTTAAGTAATATGTACTTGGTGCTTATACGTCTAATTCTAAAGGTGTTTCATCATATACATATCACATATGCATATAAATATTAAATATACATGTCATATTTGATAAACATATTTAGGCCATGACTCACCTTGAAATATAGTCAGGGTTGTTACAACAGACAATACGTGCCATTACCTCATTCGAGCAGTGGTAGTGCTACGAACATCACACCGGTACGTGATATCATACATGAGACATTCCTTGAATCCGACACAACCAATGAGGTCACTCTACGTGTCATTCTTATCTCCTCCCTTGGATGTCTGCCACGTTGACTATCCCAAACCATTAGATCGCATCCATGGGTTGCACAAAACCGTAAATGCATTTCTATAAATACCGGCTCATTTCATTGAAATGACAAGTCACTTTTGGACAAAAATACTCTCACACTATAATCGACTCGTGAGTGTTACCCCAACTCTTGACTCCGGTCATAACTTGGGGTCCTTACCGAACGTGTGAAACCAAACAATTGATTCCCCTCATCCAATACGTACCTTACGTAAACAACGGTAGACTTGCTTTATTCAATTGAGGTCAAGGCTATTATACATGTGGATCTTTTATGCACTAATACGTTTTTTGGTTTTAACGTCGAGGCAATATTAAATAACGAATATAAGTTTACATGTTAGACATAAGGACAAGGGTGTGTAAGTGAGCTGCTTGTGAGCTACTCGGGATCGACTAAGTATAAGCAATAAGCGAGTCAAGCCTTAACAAGACTTATTTCGAGTTTGAACCCAGTCATGGGCTCAATAAATGAGCCCGAGCTTCATACCGTAAAGATTGATTAGACTCGCGAATGTATACAAGCTTTAAAGTATATATCTACATAGACCGCATATATTTATAATTGTAAATGTTTATCATTTTCTTTCTTTTTTACATATTTATCCCAATCCCGATCCACATTTCAATTTCAAAATTTTAAACTTTAACTCGTATGATGCTGTTGTTATCTCGGACGATGATGAAGACTTGTTAATGTCAATTGACAAACGCTACACGAAGGACTTAATCACAATATTTTTATGACTATTTGCGCTATAAAATCCCGTCAGCATAATCGGTATGTTTAGCTTAAAAAATGTGACAAGTGTGTAAAAGCTCAACATAAGGACTTCTTTTGTAAATTACAATATTCAGTAACTCCCCAAAATTGGGGGGGGGGGGAATATAAACCCGCCAATCAATTCAGGAAAATTAGAACCTGCAATTCGAAGAGTATGCTGATTTTGGCGGTACGAAATTGAAGGAACCACGTTCTTCATACACCTTTAAGTTTAGGTTTTATTGATTTTATCTAAATGTCAAAATCAAAAACGATTTGGGGTCCAGAAGTTGAACCTCAAATTGAAGCTAGGGTTTCACTTTGTCTTCAAAATTCGAAGGTAATTTTTTTCTTTTTCGAGTTTTAAACTTAGTATAACCTTTTACATTGTAAGCTTTTTCAGTTTGTTAAGAATTGAGTTCAGCAGGTGTGTGAAATTTGTGTAGGTCTGTGATATTGAATTAAAGAATCAATTGTATGATTAGTAATACTATTTAGTCCTTGTGAGTCAGTGTCGAATCCTTGTAAAACTTTCCTTGTCTTTTGTCTTGTGTATGAGAATTGCGTTTTTCTGGAAAACAAATACTAACAATTTGTTGTCTTTTCATCTGTTAGGAATGGCGCCAAGGAGGCACAATGGAGTTAGCACCAGAGGTCGTAACAATAGCCAACAAGCTGAAGATGTGATTGAAGGTGGCTCTAACCAACCTAACAACGCTCAAGGTATGTTTTTTTTTGGCTTGTTTAATTGGTTCACGATAGTTCTTTAGGGTTTTTTTTTTTTTTTTTTTTTTTTTTTTTTTTTTTTTTTTTTTTTTTAATTTCAATTTCTATTTACTCTTTGGGAGAGTTGCCTTTTTTTTGGAAAACAAATACTAACAATTTGTTGTCTTTTCATCTGTTAGGAATGGCGCCAAGGAGGCACAATGGAGTTAGCACCAGAGGTCGTAACAATAGCCAACAAGCTGAAGATGTGATTAAAGGTGGCTCTAACCAACCTAACAATGCTCAAGGTATGTTTTTTTTTGGCTTGTTTAATTGGTGCACTATAGTTCTTTAGGTTGTTAGAATGTTTTTTTAATTTCAAGTTCTGTTTACTCTTTGGGAGAGTTGCCTTTTTTTGGAAAACAAATACTAAGGTGGCGTTTAGTTGGAAAACATTTTCTTTCATTTCTTATTTCTTGTTTTGTAGAAAAAGGGAGGGGAGTTTTATTTTCACAAAACAATAGAAAATTTAGAAAACGCGTTTAGTTTGAGAAACATGTGTTTCTGTTTTCCATTTTGCAAAACTAGAAAACATGTTTAAGTGTTGTTGTTTTCTATCTCAATTCTCTATTCACATTTGTAATATTATAATAACATCTTCAAAACACAAAAACAAATGTTATAAACTAACCAACTAAATTATAAAATAACTAAAAAAATCTAATACGAGAAAATAAAGAATTAAAAAAGTAAAATATAACATCAAATAACATGAAAAAATCTTCAAGCGACAATAATTCGAAAACGTAAAATAACTAAAAAATGTTTTTTTTTCTTTACTTTTTCGTCTGTTTTTTACCTTTTTGTCCACTTTTTTACGTTTTCGTCCGTTTTATTACGTTTTCGTGTTTTTTTACGTTTTCGTCCGTTTTTACGTTTTCGAAGGTTTTTTTACGTTTTCGTCCATTTTTTTACGTTTTCGTCTGATTTTTTTACGTTTTCGTCCGATTTTTTACGTTTTCGTCCGATTCTTTACGTTTTCGTCCGATTTTTTACGTTTTCGTCCGATTCTTTACGTTTACGTCTGAATTTTTACTTTTTCGTCCGATTCTTTACGTTTTCGTCCGATTCTTTATGTTTTCATCCGATACTTTACGTTTTCGTCTGTTTTTTTTACGTTTTGGTCTGAATTTTTACATTTTCGTTTGTCCTTTAAAGTTTTCGTCCGTTTTTTTCCGTTTTCGTTTGTTTTTTAAGGTTTTCATCAATTTTACATTTTCATCTGTTTTTTTAGGTTTTCATCAATATTTTTACGTTTTCATCTGTTTTTTACATTCTCATTTGTTTTTTTACGTTTTCGCCCGTTTTATTATGTTTTCGTCCTCTCTTTTATGTTTTTTTTACATTTTCGTCCATTTTTTTTACGTTTTCTTACATTTTTTACGTTTTCTAAATTATAGTGTTTTCATCCATTTTTTTACGTTTTCATCCATTTTTTACGTTTTCGTCTTTTTTTACGTTTCCGTTCACTTTTTTTTACGTTTTCTTCTGTTTTTTTTACGTTTTCGTCTGTTTTTTACGTTTTCGCCAGACGAAACCTAAAATAATGTAAAAAAGAAGAAAACGTAAAGAATCGTACGAAAACATTAGGAGACGGACGAAAACGTAAAAATTCAGGCGAGAACGTAAAAAAAGACTAAAACATAAAGAATCAGACGAAAACATAAAAAATCGGACGAAAACGTAATGAGACGGAAGAAAACGTAAAGAATCGGACAAAAACGTAAAGAATCGGACGAAAACGTTAATAATCGGACGAAAATGTAAAAATTCAGAAGAAAACGTAAAAAAAACAGATGAAAACGTAAAGAATCAGACGAAAACGTATAAAATCGGACGAAAACGTAAGGAGACGGACGAAAACTTAAAGAATCGGACGAAAACGTAAAAAATCGGATGAAAACGTAAAGAATCGGACTAAAACGTAAAGAATCAGACGAAAAAGTAAAGAATCGGACGAAAACGTAAAAAATCGGATGAAAACGTAAAGAATCGGACTAAAACGTAAAGAATCGGATGAAAAAGTAAAGAATCGGACGAAAACGTAAAAAATCAGACGAAAACGTAAAAATTCAGAAGAAAACGTAAAAAATCGGACGAAAACGTAAGGAGACGGACGAAAACGTAAAGAATCGGATGAAAACTTAAAGAATCGGACGATAACGTAAAAAATCAGACGAAAACGTAAAAATTCAGAAGAAAACGTAAAAAAAAAGACGAAAACGTAAAGAATCGGACGAAAACGTAAAAAAACAGACGAAAACGTAAAGAATCGGACAAAAACGTAAAGAATCGAACGAAAACGTAAAGAATCGGACGAAAACGTAAAGAATCGGACGAAAACGTAAAAATTCAGACTAAAACGTAAAAAAACAGACGAAAACGTAAAGAATCTGACGAAAACGTAAAAAGTCAGACGAAAACGTAAAGAATCGGACAAAAACGTAAAGAATCGGACGAAAACGTAAAAATTCAGACGAAAACGTAAAAAAACAGATGAAAACGTAAAGAATCGGACGAAAACGTAAAAAATCGGACGAAAACGTAAAGAATCGGACGAAAACGTAAAAAATCGGATGAAAATGTAAAGAATCGGACGAAAACGTAAAAAACGGCTGGAGCGACGCCGGCGAGGGTGGTGATGGCTGATGTGGGCTGTGGGAGGGTGGTGTTTGGCGTTAGGGTATGGCTGGAGTGTCTGATTATGTTGTTCGGGAAATAGAGTAGAAATAGGAAATAGGAAAACAGGGAAAACAAAAAAAAAAAATGTTTTCTTGTTTTCTTTATTAGGGTTGGAAATAGAAATTTTGTGTTTTGAAAAACATTTTGTTGGAAAACGCTAATTTGAACGTGATCTCTGTTTTCCTTGTTTTCTACAAAATATTTTGTGGAAAACAAGGGTGTTTTCCTCCAACTAAACGCACCCTAACAATTTGTTGTCTTTTCATCTGTTAGGAATGGCGTCAAGGAGGCTCAATGGAGTTAGCACTAGAGGTCATAACGATAGCCAACAAGCTGAAGATGTGATTGAAGGTGGCTCTAACCTACCTAACAACGCTCAAGGTATGTTTTTTTTCTTCTTTCCTTTTGGCTTGTTTAATTGGTTCACTATAGTTCCTTAGGTTGTTAGACTGTTTTTTTAATTTCAAGTTCTGTTTACTCTTTGCAGTTCCAGGGAATGCATGGAAAAGAGTTTGAGGGCCAACATTTATGCCAAAAGTTTGGACGAAAACTGAAGAGGACCGTATTAGCGTTCAATTTAATAAATATGGGCAACCCGTTGAGAAAACAACCAGCACATTGACCCATTTCATAGGATCGCTTGCAAGGAGTGGGAAATATTGCAAGCTTCACAAACCATGGAATAAAGTTACGAATGCCAAGAAACAAATCTTGCTAGACACCGTGAATGTATGTCAGAAATAATTACATATCTAACTGATTAACATAAATATTACTTCATGTGACGACATATTTTTTTTTCAGGACAAATTTGATCTCCCCCCAGGTTCTGATGACTGGATTTTGAAATCTTTTGGGAGGAAAGTGAAAAATTGGAGGGCGAGAGTTAAAAAGGACTACTATGATCCGACTTTGCCATTTCATGAACAAATTACCTTCAAGCCAAAACGGGTGCTTGCGTCTCAGTGGAAGAGACTCGTCAAGTATTGGAATAAGGGAAAATCTAAGGCATGTAATAATTTTTCAGCTTTCAACAACAAATTTTTATTGTTGGGTTAACTCCTTATATTTTTACCACAGCGACTCAGTGAAAAAAATAAGGCCAATAGGGCAAAAAAGAAGATGATGCAAGTCACGGGTAAAACAAGTTATGCTCAAGTTCGTGAAAAACAAAAGGTAATTTAATATTTTCGTGCAACTGTTAATGCAACATACGATGTTTCTCCACTGTGTTATTATTTGTGTTTTATATGTTTGAATATGATTTCAAATTGGAAAACTTTTGCCACTTGGTAATCTTCTATCTCACACGATCTAGATTTACTTGTTACTTAGGCGCATTATTGTTTTTTAGCATCTTTTTGTTAACTCTACTTTATCAACGTTACTCGGATTTCAATACGTAATTAAATTGATAATTTTGTCATATTTTTATTTATTGTATTGAAATAATTTTGAAAAACTTATTACTGAAACAGATCAACACCATCTTTATAAATGAGTTTGCGAGCATGCCAACTTGTGTGCGTACCCCTGTGTCAATCCCAATGTTATTTCTGAGCTAATGTTTGGTTCTACATGGAGGCTGTGAGACATGGGCTTTAATATACACATGTTATAAAATTTATTAATGTTCACTTAGTTAAAAATACATATACGGAGCTGTAACAACACATATCATGTCACCTATTATTCATAGTTTTCATGATAATTTGTAACTGGTCGTGAAGTGATTATACACTATGCTCTGTGTGTCGATTACAATTAATGCTTATGTTCTCAGTTCGTATATGAGTTTAGTTCTTTCTCAGTTCGTATAACAGTTTAGTTCAGTTCATGCTCAGTGGTGGGTGACAACTCCTGTGTGTTAGTATGCAAATCTGCCATTTTTCATCTTGATATAGATACTTATTTTGGCATGTTAGTATCCAAAGCAACATTAGTTTTAGGTAGCTTGTCTCTTTACTTGATAGTGTGACCTATAACAATAGTGTGTGGCGAGTTATCTTCAATTAGTCACTCATTTTTGGTGTTTTATACTTATGGAATTAATGATTCCTTGGGCTATTTGGAATTAACACTTGTTTGCTTATACTCATTTTTTGTTGTTGAAACAGGTAATCTTGGGACGTGAACCAACTAGAAAGGAGTTGTTCCGTGCTTGCTTTTCAAAAGACGGAATTACACAAAATGAAGAAGCTGCAAACGCCATTGTGTTTATACTACATCTATATGTTCATTTATCATTAATTAGTTATTGTCATTTCTTGCAAGTTGAGTAGTTTTAAGCTATAACATTTAACATATTTAGTACTTTTTATCAAGAAAAAATGGAAGAATTGACTTCTCAACTTTCAGAGCATGAATTGGATGAGCCTGGACTTCAAGATATATATTCTAAAGTGATGGGTAATGATAAGAATGGAACTGCAGAGATGTATGGGCTAGGTGTTCGCGCTTCTGATGTTTGGGGTGTGGTTCCAAGTCGTTCTGCTCGTCGCAGAGATAAGCTACAGTGGCAGTCTGCTGCTGAACGACTTAGTGCTGAATTGGCTCAGTATAAAGCAAGGGAAGCGCAGAGGCAAGGGTCGAGTGATAATGATTCTTATGGTACAAATGTTCCCCGTACATCACCACAGGGCCTCATTGTTGCCAATGAACCTCAACCTTTACGAGTATGTGTTTATTTGAATGAAAATTTTGTGCTCTTACTAGTTAAACTATGACACCTATTAATGCAAATTGTAATTGTAGGTTGGACTTCAAGTTTACCTTAAGAGCATTTCGAACTCTGAGATTGTAGCAAAGGGGTGGATAAGGAGTTTGGATCCAGATGCGGTAGTTGGGAGTGAAGAGATTGGACCAAATTGGTGCGAGGTAGATGTTCAAGTTGCTATAAAAAAAGATGAACATTTGGTGAGGAAGTATGGATTGTTTATCACAGTTCAAGATGCTCTTGGCGCACCAGTTGCTTGGCCTTGCTCTCTTGTTTCGGTATGCTACCCTGTTATACATGTCATTATATTACCTATTATTCATACTAAAGTTTATTACACCGTATTAAATATGACTTGTTTATTTGTAGGTGGTGCGTGAGGATGATGCATGATGACTTAAATGATCAGTTTCTAGTTTCCTTTTGTTACGTCTGCTACTGCATTGTTTTTTATATTCTGATGGCTCAAGACTATCTCTACTTGTTCCTGCTACTTTTATTTCCTAGTATTTATGTTGAATTTTATAAGACTTTTATCTTGGATGTTGGTTGGAAACTTCTCTTATGGAAATGAAATCTTCTCTTGCTTATTGAATTATGTTCTTTCTGCTTGCTTGTTTCAAAATTTTTTTAGTTGATTGTTGTGTTTTTGAATTGAGTAATGTTAAATATGTTGCATGGATACAAAGTGTTTTATGATGTCACTTATTAGGACACTAATGCTATTAACTAAACATGGGATAAAACGTTTTTTGTAACACCAAATTTGGTCCTAACAAAGCACGTATGTCTTAGGACCCGTTTCTTGGTACTAAGATTAAACTTTATCTATTATGTTTTCGTCCTATCAAAATGTGTTTTAGGACCTATGAAAGTGTCCCAAAACATAACAGATGGGTAAGCATATATTAGAACACCGAATAGTATCCTATAATGTGGTCTATTAGGACGCCATTATGGTTGCATAAACATTTTTATGGGACCAAATAATTAGTTTTAAAATGTTTGAGTTTATTAGGACGCCGATAAATGTCCTAAATATCTATTACAACCCTTTCCTATGGGACACTTATATTTTGGTCTTATTAAGTTAAAGGTCCTATAAACTAATTTTGTAGGACACTAACAGGCGTCCTATAAGCCTCCTTTTCTGGCCCAAACCGACTTCCCTAGCCCATTGGGAAGTTCGGCCGATCCAACCCACAACAAGGGGTTCTAGATCCTTCATTCTTCCTTTTTCATAGTTAGTCCTTTAACGACCGTTATCTCTAACTCCGTTAAGTCCTAACAACCGTTAAGTGTTTTATTGTGAAATGAATAAATAAATACATAAAATATATTTAATTATCCAATCATTGAAACTCTCACGTTATTGTGTGCAATCCCGAGTCTCGGGTTCGAAACCGGACATACTTATATTAATAATTATACATTAACTCTAACAACTACTACTTATCACTTCAAGGCGAGTATTCTCTTTCCTTAAAGCAATTTCGCCCTCACCGTTCTTTCGAACAATCGTGTTATGGGTTACCGACGAATTGCCTCCCAAGATACAATGAAGCATCGTATGTAGCAATTATCAACACTACACGATGGTGATGATAATCTGGATGAACTACCGAGTTATCGAGGGTTTCAAGACACTAAAAATAATAGTTCTATAGCAATATTATTTATAGCAATCGGATATATTGGAAGAAAGGTTTTGTATGTGTTTGTTTTTGGTTTTGGATGATCAAAAACGCTGGAATAATGGCCTTATATATAGGCATGCTCGTGACCATTCAAATAGTCACAGTTGTTCACCAAAAGGTGCAATTAGCGACGGTTTAGCGACAGACAAATCATCGCTAACTGAAACATTTTCTAACAGTCGCGATGGTTCAGTCACAGACACCCTTTTAACAGAAATAACCGCCACCTTTGACGAATAGGCGCGTCTTATTGATATGATGGTTCATTAGCGATGGTTTTGTGACAGAAAAACTGTCGCTAATTGCCATTTCGTTGGTCACCACCAAAACACAACAAAACCCTTAACTTCCTTCCTAAGACACAACCCAAAAAGACCTATGTTTGTCTTGAAAATAATTACCCAACAGAAGATCTTCAACATTCTCCTGTATTATTACAACATATATGTATAGTAATCAAGTTGTCGATCATTTTTAGAAAGAATTCATCGGAACGGGCATTTCCGATATCTTTGTCTATCCAAATTTACGCAAGCAGCTTCTCTTCTTCCTTGGACCAGTTTCACTTCCCACCACCACCTCCTCAAGGTCATCATCATCGTCATTGTCCAAATTCATGGCTTTTTTTGGATTTTTTGGCCATTGTTTTTTTCCGGGTGATTTGGACGGTTCACGGGGTTAAGTTACTTTAAATTGAGGATCTGGTTGCGATATAGGAAATGATGAAGGTTGTGATGGGTTATAAAATTGTGGTTGAGATTGAGAAAATCGTTGTTGGAGGTAACTTGCGAATCCTTGAAACGCAAATTGTTGGTTTTGGTAAATTGCCTCGGGAGGCAATTGCGTCCCATACGGAGGAATTTGTGGTGACGAGGAGTTAGAATTTTGTGATGAGGGGGTGGACGGGTTTGACGACCCCCTGTATTGTTGTGTGTTTGAGGCGAGGAGCTGCGTGAAATACCCGCCTTCGTTTGGATTTTGCAACATTTTTTTTAGACGGGTTTGACGACTCCCTGTATTAGCATCACGGCGAGGGAAGGCGAGGGGTCCAGGTCAGCATGGCGAAGGACGGCGAGCATGACATGTACTGCTCTTAGACCGTTTACAACGGTTAACGCAAATTTGCGTTAAGGGACCAAAAAAGCAGCGTTAAGGCTGCGTTAACTCGAGTTAACCGTCGGAAGGGGTATCCCTTAACGCAACGTTAAGGGTGCACGTTAACCCCTTAACGCTGCGTTAAGGGGGTGTTTTGTAAAAAAAAAAAAAAAAAATCACTTTTGCACCCTAGAAATTACATACAATTTTTTTTTTTTTTTTTTTTTTTTTTTTTTTTTTTTTTCATTTTTGGCCCTTGTCTTTCTTTTTTTATTTACATAGAAATTACATATGTAATGTTTTATAAAAAACTTTAACGTTTTCTAAAGTATCAAATAAAAATACATTAAACATGAAATAGAAATACTTTAAACGTGAAATAGAAATACATTAAACAGCCATTTGAAAAAACAACGAACGATTAACATAAACAACGAACGATTAACATAAACAACATGTGATTAACATAAACAACCACAAATTAATGGAAGGTATCATCTGAGTCTGGTTAACCATCTTCAGACGAAGAGGAATCAGGTGGGAACCAACCACTTTCCCAGTTCTTCCTACGTTCTTCATCCTCCCTGGCTTGCCGCTCCAAACGAGCAGCTTCCTCTTATCTTTCAAGTGCTTCCATTGTTACACCCATATTCCGATAAGGTACTAGTTATGTAAATAATATGTATTGTATATTATACGTCTTGTTATATGAGTTAGCTAAATAAATAAATGTGAGTGGTAAGTTAGAAAGAATAGAACTAGAAGGACTAAGATTGCCATTTGGGCAAAGTTCATTAATTAAATATCCATGGCTAGTTGATTTTAGAAAAGTCCAGGTTTTTCTTGGTCTCTCTCGGTGTGTCGAAAATTAGAGAAAAAGAGGAGGGAAGCTCAATTGTTATTGCTCAAGCCTTTCCAATCATCTTTTAGTGTTGCCAAACATCCAAGAAGCTTTAATTTACAATTCCCATCTCAAGTAAGTGTTATCCCTAAATTTGTTAATTAGGGTTCATGTTTAGTATTTGATCATATTGATCAAAGGTTGATAATTCATGACTAGTTAGTTAATTAGTCTCTAATTTGAGATGATGGTGTTATAGGAAGCAAGTAAGAAGTGGGGAAGCTATTGTTAGTGTGCTTGTGCTTAAGAATCAAGGTAAGTACATTGGTTATAACATGTCTTTGTTAGCTTTATCATATCTTGGTATTGTTAGGAATATGAATATTCAGCAGAAGACTCGGTCACCCCGAGTACTTATTAGATCATCATAGCTAGTAGGATTATCAGTAATATTATTAGTAGTTTAGTTATTAATTAGTATTGTGGAGTGGGTCGGGTCTTTACCCTCTGTCAGCTCGCTCCACAGTCCACTAGGGACATAATATGTAGTAGTATATATACCCCTTCCCACACATGGGAAGGGTTGGACCTTTTCAATCTAATATTACACAAGTTTCTTTCTCTCACTAAAAGGCTCCCATTTCTCTCTCTAAAACCTCTTCCATTCGATCCATACAAGCCTCATACTAGTGATTCATGTATTGTGAATACCCTACAATTGGTATCAAGAGCCATGGTTAGGTCCATGAGAGTTGGTATTCACGAATTTGTGTAGTTTGTGAGGTGTTTATACTTGGGTCGATTTGTAGTTTTCTAATTTTCTTTGGTTCGGTTTGTTTAGTAGCTTAAATTTCACTTTGTACTTTGTTTAGTGATTAGAGGTTGTTTTATCTTGTATTTGTGTAGTTCTTTAGGCTTTTTCTTGGTTAGGTTTGTAGTTTGTTTAAGTTTTTCTTTCGGTTTGATTAAGTAGCATAGATTTCATCTTTGTACTTTGTTTAGTGATTAGAAGTTGGTTTTCTTTGTACTTTCTAGCTTAAGAATAGTATTAGAGTGGTATTTAGTGTTTGGATTCACAGATCTAAGAACGGTGTGGTGATTTTGAGAAAATTCGTGGGTTGTAGTTGTGTTGTTCTTGGCAGCGGTTTGTCTGTTTTGGACGATTATTGGACTCGGTTTGTGTCAATTCTTGGACACGGTTTGTCCTTTTACTCGTTTAGGCTAAAGGACAAAAGGCAGTGAAAGTGACGTGCCTGGGAGTTTGTGTCCACTCGGTTTGTCCCTGCTGCGCGTACTCGGTTTGTCCCTGCTGTGCATACTCGGTTTGTGTAGACTCGGTTTGTCTCCGAAGAATTTACTCGGTTTGTGTTAATTTACTCGGTTTGTGTGTCTACTCAGTTTGTCCCAGCTACGTAGACTCGGTTTGTCTCTAAGGATTTTACTCGGTTTGTACCTACTCGGTTTGTCCCAGCTTTGTGTAGACTCGGTTTGTGTAGACTCGGTTTGTCTCTAAGAATTTACTCGGTTTGTGTAAATTTACTCGGTTTGTGTGTCTACTCGGTTTGTCCCAGCTACGTAGACTCGGTTTGTCTCTAAGGATTTTACTCGGTTTGTCCCAGCTGTGTACTCGGTTTGTGTAGACTCGGTTTGTATAGACTCGGTTTGTCTCTGTGGAATCTACTCGGCTTGTATCTACTCGGTTTGTCTCTCAGACTTGTATGCGGTTTGTGTCTTGGTGATTTTAGAAATTCCCGCGAAAGATTCGATTTCTCGGTTAAATCACAAGATCAGTAAAATCCCGTAGTTACTATGGCTACCACATCAAGTACATCATCAGATGATATTCAAGCAGCAGGATCTGACACTCGTCCACCTATGCTAGATAGGACGGATTATGAGTCTTGGGCACAACGAATTAGACTTTACTGCTTGGGCAAAGATAATGGTGTTAACATTCTTAAGTCAATTGACGAAGGACCTTATCAGATGGGTACCACCAGAGACGTGGTTACAACTGGTGAAGATGGAACAGTAACTTGGGGCATCGACAGACCTAGGAACTACAACGATCTTAATGAAGAAGAAAAGAAGAGGTATGATGCCGATATTAGAGCCTCCAACATAGTTATTCAAGGTCTTCCAAAGGATGTGTACAAGCTCATCAATTTCAACACTGAAGCCAAAGCTGTGTGGGACAACGTTAAGATGCTGCTAGCAGGGTCAGAACTCACAAAGGAAGATCGTGAGTCACAGCTGTATGATGAGTTCGAGCATTTCAAAATGAACCCAGGAGAAAATATCACAGATTACTATGTGAGATTTCATAAGTTGGTGAATGATATGAGGATGATCAGAATGACTATGCCCAATATCCAACTTAACTCAAAGTTTGTGAACAACATGACTCCGGAATGGGACAGATTTGTTACTGCCGTCAAACTCAACAAAGGTTTAAGGGAGACTAACTATGAACAGCTGTATGCTTACCTGCAACAACATGAGAAGCATGCTGCCTATGATAGGGTGCTGAGAGAAAAGTTGAATCCTTCAACTGCAAATGACCCACTGGCATTCATGACAAACATACAACCAACAAACCAATCATCATCCAATCCAAGCTATCACCAACTTCACTCACCAGCACCTGCTATGAGTTCACAACTTGACTCAGGCTACTCTCAGACCGACAAAATGATTGACAACCTCACCAATCAAGTATCTATACTGGTTCAACAGTTTCAAGCATCACTCCCTCAGACCAACAATCAGTTAAGGAATTCTTCCAACCCACGCAATCTAGCAATGGTGGAGGACGGGAAAATTGTGGTCCAGAATGTGCAAGGGAGAGCTGGTAGAAACATGGGTCGAGGTTATGTGCAGAACAGAGCAGGGAATGCCAATCAGGGGCAAGGGAAACAGATCAAGTGTTATAATTGTGGGGGGCTTGGACACATTGCTAGAAACTGCAATCAACCTAAACGTCCTCAGAACTCAGATTACTTCAAAGACAAGATGCTGTTAATGCAAGCTCAAGAAAATGGAGCTGTATTGGATGAGGAAGAGTTATTGTTCTTGGCAGGAGATGGAGGAAATACTTTTGATGAAGATGTGGATGAGAAACCTGTTCAGGATCTAGCACTTAATGATCCTAACATCTTCAAGGCAGATGACTGTGATGCTTTTGACTCTGATGTGGATGATGAACCTACTGCTCAAACAATCTTCATGGCTAACTTGTCTTCCCTGGCCTCATCTCGTCAAGCCGGCCCTTCTAATGCATCCGTGATATCTGAGGTACTAAAAATTTATGACACATATAATATTGTCGAGGGACAACAGATTCCCGAAGAAGTACATCAGGCAGTTGTTTCTGACTCAAGTGATGTTGATATGGAAAATAGCAATATTGTCTCATATGAACAGTATTTGAATAGCAACAACTCGCCTGATGTACCAAATGGTGAATCCATTGTCAATAATGATGTGTGTGCTGTGAGTAATGTATGTGCCTTAGATAATGCGGGTAATGTAGATAATGCATGTGTGTATCATGTGAACAAATTGCCTGTCCCTGATGATAACTTGATCACTAGACTAAACATCTATAAAGAACAAGTTGCTATGTATGAACAGCGTGCTAAGTTTGAGCTTAATGATCGTGAGCAGAAATTAGAATGTCAAATGAGTACACTTATTAAAGAGTCTAGAGTGCGAGAAGAAACATTAAAATTAGAGTTAAGTTCTTTGAAAAGTCAGCTTGAACAGTCTGTCATACAGAAACAAGAAGCACAAAAGTGTGTAACAACACTTAAGCAAGAATTCAAACAGAAAGAAACAACTCTTTTAAATGATTTCACTAGACTCAAGACGTTAAAAAATAAGCTTGAAGATAAGTTGTACACACAAAATCAAACCATACAAACTGCTCAAATGATTCATAAGCACAGAAAGTTGAGTGATAAGCACAGTAAAATCATGATAGGTGAACCTAAGTCAACCATCCTTAGGGACATGAAAGTACTCCAACCATCGCTATATGATGGTAATGTGATGCTTATGCCTATTCATGACCAACCTGAGCATATCTACACTGATGAAGAGGATGAGTTGAGTGATAAAACGAAAGAAAAAATGAATGAGAAAATGAGGGATCCCGAGTGCATAGCCAGACGAATAATAATCAAACCCCATGATTATTATGAGGAAAATCGTTTGACTGTGTTTGCTCCTCAAAAGAAGTTAACACCTGAGCAGATATTTTGGAAACAAGATAATGAAAAACTTAAGGAAGAAAAACTTAAGGCCAACACCCCCCTCATTAGAAAAGTTGCGTCCATAACGGTGTATCCTCCCAATACACCTAGGAATTTGGTGCCTTTGTCTCTTCCCACTGAATGCAAAACCTTTATTAGCTTATATGTGCTTTGGCAACTGTTTGCTGATTTTGATAAAACATGTAAGAAGAGAATCACACCCACTGGCATTACTGAGGGGGAAAGGTGTTTTGAACATGCAAAAAGGTGTTACTTAACTGAGGTCATGCCATTCTTTAAACTACTTAAAGAACACTTTGAAGGGTTGCAAACTGCCCTTAAAGCCGAAATAAATGAAATGAAAGTAGTGTTTAAAGATATGGAAAATGAGGTGAATGAACTTGCAATAGAACTTAAAAGTCGAGAGATTGAAAGAAAAAACATACTCATTACTAACGACAACTTGATTGCTAAATGTATTGCACAAGATGTATTTTACACTGTCACTGATTCTGCATTGTCTTCTTGTCAATTTAATGAGTATGCTATTGCGTTAAATGTCACCCAGAATCGTGTTGTTGAGCTTGAGGGGGAGAATTTGAAATTGCTTAAAAAAATTCAAAATGATGACCATGATAACATGGTTAAACGTTTTTCGAAACTAGAAGTTGATTATCTGAACTTGCAACTTAAACATCAACACTTAGAAGAAAAATGCAAAATATCAAATGTCAAGACATCCACGGATGCTCCTGAGTTTGATACATATTTTGAATTAAGCAAACGTGATGAAACAATTCAAGCTCACACGAACACGATCCGACTGCTGAGGGCCCAAATTGCCCAATTGAAATCCAACAAGTGTGAAGTATATGGCACCAATAAACCTTCATCTTCAGATTCTCAGAATTTTCAATATCAAAACACCATAAATAAGTTACATTATGAAAATGAGTGTTATCGAGAAGAAAATTCAAAGATTAAACAACATTTCAAAGAGTTATATGATTCTATTAAAGTTACAAGAAGCAATCATAATGATCAAATAACCTCTTTGACAAATGAAATTGAGAATCTTAAGGCTCGGGTGAAAGGTAAAATGCCATGCACCACTTGTAATTGTGATACACCAAAGGCTACTGATTGTAAAAAGTATGATGTTGATGTTGGGCGTATTCCGTTTAAGCTTAGAAATAACAGCCTTGCCCATCAAACATATCTAGATCATCTTAGAGAAGGTCTTGACACACTTCGTGAGGTAGTTGAAGAAGATAGGAATGATAAGCCACTTGATCAAGCAGTTGTCTATGCATGCAAACTCACGAAAAGGATTCAGGAAAACTTAGAATATGCCATAGACTCAATTCCTAAGTTTAGAGGCCATAGAGACAGATTTGTTGCATCATCATCCAATGTTGTGAACAAGCATGTAGCCTTTGACCTACCACCCAAAACATCAGAACCCAACACATCATTATCAGGAAGGCATGTGACAGAAAAACAAACTAATGTTACCTTCGATGCTTCTACAGGAGTAAAAAGTGACACCCAAGCTAGCGGGTCAAGGTCTAGAGGAATTGAAAGAAAGGATATGACTGCGCCAGCTAAGAATGATCACTTGAAGAATGTAGAAGCCCAATCTAGGATCAATAAGTTTACAATGAGTAGGATGAATCGTGTTGATTCTAGTATCAAAAGTACTGTAATTAATTCGAATTCTAATGCTATCTGTAAAACTTGCGACAATTGTTTAATTTCTGCTAATCATGATGAATGTGTTGTGTCTTTCCTGAGGTCTTCTGCATCATCCCATGTTAAGAATGGTAGGATAACTAAAGCATGCAAAAAGGTTTGGAAAGCAACAGGAAAAACATTCGCTAGCATAGGCTATCAATGGAGACCCACTGGAAGGAAATTCAATTTAGGAAAACAGTGCACGTTACCTAAAATGAATAAGCATAAAACTGTAAAAGTTAAGGTATGGAGACCCACTGGAAGGAAATTCAATCTAGGAAAACAGAGACCATTACCTAAAATGAATATGCATAGAATTGTGAAGAATAAGGAATGGAGACCAACTGGTAGAATCTTGCCGTTAGAATCACAATGCCTTCCATCTAGGTCTTGTCCTGTCTCAAGTTCTGTCTCTACAGTAAAGATAGTAGCATCTGTGAAATCTGTGGTTCCTGAATATGTGTGTGCTGACCAAATGGACCCCAATTGCACTTGGGGATCCACATTTTTCAGTTATCCATTGTTGTCTGGTTTCAAATGCAGGTCGTACAAATCGTCCTGTGGTATTTGGAATCAGGCTGCTCAAAACATATGACTGGAGATCGCTCACGGCTCAAGAACTTCGTGAAAAAGTTTATCGGGACAGTTAGATTTGGGAACGACCACTTTGGTGCTATTATGGGTTATGAAGATTATGTGTTTGGTAATAGTGTAATCTCAAGGGTATATTATGTGGAAGGACTAGGACACAATCTGTTTTCTGTAGGTCAATTTTGTGATTCAGATCTGGAAGTGGCTTTCAGAAAGCATACATGTTTCGTTAGAGAATTGGATGGTTTAGATCTCCTCAAGGGCAGTCGGGGCACCAATCTATACACCATCTCAATTGAAGAAATGTTGAAGTCCTCTCCAATATGCTTGCTTTCTAAAGCCTCTAAAACAAAATCATGGCTATGGCATCGTCGCTTGAACCACTTGAACTTCGGTACCATAAATAATCTTTCCCGTAAAGATCTTGTTAGAGGGATGCCCAGACTGAAATATGAGAAAGATCATCTCTGCTCTGCATGTCAACTGGGTAAAAGCAAGAAACAAACCCACAAGCCTAAAACCGTCAACACCAACTTGGAAGTTCTTCACACCCTCCACATGGACTTGTGCGGTCCAATGAGAATACAAACCATAAATGGAAAGAAGTATGTTCTGGTGATAGTAGATGATTATTCTCGGTTCACATGGGTAAAGTTTTTGAGAACCAAGGACGAAACTCCAGAGGTTATCATTAAACTGATAAAACAGCTGCAAGTAAGGCTAGATAAAACTGTCAGAATCATCCGCACAGATAATGGTACTGAGTTTGTTAACCAACAACTCCGTAATTTCTATGAAAGTATTGGCATCACGCATCAGAAAAGTATCCCTCGCACGCCTCAACAGAACGGGGTGGTTGAACGAAGGAACCGTACTCTGGTGGAGGCTGCAAGAACTATGCTTCTATTTTCAAAGACTCCGATGTTTCTTTGGGCAGAAGCTATTGCAACAGCATGTTACACTCAAAACCGATCCCTAATTCATCCGGTTCATGAGAAGACTCCCTTCGAGTTAATTCATAACAAGAAACCAGATCTTTCCTTTCTGCGTGTGTTTGGTGCACTCTGCTATCCAACTAACGATAGTCAAGACTTGGGAAAGTTAAGAGCT
This sequence comes from Artemisia tridentata subsp. tridentata, assembly GCA_021014915.2. Classification (NCBI taxonomy): domain Eukaryota; kingdom Viridiplantae; phylum Streptophyta; class Magnoliopsida; order Asterales; family Asteraceae; genus Artemisia; species Artemisia tridentata. Next base: position 441,067,067 of record CP139506.1, on the reverse strand, counting down.
AAAGCGGATATAGGTATTTTCGTTGGATATGCACCTGACAGTAAAGGGTATCGAATCTACAATAAAAGGACCCGTAAAATCATGAAAACCATTCATGTTACGTTCGATGAGCTGAGTGAGCTACCTGTTTCAGGACAAATCAGTTCTGGACCCAATCTTCACCTTTTGTCTCCTGGACCCATTAGTTCAGGACTTGTACAGAATTCCACGCCTGCAGATTCTTATGTGCCACCTACATGTGAGGAGTTGAAGAAGTTATTCGATCCTATGTTTGATGAATACTTTGAGCCAACGAATGGAACCATCCCGAGTGAACCAGCTATAATTCCTATGGATGAGGTTCAAGCCCCACAAGGTTCGGAAGGCCCTGCAGCTTCAGTATCAGTCAGTCACAATGCTCCTGCTGCCAGTCAATCGCCTTCGTCATCAAACACTCAAACTTCTCCAGTAATGCAACAATCTTCAGATAATAATTCGTTGGAAGTTAATCCTTTTGCTCCTGTTGAAGAGGTTCCTTTTGAAAACATATTTGCTCCTGAACATCCATCAGACACATCCTTACCTGAGGAACACAGCACTGCTACTTCTGTTCATAACCATCAACCTCACGACCATCTCAGGAAATGGACCAGTGATCATCCAATCGACAACATCATAGGCAATCCCTCACGTCCAGTATCCACACGTAATCAACTAGCCACTGATGCACTATGGTGCTTCTTCAATTCCGTACTGTCTAAAGTCGAACCAAAAGATGCCAAAGAAGCAATGACTAAAGATTGCTGGTTCCAGGCTATGCAGGATGAAATCCATGAATTTGATCGACTTGCAGTATGGGAATTAGTGCCTCCTCCTGAGCGTGCAATGATCATTGCTTTAAAGTGGATCTTCAAAGTGAAGCTTGACGAGTATGGTGATGTCTTAAAGAACAAGGCACGGCTAGTTGCTAAAGGGTTTAGACAAGAAGAGGGCATTGATTTTGAAGAATCGTTTGCTCCGGTTGCTAGAATTGAAGCTATAAGAATCTTCCTAGCTAATGCGGCTAGTCGTAATATGATAGTCTACCAGATGGATGTCAAAACGGCATTCTTGAATGGTGACTTAAAGGAAGAAGTTTACGTGAGTCAACCTGAAGGATTCGTGGATGCTGAACACCCTACTCATGTTTACCGCTTGAAGAAGGCTCTTTATGGGCTAAAACAGGCGCCAAGGGCATGGTACGATACATTGTCCAAGTTCCTCCTTGCAAACAGATTCTCCAAGGGTGTTGTTGATCCTACACTATTCACCAGGAAGTCAAGAAACCATCTACTGCTAGTTCAGATATATGTAGATGATATCATCTTTGCTTCAACAGATCCTGGTGAATGTGATAGTTTCTCAAAGGAGATGAATTCCAAATTCCAAATGTCCATGATAGGACAAATGTCATTCTTCTTAGGACTACAAGTTTCTCAAAGTCCCGGAGGCATATTCATCAATCAATCCAAATACGCCAACGAGATCTTGAAAAAGTTTGGATTCCATTCAAGTGAACCTGTTGACACTCCCATGGTTGATAGAACGAAGCTGGATGAAGATCCTTCAGGGATTCCAGTTGATATAACACAGTATCGAAGCATGATTGGATCTTTGATGTACATCACGGCTAGCAGACCAGATCTTCTGTTTGCTGTATGTATGTGTGCTCGGTATCAATCCAGACCAACCAAGAAGCATGTTGAAGCAGTGAAAAGGATCTTCCGATATCTTCAAGGCACGGTTCATATGGGTCTCTGGTATCCTAAGGACACTGCAATGGAGTTAACGGCATACGCAGATGCTGATCATGCGGGATGTCAAGACACTCGTCGAAGTACTTCAGGAGGAGCTCAATTTTTAGGGGAAAATTTGGTTAGTTGGTCTTCTAAGAAGCAGATGAGTACTTCCATATCATCTACTGAAGCTGAGTACATTGCTATGTCTGCTTGCTGTGCACAAATCCTTTGGATGCGATCACAGCTTTCGGACTATGGATTCTCATACAACAAAATTCCCCTATATTGTGACAACAAAAGCGCCATTGCTCTTTGTTGTAACAATGTTCAGCACTCCAGGTCTAAACACATCGACATCAGGCATCACTTTATCAGGGAACAAGTGGAAAAAGGAATTGTGGAACTGTACTTCGTGAGGACAGAGTTTCAGTTAGCTGACATCTTCACCAAGGCCCTCCCAAGAGAAAGGTTTCAGTTTATTCTCCCACGCCTCGGCATGAAAAGCATGACTCCTGAAACCCTCAAGTGTCTTCAGGAAGAAAAGGAGGAGTAAAGGATTGTCTTCTCATATCCTTGTACATAGTTGTATATATCTAAAATCAAAAAGAAAAATACAAAAATATAAAACCTATAAAAACCATAAAAATCGAAAAATCAGAAAATACCAAAAATAGTTCTACCTAGGCATGTCTTCTGTTTATCGATAACATTTACGTATCTAGAAATGTCATTCAACAATGGCACGGATTCTTAAATGAAGCTCGAGCAGAAGTTATACTAATCAGTTAAAACATGTCTTAATGGCTTGCAGTTACTTCATACTGCAACCCGTGCTATACAATGAGGAAAGCATGTCGCCAAAAAGACAGCTGTTCCTCCAACCGGGTGATGTTCACCTGGGCATGGATTACTTTATATCCATGATTCTCCGACTTGATGTACGTTTCAGTGCATCACTTCGTATATAAGAAGAGAAGTCTTCTTTTCATCAAGATTCTATATCTTGTTAGATCCCTCAAGAGAGTCTTGATGTTACACAAGGTGGTAAAATGAACTAAATTTTCACAAATGTCCGTCGCTCAATTGAATGACTACAGCTCTTTTAATGGAAAACGGGTTATTAATTGAGGGGGAGCATATTTGTTCAAATTTCCGACACCTTGCCATATTTGTGCAAACATCAGCAGTGACACTCTCTCGTTGTTTCAAGGGGAGCATAGTATGCTCCAAAATCAGAATACATTTAAACCTGCCACATTTTCTCCCAAATTTTTCTAAATGTATTTAAATCAATTGGGATCACAAATCTCAAATGGTTTGAAATTTTTGATCGGGGGAGAGAATGTGATTTAAATAGGAAATTCTGATAAAATGTGATGATTTGGAAGCTAATGTAGGCTCTCCCGTATGTGCTAAACCATTTTGTACATCAAGGCACATATTGAGGGGGAGCAAAATGTTTTGGTCATAAACGTAAGCTCTTCCATATGTGCTAAAATCTTTCTTATATCAATGCACATATTGAGGGGGAGCAAATGGTTTTAACAAAACACAGGATTTGGCATCTCATGTGGCCGTGACTCAGAATTAACCAATGAATTGACGAAACTTGAACTGTCATCAATCGAAAGGATTCGTCTTGGCCGGGTAATAATTTCAAGCTGGTCTAACCAGTGATGTAAGCGTGTCTCGAAAAAGATGAATCTGAGTAGAGTGTACCATTTCGAGAAACTTTCTGTGAACTTGACCAGGCCGGGTAATAATTTCAAGCTAGTCTAACTAGTGATGTAAGCGTGTCTCAAATCGGTCTTGTTCACTGAAAGTGGATCAATTCATAAAGTGCGAGCTCTACCTAACATGTGCAAATTTATAAAACAATCAACCGAGCACATGTTGAGGGGGAGCAATTTGAAAAATATAAAACTCTCAAGTGTTTGCAAAAATGTGTTTCAGAATCATGATCACTTGAAGAGATTTTTCAATGATTTGGTTTATGGCAATCGTGGAAGTACACCAAAGACCGACCATTTTAATTAATACATGGAGTTATAAGGATGGTTAGGTTAGGCTCAAGTTCCCACGATCCCGCCAGAGCCGGAGGGATCTACCCAGGGACAATCCACTAGTTAGTGTAGAAGTCCTTAGGTATGATTAAAAAGGAGAAAAGTGAATAAGGGAAAAGTGCCGACTGAGATGGAGCTAGTACTGGAACAAACCCAACAAGGTACTAGTAAGGAAGTCTCGGTAAGCACTGAAGGGGTTGAAGAATGAAAAAGAATTGTAAAGATAAAGGGTGAAAAGAAATAGCCCTCCTTACAACTTAGGCAGAAACCGGGTCAATACATATGCTGTCAGAATCACTTAGTTGGTTGCTGGCATTGAAGACAAAGTATCATGGACCCAGTGATACGCTGCACAACCCTCCCTAGCCACTCAAGGTCCCTCAAAGGACTCTTGTTTCACTTGTCACGGAGATCAATACATTTCTATCATCTCTCTCACTCCGAGTTAGATGATATTGAAAAGGTGGCAGTCCTCTCCAGCCTCCGATCACCAAATCAAAACGCACAATTGAGTCTAGAGCCACGAGATGCATAATAAGATCTCATAGGGACACAAATTATTTCTACACTGGGTGTTCAATATTAAGGACACCAGTTGTAATCTTAAGAGTCCTACGCAGATCTTAGCAATCTGCCAGAACATTTATGAGGGAATTTACCAATGTAATTCTCAATGATTGAATGGAAATTCCTGCCAGGGTCAACATCAAGCAGCCCTGAAAGCAGGTCACTTCGGTAATCCTTTATGGATTACGCTTAGTGGTCGCGGCGGTTTCAAACGATCTACAGTCGTGGAGTGATCTCCAGCGACTCACCTAATCGTTGATTTACTACGGTAAAATCTTAAAAAGCCCTCTGTGGGTTTTCGATTAGGAACGGTCTTGGTAAGGATTAGAGATAGTTTTCACAATATGCTGTTGACTATCTCGAAGTCCAAACTTGTAAGTACCGGTCGAATTATTGCTAACTGTCGTATGCAGGAACGTCTGGCGACTGTAGCTGTGGAATGCTGTAGCTGGTTGCTGTTGTAGCTGGTTGCAGAAAAGATGCCAATCCATCACCACATGTTCACACCACATCATCATCAAAGAAGTCATGATCGACCTAAAAGACCTTCAACACAGCTTCTGCTAACTCTGATGCTAAAGATCATGACCCCATATCGTGTGAGCATGTCGGCTCTTAGTATATCTCATCACATGGAGTATTGCTACAGAAAGATGACTTGGAGACTCAAGTGGGATGATACGTTCACAGATTACTCAAAGTTCATCCAAGACAAAAGAGAAGTCATCTTCAGATCACTGATGTTTGCACAACAATCTATGACATTGAAGATTCAATGAGTACGAGCTATGATGTCAAGATCCAAGGATGAAGTGCTGAAATTCAGAACATTACTTCTGGGGTGACCTCCCTTAGGGGGAGATTGTTAGGAATATGAATATTCAGCAGAAGACTCGGTCACCCCGAGTACTTATTAGATCATCATAGCTAGTAGGATTATCAGTAATATTATTAGTAGTTTAGTTATTAATTAGTATTGTGGAGTGGGTCGGGTCTTTACCCTCTGTCAGCTCGCTCCACAGTCCACTAGGGACATAATATGTAGTAGTATATATACCCCTTCCCACACATGGGAAGGGTTGGACCTTTTCAATCTAATATTACACAAGTTTCTTTCTCTCACTAAAAGGCTCCCATTTCTCTCTCTAAAACCTCTTCCATTCGATCCATACAAGCCTCATACTAGTGATTCATGTATTGTGAATACCCTACAGGTATGATAATGGTTTATGTGTTAGCTTTATCATGTTTGTTTACATGATAATGGTGAAGGATAGGGTATAGGGTGCGTTAGCTAGTATGGATCCATCACTAGGTATAGCTTAGTTAGTCGTCGGGCTAACTATGGGATGAGGTTCGACCTTACGGGTTGATCGTGTTTAGGTCGACTATGTCGATGTGAGGTAAGTGCCCCTATATCGCTAGCTTAACTAGTGGTTAGACTAGTTATGGTTATGTATGATGTTTAGCTTGTTATGCCAAGTACTTACTAAGCGTTTCGCTTACATGTTTAGTTGTGATGTTTTCTTGATAGGTACCGAAGGATCGAGCAAAGGTAAGGAAAAGGCGTAAATGATTATGTAGTAGAAGACCGTTCTCTTTTGGACCAAGCATATTGAAGTTGGAAGCCCCCAAGTGTTCTTTTGTGTCGTGGGTACACTTCTTTTATATGGTCATTTTGTTAGTTCACGGTCTGTTGAATCTAACACACCTGCTAGATCTTTGAGCCTATATGGATCGGTAGGATGCCTATGTAATCACAAGCACACTACAAGAGAATCTCTGAATAAGAACAAATAAGAAGAAGAAGAATAACTAATAATGCTTGATCCTCTATGGATCTTTTATTGATAACTGATAATGTTTTTCTTCAAGTGTTTCAAAACATATGGCTGTATGTTTCTTATATAGACCATAAACCCTAATACAGCCTGGCTAACAAACCGTGTAAAGAGATAAACATCAATCTCTTCTAAAATTAAATCTAACAAACATACTAAACATACGGGATAACAACTAACACTACCCGCAGTAACAACTACTATCAGCAGAAACAAGATATAACTATCAGCAGCAATGAGCTTCAGCAGGAACCAAAACTATCGGCAGGAACCAACTTTCACTATCGGCAGCAACAAGAAATATCTTATTTCCAGAATTCCTAACAATCCTCCCCTAATCTTGAGGAAATAGCTTATTTCCGAAAAGATTCCCTAAGCGTACACTCTACTTTGAAAGTACTTTGAAGTCCATAGGGAGAGGATTAGACCAGCAGCAGCATCAGTAAGTATCCAGCAGCAACACTTAAAACTTCCAGCAGCAACTTCGATAGTTCAGCAGCAATAGGAAATTGTCTTCAAAATAAAATTTAAGCTGGTCACCATGTCATGCTTGATCTTGACTGCTACTATGACAATATGTACATCAAATCACTTAAGTTTCAGACTATTCTCATCACATCCAGGTGTGTTAACTCCTGTGAGAGGTGAATCATTGAAAATTAATGGATTTGATGTCTCTTTACCAATAGCCATCACTACTGGAGTAGCCAATGTTTAGGTGTGTAAGACCATGGTACATTGATAACCATCTGATTTTGAGTAAACCAGCAACTATAAACGGATTTGACTTGTCTTTACCTGTAGCCGTTTGCTCAGGACTAGCCAATTCTTTAGTTTCAACTGAACCTTGGTGAATTGAATACCAAATATGGATACCAAATGTCTTTACCACAAACCATACTTTTGTGGACTAGCCAATTCTTTGGATCCCATAAAGGGTTACATCCATGGTGAATTGAGAACCATTTCAACTCTCAGGAATGAACCATCGGTGAGTTGAAGTACCCTATAGCTTTGAGCAAGCTATTACAGCTATCAATGGATTTGATTATCACACCAGAGCCGTACCCTCATGGTGAGTCAACTCTTTCTTGTCTGTGAGACATGGTGAGTTGAATACCATTTGATGTGTAGGTGTAAACACCAACACTGTACCTGCAAGGTGTTGCTCAAAACCAACTTATTAGCACACAAAATATACAAGAATTTTTTTTTTTTTTTTTTTTTTTTTTTTTTTTTTTTTTTTTTGAACTAAAAGAAATCAGAAACAAACCAAAATAAAGAAAATAAGAAAAGAAAATGAAAAAGAGAAAATAATTTTTTTTTATTACGTGCAGCAGAATCCGAAGCCACCAGCAGAAACCGAACAGCAGGAACCGAGCAGCAGGAATGGCGTTATCAGCAGGAATGGGAACACTGACAGCAGGAATGGAAGTACTACCAGCAGCATCCATGTGAGAGCAGCAGTATAAAAATAATGTAGCAGCAGAATTAAAACCTCATGTTTGACTACTGAACCTCATTAATGCGTATGAGATAACTGACAATTAATTCTCCACCAAGCGACAAACAGTCAGCCCCACATGTTCTCACTAGTTGAAATTGAAAATGTCCAAACAGAGATTTTAATGCCAGCAGACAACAAACCATCATTTATCCCCACCAATCAGATTAAAATAGTCAAATCGAACAAGGTATAGCTGCTTTAACCATTTGACCAACAATCAATCCTAATAATCAAAAGCAGCCGCAATTCCCACCAATAATCTGCTACTGACAAACATTGATCAATCACACACAAATTGTCATACTCGTACATCAACCCCACAAAGAGAATTCTCCAACCGAGGAATTGAAAAACAGAATACCATGCGTTGACCACCAATCAAGTAATAACCCAACATCCAACATGACCAGTTCAATGAATTGACTGATCCTTATATAAGTATGAAGTAGCAGCTCACATCATCAAATACGACTCCATTAAGTATACAGACCTTGAATAAAATATATCCTTGATTGACTAGCAACCATGCGTAGCCCCACAAACCAAGAATGCAATACGAGATACTGTATAACAATTACACAACTGCTCCATACTTTGACCATTAGATGACCCACGTGATATCACATTTGAACCATGATCCCAACTTTATTGAGCGACAAACACATGAGCTGTTTGAAGATACCCTTTAAATACACTAGGCGACAACCCATCATACATTATCACAAATCCTATATGATATTCATTGTACCCATGATGGAACTAGCATGAGAATATCCAAATATATTATCACACATCGATCAATCAAATATCAGTGTTGAGTAGAATTCACGCCCCATTAATTTTATCACCAATCGAACCCATGTGATTTAAATGAATCCAGTCAACACCCATTTGAGTATTTCACATTGGTCCTACATATCGACAACAAATGACTATTTTCTGCTCAACTCACAATCAATTGACCATTAACCCCTCATTAATGCACATCAGAATGATCAGCCAATCAATGAACCACATGTGCGAGATGCTAAACAATTTAATTATCATTTGAATGCAGTATCACATACGCACAAACAAATCGATTAGCCACACAATTTAGTAAATACTACGAATCACTAGTGTTTGACATTAACAAATGCAGCCCCACATATCTTCATAAATTAATATACCAAATCTTGAATTTGACCCACGAATTCAATATTCATATGAATATAATAGAATCAGTAGCATTGAATCTTCAATGAAGTTCACAAAATAATACCAGATCGATCAACGAGCGGCAGCAATGACTAACCCATAATTGGAAGATCATTAATCAACAAATCCCAATCAGTAAAACAATAAATATCCACCGACCAATGAATTATTTTGGAATGCACCGCTGTCCCCACACCCAACTAACATACCAATTAATCCCAATTAATCTCTTAGCAGCAGCAACATGTCCATGATCCCCACTCCAATTGATCAAATGCGACAAACAAATGCATCAATTGTTAAACCACATACTGACAATCAAATCAGTATTCCATAATAAATCACCGAATAATCTTGACCCCACGATCGAATAATTCCAGTTGACTAAAACCAATTTGCTTTACTTCATTAATCACTCACGTCTGACCACACAAAAATAAAAGCCAACTAGTATGAGGTCACATGACTAGCCATTAATGTCCATATGTGATTGATAACAACAATCAATATTGCTTGAGAATGACAGCCAATCAGATCGAGGTTGAAATTATATAACCCAATCAGTTCCCACAAAGATCAGTAATAGACCAATATTTGCAACAGCAGTAACCACTCACTCAATAATAGGATAGGAAGCGACAAATTCAACAGCTGCATTATTTTAGTTAGTGAACACAAAACAAACTAAACAAAAAGGTTAGTTAGCACAAAATATACAACAATAAGCCTCCCCTTAGGCTTATGCCTCCCCTCAATACCAACCATTATGCCTCCAAGAACAACCTGCTGAGTATTGATCAGCAGTTTCCCATCTATTAACCCCCATATACACCGGGCCATAGTAACCAAACCTATAATCATTTTGAAAGAAAGTGCTTGTAGGTCTGTAGAATGGTCTAGCAACATTCCTTTTCCAACCAGTAGAATTAGTTCTACCAGCTGGAACTGGCTTACCAGCAGGAACAGCCGTTGGTCGTTTTGCATTACCAGCAGGAAATGCATTTGCTCTAGGGACAAATGAGGGTATACTCTCTACATTTTTCCATAAAGGTTTAGATTGCACAGCACACATACCCGATTTATTCTCATAAAAATCACAATCCTTAATTAAATGAGAATAACTTCTACAAACAAAACAAGATTTCTTTTTAATCTTTTTGTTCTTAACCTGACTTTTCTTATCATGACCTTGCATATCACACAAAGACTTCTCACAAACAGAATCAGAAGAACAATTGTTTTTAACAGGACTAAAAGGGATGTCATCAAAAGTAGCTTTCTTTGAATTGGATTCCATACTAGCTACTTTTGGTGAGAAGTCATCAGACTTGGGTGTGGTTGACTTGTCATTTGAATCACAAGAAACAAAGTCTTTGGACTCTGGTTCTGAGGACTTGACACTTGTGGAACAAGAGACAAAGTCATCAGGTTCAGGTAAGTCTTTGGACTTTTTGCCATAAACCATTTGTGAATCATCAAAGTCAAGGTCAAGGGCTGAGTGGATAGGGACAGGCTTAAAAACTCCTCTTATAGGAGGAGGAACAACATTCATTCCTCCTTCTTTAACATACTTAACAGGAATTTGGTAATCAACTTCCTTAGGGGTAGGGTCAAATATTCTAGGATTATATTCCCCAGCATCATATCCTAACCCTTTCTTACGCCACTTAGGATTATTAGTATAATTAACAAGATATGTTTCTGATTGTTGCCATGAATTTATCCTAGCCACTTCACTATCCAGTTTAGCCTTTAAATACTGATTTTCTAATTTGATCTTAGCAACTTGAGATTCAGAATATTTAAGACAATTATTGGAGTTCTCTAAATCTCTTTCCAAAACCCTTATCTTTTGTTCATATGCTAGCTGATTAGCTTCATGCCAAGCCTTTTGTTTTTCCACAGTTTTAAGAGCCTTTTTATAACCTTGAATTTCAACAAATAGTTTATTATATTCAGGCTCCATTTCATCAAATTCCCTTTTTAACTCAGTGTATTTATTTTCACTATCCTTTTTCAATTTAGTATATTTAATTTCACAATCAAAAGGACACTTGAGTACCTGAGTTGGATAGCCCATCATTCCAAATTCTCCAGCCACATGTGTCACAGCTCCATTTCCAGCAATCATCCCATAAACTTGAGCACCTCCAGCATTAGTCACATTTGCCTCACCTTTTGTCTTATGTCCAGCAACCTTTTCCCTCACTTGAGTGGCACATCTTTTCTCATTTTGTGACCTGTCTAACATGGAATGACAAGGTAGCAATCCTTTAACCTTCATGGCAAATGTCTCTAAAGAATCACCAGATCCGAATGAAGTCATTTTATGAGGGTTAAAGATAATGGTTTGAACAGGCTTCTTCTTTGACAGTAACAACAAAACTGCTCACATACCAGAATCAATTCCCACTGACTGACACTTGCAGAATACAATGATCAAGTCCCACAAAATTGTATCTCCAATTAATGAATAACAGCAACAAGAGACAAACACCCACTTGATCAACCACTATCAATTCTTATCCCAATAGCAGAATAAAATAATAAGAATGATGCGTTCAAATAAATCACAAAGCGTCAATTCCCTCAATTACTTTTCACCGACCAATTAATACAAGCAGTACGAGGATACAATTTAATACTCGAATCCCCAATTAAAACCACAAGTAATATTAAAAGTGAATCTTGATCAGCAGACAAACCAAACTCACACGTTCCCACACGTTGACCAATCAATATAGCAGCAAACGACAACCAATTCCACTTTAATTGCCTAATCCCACAATCGAATACAATAATATGAGTAACCACGACCTCAATTAATTCACTCCGTATGATGCGACAAAAAGAATTAATTGTACGAGATCTAAATATTCACGTTTACCTCAATAATTTTCACGATCTGCTATTCGAAACTGCACTTCTTTCACAGAGATTCTCACGAGGCTCTTAAACCACTTGTTGAATCTAACACGCATGCTAGATCTTTGAGCCTTAGTGGATCGGTAGGATGCCTATGTAATCACAAGCACACTACAAGAGAATCTCTGAATAAGAACAAATAAGAAGAAGAAGAAGAATAACTAATAATGCTTGATCCTCTATGGATCTGTTATTAATCAATAATAATGTTTTTCTTCCAGTGTTTTAAAACATATGGCTGTATATTTCTTATATAGACCATAAACCCTAATACAGCCTGGCTAACAAACCGTGTAAGGAGATAAACATTAATCTCTTCTAAAAATAAATCTAACAAACATACTAAACATACGGGATAACAACTAACACTACCCGCACTAACAACTACTATCAGCAGAAACAAGATATAACTATCAGCAGCAATGAGCTTCAGCAGGAACCAAAACTATCGGCAGGAACCAACTTTCACTATCGGCAGCAACAAGAAATATCTTATTTCCAGAATTCCCAACACGGTCATGTCTTGATGTCTAAATTATGGTACATGTTGGTAGTTCTAGACGTTTTAAGGGGTGTTTGGTATAAGCATGTTTCTACCCATTTTGAGATGTTAATGGGTCATGTATGCATGGAACGCTTTTTGATATGTTAAGTTAATGGTTATGGTCAAGTTATTTGTGAATTGGTAGTAGTATAAATGGTCTTGCAGTGTAATGGGTCATTTTGGGTATTAATGCATAACCTGTCCAATTTGGAGGTACTATTACGGGTGGTCAAACGGGTGATGTTTTTTAATGAAATTAATCTTGCGGACATACTAAAGGATTCTGGAAAGTTTCGTCAAGTTTCGAGTCCGGGAGGTCGGGTTTCCAGCCGAGGATTTTGATTATGCATATTTGGGACAGTAGGTCTGTCCAGAATTTCTGTGGTGCAGGGTAGATACGGCGCATCTCCTTTGAGATACGGCGTATCAGGTGATGCGGCGCATCTCCTTGTGGGATATGGCGCATCGTAGCTATTTTCTTGAAATTTTCTGTCTCAGTGGGTCGATGCGGCGTATCTAATTTAATAGATGCGGCGTATCAGAAGTTTAGGATAATACGGCGTATCACTTTAGATTGATACGGCGTATTGTCTCTCCACTTTGATACGGCGTATCCCTAAAAAGGATACGGCGTATCTTGGTCTCAGAAAGGTTGTTTGGTCGTGTTAGAAAATTGTGTGAAATGTTTTGAAGGGTCTTCGAGTATATGTTCTTGCAAGTATGTTTAGAAGGTTAAATGTTATAGATTCTGGTCATTAGATGAAGAATTTGTATGAGTCCGTTTTAGTCAATCGTTTCCGCGCATAAAGTTCAAAATTTTTGGTATAAGTGGTCACGGGGCGTTACAACTTGGTATCAGAGCTTCGGTCTAAGAGATTTAGGATTTCCCCTTAGGATTTCCTAGACTTAGGCCTTGTGTAGATGCGTTTAGTATCGGTGTTTGTTATTTGTGTATTGTTTGGGTGATTTCGGGAACACATATGTTAAGTATTTTTATGACTACGCCTGGCCACCGTGGTGATAAAAATATGACACATATGCGAGAATGAAATCATTTAGGCTATACATGGATGATAAACTCTAGGGTGTTTAGTATAAGGATAGATATGTCATTTATGCATTGATGCGCGTGATGTGTCGTTGCGGTTTAGCAGTATTAATGCCTACTCAAGTTTTAAATTTATATTTAGCCGACTTATCAATAACACACACACTTAACGAGCAGTGTACCCGGTCAGTATGAATATAATGGTAAGTAGAGTGTCGATCACTAAGAGTGGAACGTATTATCTAGTTATTCTAATCAGTATTTTAATATCTTAAGTCAATTATACAACCTAATCTAACGCAAGGGGGTTCAGCCTGAGAGACTGGCACATTTTGGTTGCAATTAAATAATAAACTAAACTAATGAGCACGAATCAGCGATAAGCACGCATGTACACAGATAAATACTTGAGACAATAAGAAGACCTGTCCTGATAATTAAGTAGCTTGTCACTTGTTTTATTGCTAGTTTTATATGAAGTGTATGTAATTAACCCTTTCTCGTTGGCTCTAATCTTATCGGCGAGTAAACCCTTAATGATTACTTATGTCTAAAAGTTATTCCTAAGTGATCAAGTTAGTTATAACCGTGGGAGCAATATGATCTTCCGTAGTCACATACGACAAGCCACTAATAGACACAGAGGTTATCAATGCACTAATAAAAGTCACCAAAGACATCAACATATAAACTTTAATTAATGGGAAAGCAGTTTTAAGGGAGTGCAACCTTTCCGTTGTCACATTACACAAGCCACCAATCCTGATGAATTAAAGTGTACTAATACAATGAAACAAAACTACTTAATGAATTAAACACATGCAGGACCTTCTTACAGCTCTTGTATCTTCGTTCGGGTGTGTCTTGTGCTGCCTATTCGTCTGAATTCGTTCGCTCGTCTAGGGATATATGGCACGTACGTCTAAAATCTTTGAAATTCGTCTGGCCTTGGGGTATTTATAGTTTCTGTCTGAGGTAAGATGCGGCGCATTGAATAAGTAGATGCGGCGCATTGACTTAACTTCACGTGGGGTCCAAGGTTATTATATTCCAGAATATTCGTACACCGCCTTGAGATGCGACGTATCTTCATAACTGTATGCGGCGCATGTCTTCTTGTATCTTGGATCGAAACTGGTGAAATCTTGATAGTGATGCGCCGTATGTAAGAAGTATAATGCGGCGCATCTGGAGTAGAACAAGTTGGTTCTTCTTCGTTGACCAAAGTTTCATATGCAACGCATGACAGAATTGCATGCGTGCATTCTTCAAAGTCAGGCAATGGTCTTCAATCTCTTCATTTCAGCAGCCTTTTCCAATCTTGATCATTTTTCTCCATTTTTAGTCCAAAATAGCTAAGTTTCACCAAATGCTTGTTTTTAACTGAGAGAATTACAAAAGTAAACGATTAAGTATCAATTCTCATACATAATATAATAAAACAAGTCAAATAAATAGGATAAATGATGATAATAAAATGTACTTATTTGAGTTCATCATGCATCGACTATAATTGTGATTTTGTTTAATAGTGTGAATTGTTAAATTTCAGTTTAGTAGAAAAGATGGCGAATATCCGAAATAAAGGAGGTGTTACGGACGACCTCCTCCCACCATGATGATGATGATTCAAATGATGAGGGAAATTCTAGTAGTGTCAAGTCAATACCACTACCGGAAAATCTTAACCCTAAAAGTTTTACAAAAGCTGAGTTGAAAGAATTGGACGTTTTGGTGACTGATAGAGTAGGAAGGGCTATTGAGAAAGTTATGCCCTATTATGTCGACAAAACAACCGAGAATTTACAAAAGATATTTCAAGAGGAGATTGAGAAGTTTAAGAAGAGTGGGGAGTTAGTGAGTGATTCAAATGCTAGACTTGGAGTAGGGAGGGAGAAATCCACTTATCGTGACTTCACTGCTTGTGCTCCACCCACATTTACGGGGACTCTCGATCCGTTAAAGAGTTCTAGATGGATTTCTGATATAGAAGGGGCTTTTCGTACGAGTCGTTGTGTAGAAGAGGATAAGGTGAGCTTTGCTACTAATTATCTTCGTGAACGGGCTAAAGTATGGTGGGAAGGCAAGGCAAGCGAGAAAGGTAGTGCTTGGAGAGAGTCGTGCACGTGGGATCAATTTAAGGAAGTGTTCATGAAAGAGTATGCTCCCGCGGAGGAAATTGATAAAATAAGAGAAGCTTTCCATTCCCTTGTGCAAACTGATGAATCGGTGAATGAGTTGTGGGGAAAGTTTTGTGACATGGTACAATATTGCCCGGAGTATCTTAACAACGAGAGGCTTAAAGTTGACAAATTTCAAAGGATGCTCAAGGATGAAATTCGTACGATAGTGTCACCTTTCAAGTGCGCCAATATGGAGGATCTTCTAAGCAGGGCACGTACTCGTGAAGCAGACTTGGATAGAATGAAAGGCAAGGAGAAGAAGGACTTAAAAAGGAAGCAAGATCAACCATCAACATTTGGTAAGCGAGGCAGGTTCGATTTCACAAGGAAGGACAACACGGGGAAGTTACCTCCTAAGTGTAATAGGTGCGGTAAGAACCATGTGGGAGAATGTAAATCCGGGATGAAGGGATGTTATAAATGTGGGGATACTAGCCATATTAGCAAGGATTGCACCAAGCCTTTGGTAATATGTTATGGGTGCAACGAAGAAGGACATAAGGTAGGTGAATGTCCTAAGGCCAATCCTAAGCAAGCGAAGCCGTTTAAACCGATTAAAGGAGAAAAGGTTGAGGTTCCGAGGCCTACAACTCGTGTTTATCAGATGAGTGCCGAAGAAGCGAAGTCGGGTTTAGATGTTGTCACAGGTATAATTCTCGTTAATTCTAAACCCGCTCGTGTTTTGTATGACTCTGGTGCAAGCGTGTCCTTTGTATCTTATAACTTTAGTAAAGAATTGTCCACCCCGTTAGATAAGCTTCCAATACCTGTAGAAGTTGAAATCGCCGATAGTAAAGTTGTGGTAGTGTCAAATGTGTATCGTGATGTAGAAATAGAGATCGATGAGAATGTTTTTAGGATCGATTTAATCCCTATAATGCTTGGAGAGTTTGATATTATTGTTGGCATGGATTAGCTTAGCAAACACAATGCCGCCATTCTATGCAAACAAAAGATCGTTAGAGTTGTGAATCCTAGTGGTCGAGAAATGATGATTTATGGTGATAAGAGGGAAGGCGAGTTAAAACTTTGTTCCGTAATGAAGGCTAGAAAATATCTATCACGTGGTTGTCTAGCCTTTATGGCACACGTGGTAGATACGAGTTTTGAGAAGAAAAGTATCGACGATGTTCCGATTGTTAATGAATTTCGTGATGTATTTCCGGAAGATTTACCGGGTATTCCACCTGACAGACAAGTTGAGTTCCGTATTGATCTTGTTCCGGGTGCTACTCCTATTGCCAAAACTCCTTATCGTCTTGCTCCATCCGAAATGAAGGAGTTAATGAGTCAACTCCAAGAGTTACTTGACAAGGGTTTTATTCGCCCAAGTAGCTCACCATGGGGAGCTCCGATTCTGTTCGTTAAAAAGAAAGACGGTAGTATGCGGATGTGCATTGATTACCGTGAATTGAACAAAGTCACGGTGAAAAATGTATACCCATTACCAAGAATCGATGACCTCTTTGATCAACTTCAAGGTGCACGATGGTTTTCAAAGATCGATCTCCGTTCGGGTTATCACCAATTGAAGGTTCGGGAAGAAGACATTCCCAAGACGGCCTTTAGGACCCGATATGGACATTACGAGTTTACGGTTATGCCTTTTGGTCTCACGAACGCGCCTGCGGTTTTCATGGATCTCATGAACCGTGTATGTAGACCGATGTTGGATAAATTCGTTATAGTATTCATCGATGATATCCTTATCTATTCTAAGAGCAAGGAAGAGCATGAACTACATCTTCGAGAAGTACTTGAAACGTTGAGAAAAGAAAGATTGTATGCTAAGTTCTTAAAGTGCGAATTCTGGTTGCAAGAAGTTCAGTTCCTTGGTCATGTTATTAATCCCGATGGTATTAAAGTTGATCCGTCAAAGGTTGAGGCCGTGATGAATTGGCAAGCGCCGAAGAACGTTGGTGAAATTCGAAGTTTTCTAGGATTAGCGGGTTATTATCGACGATTTATTCAAGACTTCTCCAAAATTTCATCTTCGTTAACCGAACTCACCAAGAAGAATGTTCCTTTTGTGTGGGGCGAGAAGCAAGAAGAAGCCTTCCGAGCTTTACGAAAGAGGTTGTGTGAAGCACCGATCTTAGTGTTACCGGAGGGAACCGAAGACATGGTGGTCTATAGTGATGCATCTTATTCCGGTCTTGGATGTGTTCTTATGCAAAGGGGTAAGGTGATTGCTTACGCTTCAAGACAACTAAAGAAGCACGAAGAGAAATATCCGACTCATGATCTTGAATTTGCGGCCGTAGTCTTTGCCTTGAAGATTTGGAGGCATTATCTATATGGTTTGAAGTTCATAATTTACACCGACCATAGAAGTCTTCAGTATTTCCTTGATAAGAAAGATCCGAATATGAGGCAACGTAGGTGGTTAGACTTGTTGGAGGATTATGATTGTGAAATTCGCTACCATCCGGGTAAGGCGAATGTTGTAGCGGATGCCCTAAGTCGTCAGGGCCGAAGTGATGTTACACGGATTCACTCCTTGAGAATGATTATCACATCTGATCTTTTCGACAGAATTAAGTTAGCTCAGGAGGAAGCGTTAAAAGAAGAGAATCAAGTGAAAGAACGTATCACTTCTCACATTCCTCATCTCGAAGAAGACATTCGAGGGATTAAGACACGGTATGGAAGGGTTTACATTCCTTTTCGAAGCAACATTAAAGAATTACTCATGGAAGAAGCCTGTAAGTCGAAGTATTCTATTCATCCGCGAGCTACGAAAATGTACCTTGATTTGAAAAGGAACTATTGGTGGCCGGGTATGAAAAGAGATTGCGTGAAGTACGTGGAAAGATGTTTAACTTGTTTGAAAGTGAAAGCCGAACACCAAAAGCCATACGGAAAAGTCCAACCCTTAGACATTCCAGTTTGGAAGTGGGAGAAGATTACTATGGACTTCATCACGAAATTGCCAAAGACGAAAAAGAAGAATGATACTATTTGGGTAGTAGTCGATCGTTTGACTAAGAGTGCACATTTTATTCCGATTAGGGAGAATATGCCTGTTCATAAATTAGCGAAGGTTTATGTTAATGAGATAGTCGAGCGTCATGGGGTACCTATATCTATAGTCTCCGATAGAGACGGGCGTTTCACTTCAAATTTTTGGCAAGATTTCCAAGAAGAGTTAGGTACGAAACTTCATATGAGCACGGCTTTTCATCCTCAAACCGATGGGCAAAGTGAGAGGACGATTCAAACCTTAGAAGATATGCTTCGAGCTTGCATGATCGACTTTGGAGGTAATTGGGACGACCATTTACCCCTAGTTGAATTCGCCTACAATAATAGTTATCATGCTAGTATAGGCATGCCACCTTATGAAATGCTCTATGGAAGAAAGTGTAGGACGCCCGTATGTTGGGAAGAAGTGGGAAGGAGGGAATTGGCTAGCACGGATATAGTGTTGGCAACGACGGAAAAGGTTGAGATGATTCGAGCAAGACTTAAGGCGGCACAGGATAGGTGGAAAAGTTATGCCGATAATCGAAGAAGGCCAATAGAATTCGAGGTAGGTGATATGGTTATGCTAAAAGTTTCTCCGTGGAAGGGCGTTTTTAGGTTTAAAAACAAAGGGAAATTAAGTCCGCGGTTTATAGGGCCGTTTAAAATTTTGAAACGTGTTGGCGAGGTGGCTTATGTGTTGGAATTGCCCGAAGAAATGAGAGGTATTCATAATACTTTCCATGTGTCGTACTTGAGGAAATGTTTAGCGGATGAGGCTAGTGTGGTCACGTTAGACGATATAGAAATTGATCCAGAATTGATTTCACAAAAGGATGAACCGGAAGCGGTCTTAGGAAGGAAAGTGAGGCAACTTCGAAACAAAGAAATTCCGTTAGTGAAGGTGCAATGGAGACATCGTAAAGGTACAAGCATTAGATGGGAGCTAGAGGAGAAGATGAGTGATATGTGTCTAAATACACATATATTTTATATTGTTTGACCCCACAAAAACGACCAAAAACACACAAATGACCATATAAATGTTACAAATATCATTCAAATGTGTTTTTATGTGATTCAGGTACAAAAAGATTGAAAACAAGTGAAAAGCATGCAAAGTTCACAAAACTGTCAATTTTAGTCCCTGAAGTATCACCAATTTGCAAAACTAGTCCCTGAAGGTTTAAAATGAAAGAAAAGTCAACTTTAGTCCTTGGATAATCAAACTTGTTCAAAATAGTCTCTGGATGAAAGTTTTCTACAAATGGCAACTTTTACCCCTCAAAATCCAAAATTGACATAAAAGGTCCTTGGAAGTTTTAAAAATGGAAATTTACAATTATGGTCCTTGTACTAATGTTAATTGGCAGGTGTGATCCCTGGAATGAAGTTTGGAAGTTTGTCACATCAGGCCCCTCAAGTTTCAGAAATTACAACTTTAGTCCTTGGGCTTATCCATTATACAAACCAACCGGACCCTTTATTACTTCATAAACCCAACCACTAAACCAAACCCAAAACAAAACCAAGCCCAAAAATAAACCCATCTCATTCCCTTTTATAAATAATACCGGGGTCAAACCCAGTCAAACCCACCCTTATCCCTTCTCCTTCCTCACAACCCCGCCAAACCAGAAACCACCTTCCACATCCCTGGTTTCACCACCACACCTTTCCACCTTACTACCCCAGCTGTCTACCTACTCTCACCATCATCCCGACACCCCTACAACCAGCCCACAACCACAATTAATGCATTCCCACCATCGACACTTCACCTCACCTCACAATACCCTGTTTTTGCTACCAACTATCACCACTTGGCCTCTAAACCTACCAAACCTGTCCCCTCCACCTCCACAAGCAACCAAGGTTCATTAATTGCAATAAAACTGCTCCTAGCCACTTGTATCACTTTTGGCGCCAAAAGTTGTTTAAACGGCTAGGATGATCTCTGCTTATCCAATGGACACAAATTAAAGTGGGATTTGACCAGGAAGATGGTGGGAACTCAGAATGCTATAAAGATCAAGAAAAGGCAAAGAGAAGAGGTTACCTTTGGATTAGCTAAGGTCACGTAGTGTAGAATTTAAATGCTAAAAAGTTGACTTTTACTTTTACTAAAAACTAAAAAGTAAAAGTTGACTAAAGTGAATTTAAATCTTAATCTACTGACTAAATAAGTTATATTAACCTACAAGAACATGAGATTAAGCTATATAAACAACATTACAACAGATATGCAAGATTATGGGATCTAACAACTTCACAGTCAACACATAAAAAGGATCAAGTGTCAATTTGACTTTTTCATATGTTATTTTAAAAGTACAACATTTAAAACATTAAAAGACTTTTAATTTAAAGAAAGCATTTAAATTCTACACTACGTGACCTTGGCTAATCCAAAGGTAACCTCTTCTCTTTGCCTTTTCTTGATCTTTATAGCATTCTGAGTTCCCACCATCTTCCTGGTCAAATCCCACTTTAATTTGTGTCCATTGGATAAGCAGAGATCATCCTAGCCGTTTAAACAACTTTTGGCGCCAAAAGTGATACAAGTGGCTAGGAGCAGTTTTATTGCAATTAATGAACCTTGGTTGCTTGTGGAGGTGGAGGGGACAGGTTTGGTAGGTTTAGAGGCCAAGTGGTGATAGTTGGTAGCAAAAACAGGGTATTGTGAGGTGAGGTGAAGTGTCGATGGTGGGAATGCATTAATTGTGGTTGTGGGCTGGTTGTAGGGGTGTCGGGATGATGGTGAGAGTAGGTAGACAGCTGGGGTAGTGAGGTGGAAAGGTGTGGTGGTGAAATCAGGGATGTGGAAGGTGGTTTCTGGTTTGGCGGGGTTGTGAGGAAGGAGAAGGGATAAGGGTGGGTTTGACTGGGTTTGACCCCGGTATTATTTATAAAAGGGAATGGGCTGGGTTTATTTTTGGGCTTGGTTTTGTTTTGGGTTTGGTTTAGTGGTTGGGTTTATGAAGTAATAAAGGGTCCGGTTGGTTTGTATAATGGATAAGCCCAAGGACTAAAGTTGTAATTTCTGAAACTTGAGGGGCCTGATGTGACAAGCTTCCAAACTTCATTCCAGGGATTACACCTGCCAATTAACATTAGTACAAGGACCATAATTGTAAATTTCCATTTTTAAAACTTCCAAGGACCTTTTATGTCAATTTTGGATTTTGAGGGGTAAAAGTTGCCATTTGTAGAAAACTTTCATCCAGGGACTATTTTGAACAAGTTTGATTATCCAAGGACTAAAGTTGACTTTTCATTCATTTTAAACCTTCAGGGACTAGTTTTGCAAATTGGTGATACTTCAGGGACTAAAATTGACAGTTTTGTGAACTTTGCATGCTTTTCACTTGTTTTCAATCTTTTTGTACCTGAATCACATAAAAACACATTTGAATGATATTTGTAACATTTATATGGTCATTTGTGTGTTTTTGGTCGTTTTTGTGGGGTCAAACAATATAAAATATATGTGTATTTAGACACATATCAATGAGGAATGAGTATCCTCATTTATTTCAATAGTAGATTTCGAGGACGAAATCTTATTTTAAGGAGGGGAGAATTGTTACACCCATATTCCGATAAGGTACTAGTTATGTAAATAATATGTATTGTATATTATAAGTCTTGTGATATGAGTTAGCTAAATAAATAAATGTGAGTGGTAAGTTAGAAAGAATAGAACTAGAAGGACTAAGATTGCCATTTGGGCAAAGTTCATTAATTAAATATCCATGGCTAGATGATTTTAGAAAAGTCCAGGTTTTTCTTGGTCTCTCTTGGTGTGTCGACAATTAGAGAAAAAGAGGAGGGAAGCTCAATTGTTATTGCTCAAGCCTTTCCAATCATCTTTTAGTGTTGCCAAACATCCAAGAAGCTTTAATTTACAATTCCCATCTCAAGTAAGTGTTATCCCTAAATTTGTTAATTAGAGTTCATGTTTAGTATTTGATCATATTGATCAAAGGTTGATAATTCATGACTAGTTAGTTAATTAGTCTCTAATTTGAGATGATGGTGTTATAGGAAGCAAGTAAGAAGTGGGGAAGCTATTGTTAGTGTGATTGTGCTTAAGAATCAAGGTAAGTACATTGGTTATAACATGTCTTTGTTAGCTTTATCATATCTTGGTATGATAATGGTTTATGTGTTAGCTTTATCATGTTTGTTTACATGATAATGGTGAAGGATAGGGTATAGGGTGCGTTAGCTAGTATGGATCCATCACTAGGTATAGCTTAGTTAGTCGTCGGGCTAACTATGGGATGAGGTTCGACCTTACGGGTTGATCGTGTTTAGGTCGACTATGTCGATGTGAGGTAAGTGCCCCTATATCGCTAGCTTAACTAGTGGTTAGACTAGTTATGGTTATGTATGATGTTTAGCTTGTTATGCCAAGTACTTACTAAGCGTTTCGCTTACATGTTTAGTTGTGATGTTTTCTTGATAGGTACCGAAGGATCGAGCAAAGGTAAGGAAAAGGCGTAAGTGATTATGTAGTAGAAGACAGTTCTCTTTTGGACCAAGCATATTGAAGTTGGAAGCCCCCAAGTGTTCTTTTGTGTCGTGGGTACACTTCTTTTATATGGTCATTTTGTTAGTTCACGGTCATGTCTTGATGTCTAAATTATGGTACATGTTGGTAGTTCTAGACTTTTTAAGGGGTGTTTGGTATAAGCATGTTTCTACCCATTTTGAGATGTTAACGGGTCATGTATGCATGGAACGCTTTTGATATGTTAAGTTAATGGTTATGGTCAAGTTATTTGTGAATTGGTAGTAGTATAAATGGTCTTGCAGTGTAATGGGTCATTTTGGGTATTAATGCATAACCCGTCCAATTTGGAGGTACTATTACGGGTGGTCAAACGGGTGATGTTTTTGAATGAAATTAATCTTACGGACATACTAAAGGATTCTGGAAAGTTTCGTCAAGTTTCGAGTCCGGGAGGTCGGGTTTCCAGCCGAGGATTTTGATTATGCATATTTGGGACAGTAGGTCTGTCCAGAATTTCTGTGGTGCAGGGTAGATACGGCGCATCTCCTTTGAGATACGGCGTATCAGGTGATGCGACGCATCTCCTTGTGGGATATGGCGCATCGTAGCTATTTTCTTGAAATTTTCTGTCTCAGTGGGTCGATGCGGCGTATCTAATTTAATAGATGCGGCGTATCAGAAGTTTAGGATAATACGGCGTATCACTTTAGATTGATACGGCGTATTGTCTCTCCACTTTGATACGGCGTATCCCTAAAAAGGATACGGCGTATCTTGGTCTCAGAAAGGTTGTTTGGTCGTGTTAGAAAATTGTGTGAAATGTTTTGAAGGGTCTTCGAGTATATGTTCTTGCAAGTATGTTTAGAAGGTTAAATGTTATAGATTCTGGTCATTAGATGAAGAATTTGTATGAGTCCGTTTTAGTCAATCGTTTCCGCGCATAAAGTTCAAAATTTTTGGTATAAGTGGTCACGGGGCGTTACATCCATTTCCAGGAAGACTTGCATATCTTGGTCCATTTGTCTGAGTTGTTCCTCAGTTAACCCAAACGGATTTGGGTCTTGGTCGGCAACCGGTGGATTGTGCACCGGTTTATTTTCCAGTGGATTGTTCACCGGAAAATTTTTCGGTTGAAAAACCGGAAAGATATGTTCAGGTGGAGTATGAAATTCTTCATTTTGGCAAGGTGGACTTGGAAACTGTTGCCCAAAATCCTTTTGGCGAGGTGGACTTGAAAATTGTTTCCCGAAATCTTTTCTGGAAGACATTTTGAATTTGAGAAGGTTTGGATCTTGAATATCTAATGTGTTTGAATGTGTTTGTGTGTGAGATGTGTTTGAGAAGTATGGGTATTTATAGGCTATAAATCCACACGTTTTTTTTAACATGAGTTTGAATTTTAAACGGGTATAACTATATCCCGCCCATTACAATGAGTTTGAATTTTAAAATGTGTTTTAATTTTAATTGTTGGGGCTACGCTGCGTTAACGCAACGTTAACGCAGCGTTAATATGTTGTACTGTTAGTTTACGTTTGAATTTGAATAATACTCGTATGGATACCTTTACTTTGAATATGTATTTTAAAATAGCCTCCAACGGCTAGTTTAACGGCTACTTTCCAGTATAAAACCCACTTTCACAACACTTCTTATAAAACTCACTCGCAAGTATCACTAATTTTAACACAAACACTATGGCTATCGAACCAGCAGAGGTGCAAAAGGCTATCCTCACCCGATTACGCAATGAACAAGAAAAAGAACTCAAACTTATTAACAATTTGTTTGGCGAGATATCTCATATTATGCTACAAATGCATAATCGTGCTCCAGAGATCGAAAGGTTTCGTGAGTTGCCTCAAGACCATCCAGCTATCAGGGTCGGTGTAGAAACTCTACAAAGAAATGATGAAACAGATCTGGAACTTCATGTCGCCTTGAAGATGGTTAAGGAGCAAGTGTTACATGTGTGGGAGGAGAAGTAGGATCTAATCGACAATTACAAATCTATATAAAATTTCGTATCATATTTTAATGTTATGTTTTTTTTAATTTCGTTGTAATTTTATTTTATTAAGTATGTAATGTTATGTTTTTTAATGAATGTTATGTTTTTTTTAAAAATGAAGTAACTTATAAGTTATGGGTTGAATTTGAAAATATTTGATAAAAAGGTGAGTTAAGGTGTGTTAAAGCTGAATTATTGTTGGGTGTGTTAAAGCTGAGTTAAGTTAAGGTGTGTTAAAGTTGACGTGGCAGTGCATTAAAATTTAAAGTTGAGTTATTGTTAGAAGTGACCTTATAATCAAATGATAATGTATAATAATAATAATAATAATAATAATAATAATAAAATGAGAAGTGTGATAGCCAACCACAACCACACATTTCTTAGAGCAATCGGTATGGTACCCGCCGTCCTCCGCTGTGGTGACATGGTGAGCTCGCCGTGGCTCGCCGTCACACCGCCTGTGCTCGCCGAGGAGCCCAATATCATGCAGACGACGAGCTTAATTTCTGACGAAGTGGGCCATTTGGTTTGTATCTAACGTTTTTTTTTTTGGGTTTTCTTGCCTTTTTTTTTTTTTTTTTTTTTTCAATTGTAGCAGATGAAGTAGCGGATATGTGTAGCAGCATATGAAGTAGCGGATGAAGAAGAAGAAGAAGGGGTATTTTTTATATAGTAGATGAAGAAGTGGGCTGGAAGTGGGCCAAAGATATTGGCAAATGTTTTTTTTTTTTTTTTTTTTTTTTTTTTTTTTTTTAAATGTTATTTGTATTATTTGATGTATTGTATTTTTATTTTTATAAAATGAATTTAGTTTATTTGGGTATTTAAAAAAAAAAAAAAAAAAAAAAAAAAAAAAAAAAAAAAAAAAAGAAAAGAAGAAGATAGTAGTGGGGCCTAAATGAGTAAGTTGTGGTATGTTATGATAAGGGGGTTGTTAGTTCTGGTGTGTTGTGATGATGTGGCACCCGTGGGGCCCGAATGAAGAGATGAAGGTATGTTATGATACCTATTGCTCTTAGTCTTTAAATATTCAATTTTTGTCAGCTAGACGTTGACTGGACAGCTATAAACACTTGTTTTGGGGAGATATTATCCGAACGGGACATGATATCCTAACGGGTGATGATACGCTAACACCCCCTGTAGGGGGTGTGTTGACTTTTCTGTGCTGTCGCCGTTTGTATTATCTGCTTTACCGCATGTACCTTTTGACCAAAATAGGGGGGGCCCCACCCACTAGGGGGTGTTACCCTAGTAGATCCCTATCCTAACACACCCTGTAGGGGGTGTGTCGACTTTTGCCTGCTGCCGCCGCTTGTACTGTCTGCTTTGTCGGGTTGTACATTTAGTTAAAAGTAGGGGGTCTCACATGTAGGGGGTGTTAGCATAACACATCCCTATCCGAACACCTCCTGTAGGGGGTGTTTCAATGATTGGGATGCTGCCGCCGCTTGTACTGCCTGCTTTACGGATTGTACTATTTAACCAAAATATAAGGGCTCCACCCACTAGGGGGTGTTACCATAGTAGATCCCCTTGTTTTGTTGGCATTCAAAACCAAGACATTGATTTGTCATGCTATGGTATATACTGTAGCGTCTACTGTAGGGTGAACAGTGGCGCTACAGTAAAAAGTGAACAGACACTCTAAAAAAAAAAATGAATTTTTCTAATAAAATTAATTTCGGAAAAAAAATTAATTTTTCTATAATCGTATTTGCCAAATATATTGATTTCGAGAAAGTATTGCATATTTTTGTTGGAAAAATAATTTCGTGAACAATGACGCAAGTTTTATAATTTTTCGAGTCCGTTTGGTATGATAATTAATACATATTTTTGTAAAAAAAAAAAAAAAAAAAAAAAAAAAATTACAAACGCTACAGTTTCCCGGGCATTGTAGCTACAGTTTGCTACAGTGGCCGGTGCACTGTAGCAACCACCTCCTCTCTAATAGTATATAGTATAATAATATAATTAATGCATGCATGATTGATACGTATTGAATAGAAACAATAAATGTATAATTGTAAAAGTAGTGGGGCGTTGAAGCCCCTCAGTTGCCCATTCAACGGTCATTGAACCACCCCTCACCACCGTTGAAGCCCGTTGAATATGTTTAAAATCAACGCTCGTTGATCCAACAACGGGCGTTGAAGTTTGCATGTTTAATTTTTTATTTACTTTTTATTCTTTAAAATGTTATTTAAAGAATAAAAATATTCCGTTAAATGTTTATTGAAATAAAAAAACATTCCGTTAACTAAAAAAACCATTCCATTAAAAAAAAAAAAAAAAAAAAAAAAAAAAACAATTAATTCAAATTAAAAAACAAAACAAAAACAAACAACCTAAAAATTAAAAATATTTGTTCCAACGTGGTGCTTCACTATTGACCAGCTCGCGAGGTGCTTGAACTCGACCCCGTTGTGTCTCTGCTTCCACAGGGCCTTTGCGTCCTCCAGCTAGTCATCCGCGTCATCCAACTTGTTGGCAGACTCACGATAACAACGTTCAAACTCGAACATGTCCGCCCGGAGCGCATGTCACTTGGAGGTGATCATTTCCGTGTTCCGGTACTCCCTTCTCTCTACCAACCTGGAGGTGAAAATCGCGCTTCTCCCGAGCCCAAAAGTCTTTCTTCGTATCATTAGTCTCCGTCCGGATGTCGGAGACGTTCAAGTAAGAAGTGACCAAGGCCATTTCTTCATTTTTTTCCCATGCAGAACGAGAATCGCTAGCCATTTTTTTTTATTGTGGTCGTTGACGGCAAGGTGGAATTTAGGGTTAAAGTTTGTGAAGTTAAAAGGTAAAAAGTGTGGTATTTATAACCTAGCGTTAACGTTAAACGTTAGGTCAAAGGGTAATCTTTAACGCCAAACAGGTAAACGTTAACGTTGAATGTGTAAAAAATTGAATGTTAACATTCAATTTCTAACGCGTTAACAGTGGTAAAAATTGAATGTTAACAGTCAATCCTTATGTTTAACGTCAGGATTTTTTTTAATTTTTTTATTTTATTTTTAAGTAATTTATATCTAATTTTGTATCTTTAACGGTGGAATTTGTATTTTTAAGTGTCAAATTTAAAAAAAAAAAAAAAAAAAAAAAAAAAAAAAAAAAAAAAAAAAAAAAAAGATGTTAAATAAATAAATAAAATAATCATTACACCCATAGCTTCAACGCTCCAACCCACTACTCCTATTTTGTAAAAAACTTTCATTATGACACATGTAACACTTGTCGCAATTTGCCCCCACCCACACCCAAACCACTACCCTTGATCTAAGTATTGAACCAAACTTTCACATGGTATACGTAATGTACTATATCCACTCTTCATGTTTATTATGACACGTACTACGTACTGACTTATTTTACGTTGAGGCCATGTGAATGTATCATCTACTTCTACGTATACATCCATACATAAACGTTTCCTTGATCCTTGTCTATTTACTTAACCATTTATCCAAATAGCATAAGTGTATATTTCATATTGCAAACATATATATAGTCTTGGTTTAATTAGTACGACTTTAATACGGGTGGTTTAATTTACCGAAGGTTGTGTTTGAGAGATCGTATGGGTTTTGTGGTAGTGTTGAATTTATGTACAAACTTGCGCGTGTTTTAGATTTTCAATAAAGTACATTAAATGTTTGGTGGGTGGGTACTATTATAGTAACACCCCCTATAGGTCAAAAGAGTACAATCCCTTATAAACTAGTGTACTATTTCTCCTATAATGTAATAAGATAAAAGATCATTTGAGTACAAAAGTTTCTTTACATACCAAGGGATCAATCCCCACCCTCCATCTTCATTAATCTAATGGTCGAGATTAAAATCATACTTTACACTGCAAGGGCATTTTTGTCCATATAAAAGCCATAATTTAATAACCAATAATTCAAAACACACACAGTAAGTGTGTGTTTCTCTGTTTTCTCTCTTGACTAAATGTTCTTCTTCAATAAACAACTTACCAAAGGCTACTCAACTTCCAAGACAGTAAACCAATCTCGACATTCCGGCAAACTCAATCGATGTCTCGTTATCAATCTCCTAGGGTTTGTTCTCTTTATGCATCAACAGATCCCCTCGTAAGTTCCATTAATTCCTTATTAATATATAAGTTCATTCAATTTGTTGATTATATGTTTGATCTAGGGCTTGATAGAGTAATTTTTAACTCGATTTATATAAGTAGGTTTAACTGATTGATCAACTATCTGTTTTGTAGATAGTTTATTGTTTGATTGATTGTAGAGACTAAGATCTGAGTAAAGTGAATTTTTGTAGCAATTGTTACTGTGAGCGTCTGATGAAATCGATTTCGAGTTTGCCTTGAAGAAGAACTAGGTTTAGTGTTTAAGTATGTCAGTTAACTAATTATATTGGAGTTTGCAGCAACTGCTACTAGTAATAGTGTATTTGTTGAGTGTGAGATGATATTGATTTTTAGTTTTGCCTTTTGTGAGAACTAGGTTTAACTGATTGATCGACTAGTTTTGTTATTTTCGAGTTGATTGCTGAGGTTTTTTAGAAAATAAGATGGTACTGTAATTAGGAAATATGAATAGAAAACGATTTATTGTCGAGTTGATTGCCTTTTGTGAGAACTAGGAACTTTGATGAAGATGAGAGGAAGTCGTTGGATGGGGGGTCGCTATCGCAGAGAACTGTTAGTGATGAGAATATTCGTGGTGGGCCACCGGTGAGATCGGAGGTAAAGGTTGAGTATCCGGTTGCTGGGAATGTGACGCGACCTGCTACTACTCCGGTTTCACAGTATGAGGGTGGTTCGTATGCGGCTAGGTTTAGTGAAGGGGGTAATGTTAGTAGTGGTAGGTCTACAGTTAGTGGGCCGTCCCCAAATGCGTGGGGCCCGAGGAAAGCGGCTGTTGGAATAGTGGAGCCTAGTCCTGCTTCTTGGTCTGCTCCTGATGCTGCAACTAAGTTAGCTCATGCTAGTGCACTTGAGAAGGTTACGTCGGGTCGTTGGCTTTCAAATCAAAATAAGCAGATAGATGTAGAGGTTATTAGACATCCCGAGCAAGAAGCTAAAGTGCAAACAAAAGGAAATTCGTATACCACGTTTTCTCACGGACCGACGAATGTTCATGATGATGCTTTGGCCAGACATGCTGGTAGGAGTTTGGCCATAAATGATGGGATGCCAGTGACTGCACGTGAGGTGCCATCGTACACAAAAGAGAGGGGCCTACGGTATATAATGATGGGGTTCAAGTTCAGCAAGTTTATAGTGTTGGCACAGCTGGTGGGTCTGAGTTGCATCCTTCTGTACCTTCAGAGTCGACCGAGAGGCCCAAGTTGAAGTTACTTCCGAGATCTAAACCTGTCAAAACTTTGGAACCCTTAGTAGCTTATAACCAGGTATTTAAATATGTTTGAAACTTTGAATAATGTGCATCTTACAAAAGTCTGATTTTGTGTATTTATGAAATATGATGTTAACCATCTTCTGCTTGTGTATCTATCCCACAGTCAGCGAATCCAGTTATGGCGGATATTGGAAATGCGAGTTTCAAGGCACCTGGTTTAGCTTCTCTCAAGAATATTGTGTATCTATCCTCAGGCATTTGAGCGACCAAGAGTCAACTTAAAGCCACGATCACAGCCTATTGAGCCAATGGAAAGGAACACTGAAACAGCAAGGTCGGTAAACTGTCTTAAAGCTTCTCTCAGCTCTTTTAATTTTTATTTGCTAAAACTATGCTTTTTACACATTTCACATTTCTTATCGTGGAAGGGTTCAACATATTTGGATTAATGTGGTATGTCGTCATTGTAAGAATCTTAAAAAGATAAAAGAGATACCTGGTAGATACATAATTTTGTAAAGGAGTTGTGTATATAATTTTAGGTAGGTACAATCAGAGGTATGGTTGTTCCAGTCTTGAGACATATGTTAATCATCTGATATGTAACTGTTATCTGGGCTTGTTGTAGGCATTTGGTTTTAGATGATGCAGAAATTTCTAGTATAGGGAAATATGTGGAGGATTCTTATTCTGTGGTTGCATTTTCTTTGAGGTATCGGTTTTGTTCATTAGTTTAGTGTTCATTGGTTTTTTCCATACACGATGGTGGTGGCTTTTTTAGTCTTGTTTGCATCTGTAGCCACAATCCGCTTTTGTTTATGTAGCTTAGTGTCAACTGTCAAGGCACAAAGGGGTGATTGCATGGTCATCTAATTGAGGATGATGCTGTATGTGGAAAATTAGGTATTTCTAGTGTCCTTATAATATTCTATTAAAATTTGAGTAAGTATCATATCTATTAGTATACATCATAACTGGAGTGAATTACATAAATAATTTCTTGACAGTTATTCAACCTGCACTTTAGTTCCTCAGCTTTTATGTTAGTTGCCTAAAGTAACATGTCATGTCAAATTGGTGTTTTATGGTGTTGGTATTAATTTCTTGCGTTGTCCTTTTTGTTTCTTTACAGATGGTGGTGTCAAGAGAGATACAAGAATCTCCAGGCTTTCTCCCTTGGATGAAACTGGCGGTTATTTGGTAGCTTTAGATGTCTTATTAGGTATATAGGTTGAGCCTTGGACACGTTCCAAGAATAACGTTACTCGACTTGTGAATTTTTTTAGATATTTCTATCTTGTATATATTGAAGAACATAAATGTATTACTTCTATTCGAGTTAATAGAATCGTTCTTATCATTTCTCTTTGTTTAAAGTAATTTGCTATTCGAATAAACCTTGCTAGAAATACAAAATTGTTGTTACTGTGGCACAAAATTTATGTTGTGAAACGTTTTTATGGTACAAAATATTTGCCATTAAAACCAGCATATAGTCATGCCATGGTATTGATTAATGACACAAAGTATGCGCCACTAAATCTTTGAAACACATTAGCAACACACAAAAGACAGTGAGCACATAGATTTATTACATGTGACAGGTGCTATCACCACTGCTATCACCTGTGCTATCACCTGTGATATCACATGTGATATCACAATATCACATGTGATATCACAATATCACATGTGATATAACCATGTGATATCACATATCACCTGTGATATCATAGGTGATATCACCGGTGACATCACATGTGATATCACATATCACATGTGATATCACAGGTGTTTGAGCTTCTTCACATGGGATATCACCGGTGATATCACATGTATTACAGTTATGGAGTGTATATGTGTGATATCACATGTGATATCACCTGTGATATCACCGGTGATATCACACATATACACTCCATAATTGTAAACACACAAAAGAAAAACTCACAAAAAAAATGGAAAATAAAAATATGAGTAAGAAAAGAAAGCTAGATGATTATATTAAAGAAGAAGAAAAAGAATATAAGCAGGTATTTATATTTGAAGAAAAAGAAACAAAGGATGACAAACAAGAAGAAGAAGAAGAAGTTGAAGAAAAAGAAGCTGAAAAATTTAGTGATGACCAAAAAGAAGAAGAAGAAGAAGATGATGATGATGATGATGACATTTTTAAGCCAATGAAGTATATCGGAGAATCAGATGAAAATGACTCTGATTTTGAAAAATCTCCAACACTTAAAGATTATGATAAAGATGAAGCAAAACATGCAAGAATGCGTGATCAAGGAGAAGAAGAAGATCAAGATTCCCAAGATAAATGTAATTCTGATGAAAACTAAATTAGTATTTGTGTTTAAAAGCTTTATATTTTGTGTTTTGCTTTAGAAAATATTAAGTTGTATCAAACTAAATATTTGTGTTCATATTTTAAACTCAAAATTTTGTATGTATCACAGATGATACCTAATATGTTATTTTGTATCACAGGTGATACCTAATAACTTAGTCAAAACAGTTTAATGCTTTATCACAAGTGATAAATGTCAAAGTATTCCATAAAATTACAAAAATAAAAAAATACACCAATCAGTAAAACTTATAATTTCAATCAGTAAAAAAAATACAAAGCCTTTAACCTTTTATGAACAAAAAAAAAACTACTTGTATGTGTCGTCCGATATCACAAACTGATCAATAGCAGTACAAACTCTTTTCAACAAGCACTAACATTGAACATCATTAAAACCAACTAGCAGTACTAACCAATGTGTGATTTCGTATGTATCACAGGTTATACCTAATAAGTTATTTTGTATCACAGGTGATACCTAATAAGTTATTTTGTATCACAGGTGATACCTAATAATCAATCATGTATAAGTGTGTTATTCAAATTTCATCAACACAATCTGGGAAATTTAAAATTAACAAAGATACTAAAAACTCAGTAATAAACAAATTCCTACCATGAATTTGTTTTATCAATATAGTCAAAATCATGTTGAGTCACTGATGTATGCAGGATCTCTTTCATGGATGTACGCGACCAGGTTCTATGAAGCATTGTGTATAACAGGTACACTGCCATTTTTCATGTTGAAACCAGCTAAAATCCTCCTGCAACTGATCCATACATAAAAGATTATCTTAGCCAACGCGAGAAATGAATTCACAAACTCAATAAAAAAGTTAAAAGATTAATTTGCAGCTCCTACTATCAACCCATTTCCATATTAGCTAAAAGAAATATTATACCTGGATGACCTTATAAAAAAGTTAGCAGGCTCAAATTGCAACAAAATTAAATACTACGTCTATTGTTCTACATACCAACCTTGCGATGTCGCCTGAGCTGTTCCTGTTGAAGTACTGAAGTTGAAGGCATGAGGTGCCGTCTTTACACAGGAATAAGGACACCCTGCACATATGTTGGTCAACACATGTCACGAAATATACATACATATATGTTTCTTACGGGAATTAAACGAGCCTAAGAAAACCTAAAAAGCAAAAATTACCCCTAGATGGATACTAAATTTACACATCTAGGGGTAATTTTTGATTTTTAGGTTTTTATGTTTTAGTTATAATATTTTTGTTATGTAATGTTTTTATCAAAATATTAAGAATTTGATAAGCTATTTTCATGTTGCTTATTGTGTAGACTTTTAAGCTTATTTTTTTTTGCTAAATACTTGTTGTTACCTACTTACATTATCAGGTATCACCAGTGATACAAAATAACTTATTAGGTATCACCTGTGATACAAAATAACTTATTGGGTATCACCTGTGATACAAAATAACATATTAGGTATCACCTGTGATAGTACTCTAATGTGTTTGTGTTCTGTTTAAACTTTGAAATGTTTTTACTAGTTAAAGATGTGTTTGTGTTCTATTTTGTTTAATCAACACATAATCACATGTGATACAAAATAAGATATTAGGTATCACCTGTGATACAAAATAAGATATTAGGTATTACCTGTGATACAAAATAAGATATTAGGCAAATAGACCTACCATGTGTTTTGAGCTACATTTGTGACACCAGCTATGGCGTCTTGTTCAACTGCCTATTAGCCCCTGCATTCAAGATTACCAAATATGAGTGAATAAAAATTATGAATCCGGAACTTAGAATTGCCCATATTATATAAGCAAATTCACTTCATTGATTCAAAAGTTAGTACACCGGGCAACTTTAGGTATCACCTGTGATACATAATAACTTATTAGGTATCACATGTGATACATAATAACTTATTAGGTATCACCTGTTATACAAAATAAGATATTAGGTATCACCTGTGATACATACCAAATATTAGGTATCACCTGTGATACATACCAAATATTATGTATCACCTATGATACATACCAAATATCACAGGTGATACCTAATTACAATACTCTGGACATGTAATTTCAAAGAGATGTTTGATAGCTTATTGGCTCGATGCCCTTATGAATATTTTAGCAAACTTTGATTAAGTCATTTTTCAACATAGTATAATTAGTTAAACAAACTTGCTCACTTGAAATTTCATTTAAAAGGTGGTACTGGTTTTAAGGATTTGCCGAACATTAAAATTGTGTTTGTCTGTTATCTGATCTGCGTACGTATTCTCAGATTGAAACCAACAACAAATCGAACCAATAGATGGAGTCTTTTTGCTCAACAAACTAATAGTGGCAGTGATTCATCATGTCATCAACATCATATCTATTTTTATATAGTGATTCAGCATTTATCAACAAAACAACATTCATCATAAGTATGCTTGCGTAATAACAAAAAGAAAGTATTCAAACATATTACATGTAACAACTGTATTTACACATTCAAATATATCGAAAATTGATCCTAGCATATACTACAGATATCATCAAGTTGGCTCTCAGTATATATTTCATCAGCACCGAGTTTTTTAAGTTTCTCTTTGGCTTCATCTGACCCGGCCCTACATGTAAACATAATTTATAAGTCAGTCAGTTAAACAAAGAATTCAACTTTAAGTATAGGTATGGAAAATAAATATAAATGACGAAGTAAAAAAATGGAGGATTAATGTTTATTGACATGTCTCATATAATGTTAATAGTATGAATGCCACGTAGTTTAGCAAGCTGAATGACACATTGCCCAACCATGCTGGTAGCTCTGTTTTTGCATAATTATGGAGTGTATATGTGTGATATCACCGGTGATATCACGATATCATATATGATATCACAGATGATATCACACATATACACTCCATAACTGTAACACATGTGATATCACCGGTGATATCCCATGTGAAAAAGCTCAAACACCTGTGATATCACATGTGATATGTGATATCACAGGTGATGTCACCGGTGATATCACCTGTGATGTCACCGGTGATATCACTTGTGATATCACAGGTGATATGTGATATCACATGGTGATATCACATGGTGATATCACATGTGATATGGTGATATCACATGTGATATCACAGGTGATAGCACAGGTGATAGCAGTGGTGATAGCACCTGTCACATGTAATAAATCTATGTGCTCACTGTTTTTTGTGTGTTGCTAATGTGTTTCAAAGATTTAGTGGCGCATACTTTGTCATTAATCAATACCATGGCATGCATACTTTGTGTCATTAATCAATACCATGGCATGGCTATATGCTGGTTTTAATGGCAAATATTTTGTATCATAAAAACGTTTCACAACATAAATTTTGTGCCACAGTAACAACAATTTTGTATTTCTAGCAAGGTTTATTCGAATAGCAAATTACTTTAAACAAAGAGAAATGATAAGAACGATTCTATTAACTCGAATAGAAGTAATACATTTATGTTCTTCAATATATACAAGATAGAAATATCTAAAAAAGTTCACAAGTCGACTAACGTTATTCTTGGAACGTGTCCAAGGCTCAACCTATATACCTAATAAGACATCTAAAGCTACCAAATAACCGCCAGTTTCATCCAAGGGAGAAAGCCTGGAGATTCTTGTATCTCTCTTGACACCACCATCTGTAAAGAAACAAAAAGGACAAGGCAAGAAATTAATACCAACACCATAAAACACCAATTTGACATGACATGTTACTTTAGGCAACTAACACAAAAGCTGGGGAACTAAAGTGCAGGTTGAATAACTGTCGAGAAACTATTTATGTAATTCACTCCAGTTATGATGTATACTAACAGATATGATACTCACTAAAATTTTAAGATAATATTATAAGGACACTAGAAAGACCTAATTTTCCACATACAACATCATCCTCAATTAGATGACCATGCAATCACCCCTATGTGCCTTGAAAGTTGACACTAAGCTACATAAACAAAAGCGGATTGTGGCTACAGATGCAGACAAAATTAAAAGAGCTGAGAGAAGCTTTAAGACAATTTACCGACCTTGCTGTTTCAGTGTTCCTTTCCATTGGCTCAATAGGCTGTGATCGTGGCTTTAAGTTGACTCTTGGTCGCTCAAATGCCTGAGGATAGATACACAATATCCTTGAGAGAAGCTAAACCAGGTGCCTTGAAACTCGCATTTCCAATATCCGCCATAACTGGATTCGCTGACTGTGGGATAGATACACAAGCAGAAGATGGTTAACATCATATTTCATAAATACACAAAATCAGACTTTTGTAAGATGCACATTATTCAAAGTTTTAAACATATTTAAATACCTGGTTATAAGCTACTAAGGGTTCCAAAGTTTCGACTGGTTTAGATCTCGGAAGTAACTTCAACTTGGGCCTCTCGGTCGACTCTGAAGGTACAGAAGGATGCAACTCAGACCCACCAGCTGTGCCAACACTATAAACTTGCTGAACTTGAACCCCATCATTATATACCGTAGGCCCCCTCTCTTTTGTGTACGATGGCACCTCACGTGCAGTCACTGGCATCCCATCATTTATGGCCAAACTCCTACCAGCATGTCTGGCCAAAGCATCATCATGAACATTCGTCGGTCCATGAGAAAACGTGGTATACGAATTTCCTTTTGTTTGCACTTTAGCTTCTTGCTCGGGATGTCTAATAACCTCTACATCTATCTGCTTATTTTGATTTGAAAGCCAACGACCCGGCGTAACCTTCTCAAGTGCACTAGCATGAGCTAACTTAGTTGCAGCATCAAGAGCAGACCAAGAAGCAGGACTAGGCTCCACCATTCCAACAGCCGCTTTCCTCGGGCCCCACGCATTTGGGGACGGCCCACTAACTGTAGACCTACCACTACTAACATTACCCCCTTCACTAAACCTAGCCGCATACGAACCACCCTCATACTGTGAAACCGGAGTAGTAGCAGGTCGCGTCACATTCCCAGCAACCGGATACTCAACATTCACCTCCGATCTCACCGGTGGACCACCACGAATATTCTCATCACTAACAGTTCTCTGCGGTAGCGACCCCCCATCCAACGGCTTCCTCTCATCTTCATCAAAGTTCCTAGTTCTCACAAAAGGCAATCAACTCGACAATAAATCGTTTTCTATTCATATTTCCTAATTACAGTACCATCTTATTTTCTAAAAAACCTCAGCCATCAACTCGAAAATAACAAAACTAGTCGATCAATCAATTAAACCTAGTTCTCACAAAAGGCAAAACTAAAAATCAATATCATCTCACACTCAACAAATACACTATTACTAGTAGCAGTTGCTGCAAACTCCAATATAATTAGTTAACTGACATACTTAAACACTAAACCTAGTTCTTCTTTAAGGCAAACTCGAAATCGATTTCATCACACGCTCACAGTAACAATTGCTACAAAAATTCACTTTACTCAGATCTTAGTCTCTACAATCAATCAAACAATTAACTATCTACAAAACCTCTACAATCAATTGATAAGAAAAAGCAAAAATTAAAAAAACTTATAAGCATAAACAGCACCTTCAATCATCGGAGGTGTAACGGATTATTTTGCACCGTAGCTATTACATAAATCGTTTAATTAAAGCTAGTTTCATCTATTTTTGTTGTGACTT
This sequence comes from Artemisia tridentata subsp. tridentata, assembly GCA_021014915.2. Classification (NCBI taxonomy): domain Eukaryota; kingdom Viridiplantae; phylum Streptophyta; class Magnoliopsida; order Asterales; family Asteraceae; genus Artemisia; species Artemisia tridentata. The sequence continues at coordinate 441,028,565 of CP139506.1, read as the reverse complement.
GATGTGATTTACGGTTCATTTCTGTGTGTTTTTGGATCTAGGATCGATCATCATCAGAGAGTAATGTGTGTTTGTTTGTGTTTTGTGTGTGTGTGTTTTGTGGTGAATAATTTGGGGGTTTGTGTGAGTAGAGTGTGTTTTGGTGTAAGTTTACAAAATTGCCCTTCCATGTATTTTTTAGTTGATCTCAGCCATTGATTAAATTTAAATCAATGAATGAGAATTATCCCTTAGTATGTGAGGTTTTTATAGTTTATAGAATAACTCTTCTCATGTAATAATGAGGGTTCAGTTGCGAAGGAAAAGTCATCATGTACCAAACCCCCTCTTCTCATTTGCATAGTACTGGCTTTTGCTTTTTCTTATTTTGTCTTTATATGCACTTCATCATCATATATTTTTGGGTTAATTACGGTATAAATGTTTTCTTTTTTAGTACTCGTAATATTGTATCTTCTATTTTGTTGTTGATTCATCTTTTTAATTATTTAATAATTGATGGCAAACATTTACCAAATTTTAATTTATTTACCATGTATTTCAATCAAAATTTAAAATATACGAGTAAGTGATACAAAAGATTAAAAAAAGCGAAAATTACTGTGCTAGACATATACGAGTGTATATGTCTAGCAGTGCTCAAGTTTTTATGATATTTCAATTTTTTTGATTTTTTTTTAACGTTTAACTTTGCGTCTGAAAAAATCACATGTGATTGTTAGGAATCACGATTTATGATATATTTAATTTAAAAAAATAAATGAAAGTGAGATTTTTTTTTTTTGATTAAAAAAAAATAAAATAAAGAACTATGATTGGTTCATTAAGTCTAAAAAAAATTTAAGGTACACACTAACTTTTCTCATTAATAAATGGATTAAAAGGTGAGCCATTAGCGATAAAAGGTAATCTAAAGATATACACATAACAGCATTCAATATAAAATTAAGATCCAAAATTGAATAAGTAGCATGTAGTAAATAAAAGAGGTGTTACCATAGTAGAACTCAAAAAGTATTGATGAAAAGTTAAGAAATAAAAAACGGGGGTTTGAAAAGTCAATGTTCAGAAAATTGTCAAAAAGTTTTGGACATCTCTTTTTCTCCTTTCGCATCACATATTTGCTCGGTCCCACTGATCCTCACAAAATCAATGTTTTAAAAACCGGTTCGAACCGGCCGGTTCGACCGGCCTCCGGCTAGTTACTGTAGTGAACCGGCCGGTTTTTCCGGTTCGACCGGCCGGTTCAACCGGTTTTGACTTTTTTTTTTTTTTTTTTTTTTTTAGATTTTTTTTGTTGGGCGGTTCGGCCAGTTCGACCGGTGACGGAAGCATGGCCGGTTCGACTAAAAAACCGGTTTTTAAAACATTGCACAAAATAAAAAGACAAAAAGAACGGCTACCCCATGCCTCCTTTGTAAAAATACTGTTGAACTACCATATATAAGATTTGACTATACCATAGCAGAAAATGTAGATAGTATGACCCATTTACCATAGATGAGTGCAAGTGAAAATTGACCGAAAATAGTTGTTAACCACTACCTTTTTTCTTTTGAGTTGTTATATGCATATGGCTCAAGCGTTATATTATATAAGCCCCCCTATGATGTCAAATCATAGGAGACAAAAGGAATCTCTCTTTGACTTTTCAGTATAACTGTAAAACCCAAAAATTTGAAAGCATGGTAAAAGACAAAAATGCCCCTATGAATTTAAAAATTTAATAAAAGGTTTATAAAGTACCGAATCAATCCCGAACTTCTGGAGATGGACAAGATATGATACCAAATAATTTTGACAACTACATTTAATATTTCTACGAAGTGCAAAATACCCAAAATACCCCTTATGGATAGGTTTGAAATTAATTCCATTATACATGTACAGTTAATTAATTTAAATAGCAAATAAATTCCAAAGTTATAAAATTCTGGATTTGGTCAATATGGACCGAGTTTTTGGGCTTTTCCCCTCCTCCTAAGGCTCGGCCTAATTACTTTTTTTATTTAACAATGCATTGCTTTCCTCCAAAACCCTAATAACACAATAACAGCCGACAAATTCCTTCAACTCATTCTTCCTTATTGTACCGAATATCACCTTTCCTTCTCACACATAAAGAAACCCTAAAAACAACTAAAGTCGGCTGCATAAGTTAGATACAAATCGAGTGGTGCCAAGGTAATTCGAAGGAGGTTTTAGAAGGGCTGAGCAAGGTGTTGTGATCGCGTATTGTAGCAGGTTCAAGGGTAGTTTGATCGTGATTATATTCTGTTCGAATAGGGCATTGGGTTGGTTCGATCAAGGTGTTCTTGTTGGGTCGATTCTAGTTCTTTTGTCCCCGTTTTGCCCTTCCAATTCGACACCAAGGTATCCCCTTTAATCTCGTTCTCCTCTCGTCATGGTCACATGAAATAAAAATTATTTTTGTAACCTAAAACTATAACTAGATCGACCTGAATAATTGAATAAAAGTCGCAAGAAACAGTGATAATATAAGTCGATATATAAGGTCTATTCTGGACTTTTAAAATCTGATTTTGCTACTTGAAAAATTGGACATTTATTGTACGTAAAGTAATGAACTAGTGCTTATATATATGGTGACTTAAACCTGGAAAGAAACCTAGACAGTTAAAGGTGGGAGTACATAATTATTTAACGTAAATAAAACGTTTGATACATGAGTTGTTTGGACTCCTTATCTATGGGATATAGCGTGTAAGTATGTGCATGGTTGTCTTGGCTTCGCTAGGTCATGATTCAGTCTCGTTAAAGCGTGTGGTGGTCTCATTTAAACTGTCGTCGCATGGGTTGGTGTCGTGTATATGTCGTTATTTCATGTGTGTTTGTCGTGTGTCATGTGGCGGTAAATTGTGTGTCGGACCAAGGTTGTTTTGGACTGTATTTTGATAAGTCGATTTGGGTAAATATGTCGTGTTCATATGGGTGTCGACCTATCTTTATTTTGGAAGGAGAACCTGTTTTAACATAAGTAATAAAGATGGAACGTGCATGGCTATAACGTGGACTAAAGGATAAATCGTGTGGGGTTTGTGCTCAGTATTAAAACAGAACAAAAGAAGGTCACGGTTGGGTTTTGGCGTCGCATGGGTAAAATGAGTTTTAAATCTCAATGCTTCCTCAAATATAAGTTGTCTCGACTTTTTAAATCAATCACAAGCTAGGATGTATTTTTCTCTCATTAACTCTATGATTGTCTCGCTTGTTTGGCTGTCTAATGGTTTATTGTTGTGTGAGTTATTGGTCAATCAAGAAAGTCTAAATAAAATGTTACCAACTGATTTAAAATGGTGTCGAGTTGGATGGTAGTGAACAAGTAAATTGTTGGAACGTTTGGGTCGTGTGAAGGGGTACGTATTATGATAGTAGAGTGCATGTTGGTTGTGTCATGGGGAGGGATTAAACAAAGAAAACGTTTGTGAATGTGAGTGTGTCTCGACATTGTGTGAGTTAACGTATGGTAGTGTGTAGTTGCGATTTTAATTGAAATCGGTAATACGTTAATATAACTTATGAAGACGGCGAAGTCCTAAATCGGTCATTATGAAATTTATTTACATTTTAAAACCTAAAGTAAACATTTGATATATATAAACCTTAACCTTTGATAAATTACGCATGTAACCCTAAACTTTACTAAATTGACACCATAAACCTTAAACTACTATTTTGTCATCATTAAACCTTTAAGTTTATTAAATGGTCATTGATAACTCTAAAGTATAAAGTTACTAAATATGGCAAGTTACTAAGAATAGAAAGAAGTCCTAAATGTGTAATCTGATTTAACTATAAGCTAATAAGTAACACATGATCCCTAATTCAGGTAGATTCTCAGAGGAGGGAGTGACTTTTGTTCTTATGATCATTTCATTTTCGTTCATTTGCTAAGGTACAGATATTCTGACCTTTCTTTTAAGGTTTCTCATGATCTCTCTCGTATTCTGAACCCATTAGTTTCTGATTCGATTGCTATGATTTCCCTTTGCTTGAACCGCCCCAGTTGAGTTCCATTTGATATGAATTCTGATCTGAAGCTATGCTATGAAAACCTTTTCTAATTATATCTTGAAAATGTTTTGAGGAAAAACTATTTTAAAAGGGTGTTTATAAATGAGGCAAAACCATTTTATATAAATGTTACTAACTTTTATGAAGGCTATTTTGGAAGACTAATTTTTACGAAAAACCGTTTTGAAAGAATATTTATGAGAATTACTTTAAAGAATCGTTTTATTAAAGGCACAAATAAAGGATTATTTAAAATGGACTTTGATGGAAGTTTAAATGAACTTTTGAGATGAACCTTGATTATGATTATGAGTTATGATTCAGCTAAGATTTCCCAGGCCATTTCTATATTTCCTTGTGTATGAACCTTTGTATATGACGTTGAGATGCATTTCTGATATATGACTTTGAGATGACCTTGAGATATGACTCTTAGTTTGATACCCGAGCCACCTTTCTGTTTCCTAGCCAGGAAGGTAACCTGGCCGTGTCTGTGATGCACCACTGGCATGACTCCTGTGTGGGGGAGTGATTTCTCACGCCGTCCCCTTTTATATTATGATATGGCCATGATGACTTTGAGTATGACTTTGAGATTGACTTTGAGTGGGGGCGTATGGATTGCAATCCTAGGCATGTATGTTTAGTGGATTTAACTATGACTTTGAGTATGACTTTGAGGTGACTGGTGCTTGTGTGCATTACACGCCTTTCACATTTCTGGGAGCTAGCTACTCCACCCCATTTGATACATGAGGCCACCCCTCATATTATCTGGTTGCCTGAGAGGTATCCCCTCTGATTGTGAGACTATGATTTTGAGATGTGACTTTGAGATTATGACTTTGAGTTTCTGGGCTCGTGGTAGATGACTATCCTACTCTTCTCTTATTATCCATTTATTCCTTTTATACCTTATGACATTCCCATTGCCCATATTATATTTCTGTTTCGTTATTCTTTGCTTTGTATATGTATCTGTTCACTGAGCTTTTTAAGCTCAGCCGCACGTTTTCTTTTCGTGTGCGGCAGGTAATAAGCAGGACGACGGGTTTGGGTATGAGTGAAGAGACTTTTGGACTTAGAAGACTTTGATAAGTGTTCTGAAGTAGAGATCATTAGAAAGAGTTGCTTTTGCAGACGTAGTGTTTAGTTTTGTTTCCGTTGTAACCATGTAAATTTCAGAATTTCATTTGTAACCTTTGAGAATTTCTGTATTATTTGAAATGTATGCTTTGTTTGATCTGATGTGAAACCATTAGTGTGACATCTTTACCCTTATTGGGTTGGGGTGTTACAATAACACAGTTTTCTGTCAGTTTCTGTTCTGTATTTCTGACAGTTTTTAGCGTTTGACATATTAAACTTTATATTTTCTGTTCCATACTTTCAGGTTTATAGTTTTTTGATATAAATAAAATTATTAAAATAAAAAAAATAAAAAAAAATCAAATAAATAGGGGGCTTGGATAACAAAAATAGAGATACTTGGATAACTTTTCCCATGGTTCAAGGGTTGTCAGCCCCCCATGTGACATTGTCATGTCCTCCCTCAAAGAAACCAACAAATTGGACAAAACACTCCCTAAACTACGCTAGTGATATACTGACCCTCCCTCTTTTTTTATCCGGACCCTCCCATTTTTTTATGGCCTCTATTATCCACAACCCCCCTATTATGTGGGTTCCGGCTACTTTTAGTGGAATGTACAATCCGACAAAGCAGACAGTACAAGCGGCGGCAGCAGGAGAAAAAGTCAACACCCCCTAAGGGGGGTTTGGATAAGATGGGCCTTTTTTTATTTTTATAATTTTATTTATATCAAAAAGATATAAACCTGAAAGTGCGGAACAAAAATACGGAACAAAAACTGACAAAAACTATAAAACTGTCAGAAATACGGAACAAAAACTGAAAAAAAAAACTGTGCTGCACTGTAAATAATGAAGGACAAGTGAGGGACAAGAGGACAAAAGGACAAAACCTCCCTAGTATGGAGGGTTCGGTTAACACAACCCCCTAAACTATCCTTTAAATCAAATTCCATTCATACACCTACGTTATATTTTCTCCATCCATAAACCCTTTTGCCAACAACTTTTAAAAATACAAAAGAATAAAATTTAAATCAAATTCCATTCGTGTATTTTTATTATTATTATTATTATTATTATTATTATTATTATTATTATTATTATTATTATTATTATTTTGTAGGGGTTACACGAGATTCACTTTTTAAATTTAAAACCTTTTAATAATTACAAGAACCGTCATTTAACTTTTTAATAATTACAACTTTTTTATATAACAAACTTTATTCGTCAAATATTTAGTAAATATCTATCGAATTTCTTTATTATAAAAATTATCATTGCGAAGAGCTCTAAATTACGAACAAAACAAGCCCAATATTAACATGCTTTTGACGTACGTACGATTTTATAAAAAAAAAATTAAGTTTGGTATATATATATATATATATATATATATATATATATATATATATATATATTAGTTGTCGAAGCCCGCCCGATGGGCGGTCATGCTTTGTAATTTTTTCTTTTGTAATTTACACGCTCTTTATTATAATTGTTAATTACTAAGACACATAAAAAACGAATGTTGGATTATTTAGCGATTAGCAATTGTCCACGTTCTTTATATTCATGCTTTGTAATTTTTTTCTTTTGTAACTTTCACGCTCTTGATTATAACTGTTAATTACTGAGAGATATAAAAAATGAATCTCGGATCATTTAGGGATTAGCAATTGTCCATGTTCTTTATATTTGATTTTCTTTTGTTTTACATTGTCATTATTAGTGTATTTGTAGTTCTTGGACAAACTATTATTTTGAATGCCAAGATGATATGGTTGTTCACGAGATGTTTAACGAATAAATAAGAAAGATGGAATAGACGTGTACAACTTCCTTAACTCGGTTAGAGGAGTATCTAAAGATGAAGGTGATAATGAGTGTGAATGTGATAATGAGTGTTTATGAAGTGTTCTCGACTATTGTGAACATTATTAATATTCATATTGAAGTAAAAACTAAATCTTACCACCCTCAAACCTGATGGGCTGGAATGACTTGTAATTTACGTAAATATGGTTATGCTATTGTTATTTTTGTACAATTTAGTATGAGTTGATGCAAATTTTAACTTAGTCATGTAAGTTTATAAGTTGTCTTGTATAGTTATAACTTTATTTTATAATTTACGGATATCAGCTATATTGTATAGTTATAATTAATACCGATGGGTGGCCATGCTTTGTAATTTTTTATTTTGTAATTTTAACGTTCTTTATAATAATTCTTAACTACCGAGACACCTAAAATACGAATCTTGGTTTATGGGCATGACTTGTAATTATCGTTGGCATATTTTACTATAGCGAAAGAATGGTGGTAAAAAATGGTTGCAAATTGTACATGTTGAAAGAAAGGGTTGTACATAAAAACTTTTAGATTTCTGTAAATAAATGATTAGATATTAGTGATCGAAGTCAAAATGAGCGCCAACATAATGGGATTTCATCGGTATTCCAATCAAAGAATCAAAGAAAGAAGTTTTCAGTTTCATATAGCAATCACCCCTTTCCAGCCTTAGTCAAATAGCAACCGAAGCCTCCGAAAAAATAACGAATAATACTTATATAAGGTAGTAGTTATTTTTATTGATTGTACAGTTTTTTTTAAATATTTGGTAGTTTATTTGAAATCGCCCTGAAGGGCGGGCATAACTTATAATTATCGTTGTCATATTTTAGGTGTAAGTCATGTGTCTAAAAGTGGTCGATATGAATCACTCTCCTTTCTATCTTTTTATATTCAACTCACTGCAGCCTCATCTTGTTCCTTCCTCGTCACGCCAAAGCGCTGTGAAACATTTTCTGACGTAATCCCCATTGAGCACAATTTAGTACTGTTAGACCCGTATCCCGGTTACGAGTAGGCCTCACCCTAGATGGAATATGCTAAGGATTTTATGTGATTGGTTGGTCAACAAGTTACGTGGAAAGTCAAACCCGATAGTTAAGTGGTAGTCAAAATATGTGTTATAAAGTTATGAAAAGTGTTATGTGCCACAAATAGATAGGGAATGGACTTCAAGGGCTTAAGTTGTCATATGCCATTTGTGTTATAAGTTAGTTGTGGCTAAAATAGGAGAAAAAGAGACTTGAGGGGCCATTCTTACCATTAGCCCAAAGATGCTACCTAACTAACCTTATCCAGGGAATTCTAGACCATTCCCTCATTATTTTAGATAAGGTTGAGATCCGGTTCTAGAGAGAGGAAAAAGAGAGGGAAAAATGGGAGATGATAGCTTAAGGAGAAGATGAAGATGAAGAGCAAGTGTCCATAGCCTTTCCTAGCATCGATTCCCTTCAAGAAGTAATGATGATGATGATGATGATGATGATGATGACTAGTAAGGATGATGATGATGGTGGTGAAATCATGAATGATAGGATAGCTTGGATATGAGGTAAGTAACTCTCACTAAAACATGTATTATATGTGTATTATCATATATGTATTATGGTTGTATAAGAGTATAGGATTGGGTTTAGAAGTGTTTTGGGTTAAGGATGGATGGCTAGTGGTTTCGACTAAGGGTATGTTAGCTCGTTGGATTTGGACTAATTAAGGTATGTTGTTGATTATGGTTGTGATGAATAGATGTAGTTATGATGTGAAGTTAGTATGATACGGAATGAATAATGTAGTTTGGAAGCTTTAATGTGATTATGATGCTTATGTGAAAATATGTGTATGAGATATGTTTTATTCGGGTTACTTACTAAGCGTAAGCTTACCCTTTTAGTTGTTTATGTTTTTGTAGGTTTATGTGCGACAAGGAGTAAATATTTTGGATTATAGCTTAAAGGGTTGGAAGCGGATTGGAAGATAATGAGCATTAGGAGCCAGGTAGAATACCGAGCTCGAGACAAGGTTGTACCCCCGAGAGTCTTTCTTATGATTTGGATAGTGTGTGTCAAGCCGTCATAAAGTTTGGGTGGTCAAGGGTGTGTTCAAGTGTGTTAAATGGGTTACGGTCAATGTTTAAGGGGGCGTTTAGATTAAGGGTGTTTTTACCCATTTTGGGTTGTAAACGGGTCAAGTGTCGTTGGAACATGTCATATATGTTAAAGTAATGATGTTGGTCTAGTTTGGTGGGCAAATGAAGTGTTATTGATGATTTGTTATGTAAATGGGTTAAATGCATAACCCGTCAGAGTTTGTTCATCTTGGTTCTGGTTTGTGCACCTAAGTTTACTCATCTTGGTTCTGAGTTTGTGCACTTGGTTCTGAGTTTGTGCACCTAAGTTTACTCATCTTGGTTCTGAGTTTGTGCACTTGGTTCTAAGTTTGTGCACCTAAGTTTACTCATCTTGGTTCTTAGTGAAGGTCAGAATAAATTTGCATATTGGCGGTTGGGCAATGATTTTTAGAATTTGCATATTGGCGGCTGAGCAATGATTTTCAGAATTTGCATATTAGTTCGAAAAATCATATCTTTTAATCCGTAAGTCTTTACGGGTCGTGCCACCCGTCGTTTTGAAGGTAATCGAGTCTACTTTCATTTAAAAATAGTCTCAAAGTCTAAATATGTATAGATTTTTGTCAGCTTGTAAAAGAGTAACAGTGTGTCAGTAAAAGTCAGGCGTTTCCGCATAAAAAGTTTTAAATTTTGGTGTAAGCGGGCAAGGGGTGTAACAACTTGGTATCAGAGCTTCGGTTTAAGTGAATTAGGTATTCTTTAGGATTGCCTAGACTTAAACCACTCGTAGACGCGTTAAGTTTAAGTTTAAGGAATGCGGGCAAATATTATGTAAGTTATAGGATGTGAATGTTGAGTTTTTTTTGGGTAAAGGGGGGTAATCCTGCACCCTGGTAAATAATGTGAATGTTGAGTTTTGAAATGAATTATGTGATTGCTATATTAGTATAATGATGGGGACTTATGGATGTGTTTTATGTGATATATGTTGTGGAAGATTTGATGGGTGAGTGATAGTATTACCATGCACCTCGGGTTGTATCGGTAATTATTATATGATTATGTGAATGTAGCGAAATATAGAAGTAATGAATTAGACGTGAAAAATAGATGCCTTAGGTGTGCGATGTGAAAGTGCTTATAGCAATAGTGGGATTAGGTTTTGGTTGGATATAATGTGAACATTGAGAATGTGGACTTACTAATGGTAGAATTAATGAGTTAAACTCGAGTCATTGATTGTCTAAGTTATGAGGTGGAATACGTGATATGTTGTATGAGCGTAAGGTGTTAGGAGTTGTTCATGTTTATAGTAATGGTGCGAACGTAATGTAAGTCCATGGCGGACTAGACGTGCTCAAATGATAGATGACCGTACACTTGGATATTGTCGGTGATTGTTATATGATTATGTGATTATGTGCTATGGTAGTTTAGCGAGGGCGAATGGATGTAATAAGTTGTGTGGTGGTTTATAGGAAATGTGACTAAAAATGAAAGTGCATGGCTTGTGTGATAGTGATGACCAAAGCATGGCCTTATGAGTAATTATATTTAGTGTGATAGTCATTAATGAGGTATTAGAGATGGGTTAGCGGAAAGCCAAGGTATTAGGAGCATAATTATGAACATGTGGTAATGTTGAATGTGTGTTATAACATAGTGTAGTGAAGAAATGATATAAATTTATACATAATAAGTCCGTGATGAACTTGGTAAAGTTATAAAATGAGAAAAAGTATAGTGATTGAGTAAATGATGAAGTAAAACGATGTTTCCTAAGTACTAATAGCTATAATGAGATGAACATGTATGAGGCTAAGGTGTTGCCCTGAAATCATTATATTACGGCTAAGGTGATTAGCGGTAATTATTATAATAAATGAGTGTGTTATAGTTAACGATCTATGTAAGGCCTATATGTAAAAGAAGCTAGTGGGACAAAAAGAGTAATATTAAAGATGCGGAATTAGTTAACGAGGATTAAATAATGTAAGTTGTGGTAAGACGTGTAAACACATGATGAAAATGTGTAAATGACCAAATATGTAGGAAAAAGGAATGATGCTAACGAATGTAGATAAATCTATGCAAGGTTTAAACACGGAAAAAGAAATGGATAGGCTAAAGGTAAAGTAAAGATGTGAAAACAACTAACGCGGATTAAAAATGTAAGAAAGAATGAGAGGAGTGTGTATGAGATAAAGGCGTTGTGCTGAAATTATCATATTACGGCTAAGGTGATTAGCGGTAATCATTATATGGAAAGCATGTGTTACGGTTGACAATATGTGTGAAGTCTAGATGTAAATGAGTCGAGTGGACTAAAATATAATATAAGAATGTGAAAATGATTAATGTGGATTAAGAATGCAAGAGGTAATAAATAGTGAAAACACATAGAAAATGTATACTTATAACAAGCAGGTTCATATGCTCTATGAGCTTGCATTTACTAAATAAAATGGATGAGATAATGTGTGTATTGTGGAAACCGTAGAGGGGGTGAATACGTTTCCATTTAAAAACTTAAAACTTTTGTATCAAACACCCGATCAAGTGTGACGTAATATGAAGAGTGTCAACAATGAGTATATAGCATCTAGAGATGACTATAGTAAACTACAACATATGCACAATTAAACCATGGAACATACATGATCAATCACTACATGAGCAACAAGCCACACAAACACATATGCAATGCAAATATAAATATAAAGCGATAACTAATGAAATGAAAGTAAAGAGATAAGTTAGAAGGCGCAAACCGGACACGGTGATTTATAGTGGTTCGGTCACGAAGCTCCTCTTCGCCCTACTCCACTCCCCGAGTACCCAACTCGAAAGTTACTTCACTAATCAACAAACTCCCTTTAGGCGGAGAAAACCGTACACGTCGCTTAACTTGTTTTTCGACACAAAGCTAGATGTCGAGTGCTAATCTTAGCTAGCACCAATCTACCACGATCTACCCGATCTACACCATACACGTCGCTTATCCTATTTCCGACACTAAGCTAGATGTCGAGTGTTAATCTTAGCTAGCACCAATCTACCACGATCTACCCGATCTACCCTTGATCCACATGATCAATCACACAAGCCCAATGGCTTCAAGAGATCTTCACTATCTCTTAAGATCACAATGATCTTGACTCACTCTCTCACAAAAGAAAAGTAATCTTGATGTATTCTATGATACAATCAAGAGTGTAACAAATGTTACAAGACCTAACAACTCCAACACTTTGTATCTACTTGGATACTTTGTGTTCTTCTCTTGCAAATCAAGAGGGATGACAACACTTTGTATCTACTTGGATACTTTGTGTTCTTCTCTTGCTAATCAAGAGGGATGACAACACTTTGTATCTAGGATATTTTGTGTTCTTCTCTTGCTAATCAAGAGGAATGAAGAGGATCACTTGAGTGGATGATTGGATCACTCTTAAACAACTTAAGACTCTCCAAATGATCAAAGAAAGTTATCTAAGTGAAGAGGGATAAGACCAGAGAAAAAGGACTGGAAAAATCAAGTTGGAAGTGTGGAATGGTCCACTATTTATAGGCAAGGGAAAATCTGACCGTTACAGACCCACGGCTCCACTAAATACCCGACGGCTCCACTAAATTTAGTGGAGCCGTCCATACTTAAAGGTGCCGTTGGACGCTCCCTTTTTTGTCTTTAGTGGGGAAGGTTTATTTGGGGAAGTTGGAGCTGTTTTGGGGGGGAAAAATGGCTGTTGGGAGTTTTCAAATTTATTTTTCAAAATAAAACATTTCTTTTTAATTCAAAAATAATTTGTAAAATATATTTTTGAAAAAATGTTTTGTCACATTAAAAATGTGAAGTTTAGAAAAATATAATCCTTTGATCATTTGTCAAGTAGTAGATTTGTTTGTCCATACCTTGAGTGATTTATGTCGGGATGGAAATCTACGACTTCGTTGAAGCATACTTGAGACGTCGGGAGGTGTTGATGAAGTATGCATTGATGATTTGTGTTTACAAGTAACTTGCACATTTTACGTTATGCATTACAAGTTACATGTTTGTCATCATTAAAACCGAAGAAACTGTTTAGTTTAAATATCGTAATATTTGCACTAACAATCTCCCCCTTTTTGATGATGACAAATATGTAAACCGTAACACATAGTAAAATATAAAAGTTACCTGTTTACACTCCCCTTCTCCCCCTTTTGTCGAATCAAAAAGGTAGTTGCCTCGAGCGCTCCCTTGAATTCATTCCCTACTCCCCCTTATTGAACTACATTCCTTTCTTCCTAGAAAGGCGAGTTTGCATCATCCTAGTGAAGCCTTCTATCATCACTTGTGAAGATGACTCCATGCTATGTATTCAAATACTCCCGAGCTCCCCCTAGCTCAATCCTCCCCTATGGTGACTTAATCCCCTTGTTTATTTAACTTAGTATCTAGCGGATCCATGGATCAAATTCTTACAAAGGCTTTTCCTACATCAAGGGTTAGCTTCGTGCAACATAATATATAACATTATAGGAGCAACATTATAGGGATAGAATACACATAGCAAGACATGCATGGGTTGAACTATGTTAACACATAAGTGTCACAACCCGACCGAAAACCTAAGGTGTAACTGTTCACTCAATCACACTAATCAAGAACGAGATTCGTTCATTGACTGACGCACTAAATGACTTCTTCCAAGTTGTCATTGGGAAGGAAAGTTCTAACAAACCTTTTGAACAACATAATCATCTACCTAAGATGATTGATGTTAAGGATAGTTTGTTGATAAGACATACTCTAAATGATTACTATTATGACAAGTCGTGCCATAAAGTAGACTCGATAGAGGTTATACCTAAATGATTCCATAAGGTGGGAGAGTGTTGGTTGTGGTGACAACAAGGACAACTGGGGTTATGTGGTTGTAGGGGAAAAATAATGGGATGACCCATTAGTGGTTGTGGTGATGGTGATAGTGATAAGGATGATGTGTTGGTGCCAAGTCCAAAGAGGTTTGATGGTGATAGGGTTAGTGTGATAGCTAAAGGTTGTGGTGGACTTGGTGGAGGTGAGGGTGTAGGAATCCTAAAGGATGATGATGATGTGGTTGGAGATGTTGGTTTTGCCCTTTGAGGAAAGGTGGGAAAGGATGGTTTAGGTTAATATATCGTTTGCACTGACAATGAGATGCATGATATATTTCAAAAGGGAAAAAGAAAAGGTGTATGTGATCCTAACAGGATTGTTGGTGGATATCTCTAACGGGGTTAAGGTAACGAAGTTCTAGGTTTCTAGGTTGGATGATCCTAGTTGTGTGTTAGAGATAATTTGGTGCATGAAGGGTTTCATGTGTGATGAAGCGAAAAGTGTACCGCTTTTAAGGGGTCATTTAAGCCCTAAATCGTATTTATTTGATCAAATATTGCCCTAAATCGTTCCTTTTGTCATTTTAGGTACTTTTGAGGAGAAATCTGGAAAAGGAGGCATTTTGGACGTTTTTGGAGCATAAAAGTGAAGAAAACGACAAAGTCTCAAAAATCGGCTAAAAGTTACCTTTGACGGCGTCACAATTAACCCCAGACGGCGTCATGCCTTGGCAAGAAAAGGTGGACGTGAAATTTACTCATGATAAGCCAGTGAAAATAGCATGTGAATTCTGACGGCGTCACGCTTTAACTTGATCAAGGGCGTCACGGCTTAAATCAAAAGGGGACGGCGTCACGTTCAAGGTTCGACGGCGTCAAGCCTTGATAAGCCATAATGGATTTTGGAAGAGCTAAAGAGGGACGGCGTCAAGAAGGTCATCCGGGAACCCTAGAAGCGGCGAGGTGACGGCGTCACACTCCATAAGGTGACGCCGTCAGATGTAAAAATCTATATATAGTTTTCTAATTTTTGTCATGAGGGTGGAACTTAGTGTGTGGAATTTTGGGAGAAAACCCTAAGACGATTTTAGCTTCTTTTTCAAGGCTTTTTGCCTTGAGATCTTCCATGTTACATTGAAAGATAAGTTATCAATTAATCATTCAATATGTCTATGTGTTGTTTGATTCTATCTTATTCTTGTCTTTTGATTAACATGTTAGGCTAGATTTATCTTGTGTTTGCTTAGATCTAATGAAACCTAGCTATTGATTATTGGTTATTAGTGTGTTATTAGTTGTATTGGATGATTGTTTATCTATGTTAGGCTTAAGAAAACTGGCTAACTTCCTATTCGGTAACTTGCTTGAACGTCTTAAGAAACATGAACCAAATGCGTACTAAAGGTTTTTATGGTTGTATTTAATGCACAAGCGAATTCTAGTGATCCCATGTTAGGAGCTTCCTAGCCGGCTCGACATAGGAGTGAAGTAGGAGCTTGTAGAGTTGGGGAAGTAAGTACGCCACCCCACGAATGGTATTAACGAATACACCCGTCATCCACGCGACTAATACACACTAATCAACCGGTAAAAGATAGCTAGGGAGTAAGGAAATCTAAGTAAACACATTTCTCTACATATAAGTTTCCACCAAACTTTTCATTTTTGTTATTTTATTTTATTTGCATTCGTAGTAATTTGGGTTAGTTGACTAGCAACTAATTCCGCCCACTCCTTCAAACCCGAGATTTTACTTGCTTTCATAAAAATTATAAAAACATAAAAAGAATCTTCCTCAACCCTTAGACCTAATTAGAGTAGCCTTTCATACCTAACGAACACTATTCCCTGTGGAGAACGATCAATCCCCCGTACTTACCACTACACTATACTACATCGGTCAGGTACACTGCCTGGTGGGGTTGTAAGCCTCTTGAGATCCCTCGAGAGGTAAAACCTGTTGTAAGGTTGCAAAACCCACGCATCAATGTGTTTGTGAGGATTGAAGGTTTTTGTAAGGTTTGAGTGTGATGAGTTGAGGGTTATAAGGTTTGAGTGTGATGATATATAGGTTGAAGGTTCTTAGACTAACTATCACTGTCAAGAGTGAAGTGTAGCTAAAAGGTTTGAGTGGGATTGATATAAGGGTTGAAGGTTGTAAGGTTTGAGTGTGATGATCGATGAGTTGAAGGTTGTAAGGTGTGAGTGTGATGATCTATGGGTTAAGGTTCTTAGACTAACTATCACTGTCAAGAGTGAAGTGTAGCTATGAGGGTTGAGTGTGATGATGCAAGATAAGCTTGCAATAGTGAGGCCTTCTATAGGCAAGGGTTGTGGGATTCAAACTAAAAGTTGGTGGTAGAGTCCTATGGTGTAGTGAAAGAATCCTAGGGTGTATGTGAGTTTGCAAAATTTTGCAGGTTTGAGGTTAGGGATGCAGGGATCTAAAGGAAACAGTGAAAATTCGTCAAACATAGGCACGGTACCACTAAATACCACACGGTACAGTTAAATTTAACGGTACCGTGGCCTATTTAACGGTACCGTGACCTGGAAGTCACGAATTTTCCTGTGCAACCTAGTTCTGGGCAGCTAAATGGAAGTTTCCTAGGGAATAAGAACCACATTTGTGTGTTCTTGAGAGTGTTCGGTGAAAGACTATATGAATGTGTTTTCGCTCCCCCTTAATCTAAGACCATCCGGACAGGATGTAAGAGATAAAGAGGAAGACAAACGTTGACGAAAGCGATGAGCTTAGTAACGTCATGACAAGTGGTGGATAGCATGCGATAAACTTCACCTTTGAAGTCGCGTAGCTCTTCTCAATCATTGTGAATATTCATAGAATATTTATATGATGAGGCATGTGATTACTAGGAGATATCCTAAGGGTTAAGAAGATAAAATCTTCAGAGCTGTGAGGTTGGTGACAAGGTTCTAGTGGGATTATCTCAACTTATCCTAGCGGTTCTTCATTTGAGGTGTGTGGAAGGTGAGTGGGATGCGGAAGCATTGGTAGTGCTTAGTACCATGCGGAAGTGTGAGGGAAAAGGCTAAGGAATCAGATGATAGATACAATCTATTCTGATAGGAGATGGTTTTAGGTTCAAGACTACATCGAATGGGTTTTGATGGAGTTAGTGAGAATTGAAAGCAAGATTTTTGACAAAGAAATTTCACATATGTTGTGATTTTTCTGGACTTTAGATTAAAAGAATTTATACCGAATAAATTCTTTTATGAATGAATCCAACGAGATTCGATAAACGTTGATCGAGAACGAGAGATGACATTTAATTGCATTTCGCAAATTAAATACACTTTAAATATTTCGGATGAAATATTTAAGTAGTCATCGGAGTTTAAGATGATTTTTCGAATAGATCTCGCTGATTTAGTGAGACTTTTCGACACAAGAAATGACATTTAATTGCATTTCGCAAATTAAATATACTTTAAATATTTCGGATGAAATATTTAAGTTGTCATTGGAATTTAAGTTGATTTCACGAATAAATCTCGCTGATTCAGTGAGACTTTTCGACACGAGGAAAGAATTTATACCCAATAAATTCTTTGAACGGTACTGGACGAGAAGAGATGACTTTTATATTTCCGAGGAAATACATAGGTAGTCATTAGAGCGATGTGAAAGATGACTTAATATTTCCAGTGAAATATTTAAAAAGTAATCAGACGAGACACAGGATATGACTTGACATTTCCAATGAAATATCTAACAGTCATGGGACGAGATAGAGGGAATGACTTGATATTTCCAGTGAAGTATCTAAAAGTCATGACACGAAATAGAAGAGATGATCTCAATATTTCCAGTGAAATATTCAAGAGATCATGCAAGGAATGTGAGGGATGACTTAATATTTCCAGTGAAATATTTAGATAGTCATAAGATTTATGGAAAATGTTCCATCATTCCTAGACCTAGACGAAGATGGTTAGGGGATTCTCGGTTGAGAGGTTTGGTTGATTTACGGATTTTGATGTGCTTCGCACACGAGTGTTTCATGGGGTTTTGAAAGACGTAAAGCAAAGCCTATGGTGCTGATTCGCAGCAGGGTTTGGGATCTTAAGACGTGTATATTCACACGAGGATGAAAGGGACTACTAATTACTTATATAGTAACTCGTGAGTCCTTTGGATGAGCGTTTTAACATATGTTGTTAAAAGGCTTGAGTATGATGTTTCGGATATGACATTTAACAATTGCGATCGCAAGTTAAACTTACTTTAATATTTCGGATGAAATATTTAAGTTGTCAATCCTACTACGAGTTCTACTAGGTTTGTATCTAACCTTCCCATGACAAAAGGGTGTATTACTTGGAAGAAGGCGAAGTGATAACTAGGGAATTAGCACAACTTCGCGACTACTCTAACTTATGGGTTTTGACACTAGTGTATGACTCTATGGCTTCTAAGGGTTCATAGTGATAGGCATACCTAATTCCTAATGTGTCAAAATGACCTAGTGTGGGTGCAAGCAAATCATGTAAAATGCACATAACGAATAACTGCAAACATCATGCAGAACATGATAATCATTTAGCATTTAAGATCACGAAGACATTTAATCATATCTTATGAAAACATGTTATCATTTTGAAACACATATGTGGGATGCAAGCAATCTAGGTTTGCTAAGGAAGATCCTAGTTACTACTTGTTCAAAATGAGATCCTAACGGGAGATAAAGTTCACCGATGTAAACTATCTCTAGTCAAATGTAGGAATGAAAACTTTTCAAGTTAGAGAATGAGTATGAGACTATCACTAGTGGTGCTCAATTAAGGCTAAACACGACCATTTTTACGGGTTATACACCAACCCAACTTCTCTCCTGGAAGCAATCCAACCGTTAGGTCAAATTGAATTTCTAGTGCGATAGGTTCTCCAGTAGTCATTCTCATGTTAGAAGAATTTCAATTCCTATATTTGTCTATCGAAGTATAGCAAAGATGATTTTATCTTGTTTTGCTATACATGGCCTAATATGACTCAATTAACCATACTTTGAAAGTATGTTAAGAAAATGACATGTCTTACACAACTCCTAACAAAGGCAAGCGAGATGTTTTAATTTCGTGTTTGAGATTTAAAGGTTGTTTGATGGGGATGGTGTATTTTATGATCTCTTGGACAACATCTTTGTTTGTTGAGTTGTTACATATTATTTTAACATGATTTGGTTTCCTAGAACCAAGAGACACTCTAATGTGATACAATGTAGAACCTACTACATCGTGTGTGTTTCAAGAATGCTCCTTTGCATATCTTGAGTGAGAATCTAGTGAAGGTTACTTACCTCAATAGATCTTGTGAGCATTTTATTTGAAATGAGACATACTGTTTATTTCAAAAAGTATGCTTTTCTAAGAGGAAACTTATCACTCTTAAGAATGCTTTGTGAAACAAGTATTTTAATGTATGACCAATTTTACTTGTTTATGCAATGACACATGTCCTATTAGGTTATTATTCAATTCTAATATCCTATATTTGTTAACATGATGCAATGTATTCTCTTGTAACATAACCATTCATGTTACAAAGAAAATGAGATGCATAGGATATAAGTTATCCATTGTCAATCTTTTGATAAGAGAAATACATGTGATATTCTCAAGATTGATGACTTACATAATAGTTAATAACATATTATGTGTGACACTTTTACTAGACATGTGACTTTGAGTGTTGAGTCGTTCATGAGCAAAGTTTACATATGTTGTTTGTTTGCTCGTGTTTGGTTTTTCGGAAATCACACATTTACTAATTGCACTGCAATGTAAATTACTTGTATATTTCGGATGAAACATCCAAGTTGTCAATCCTACTTGGTTGTGTATTTTATGCATCTTTTAAACATGTTAGTTTAAAGTTAGGAACACAACCATTGGACAACAAGACTTAACATAGCATCTTCAACACAAGTGTGAGTTATGATCCGATGCATATTATTTTCGTCTTGAGAGGACGTCATTATTTTCATAACAATCGAGTGTGATTGAGTATGTAGATTCAAGATAATATATTTCGTCATGTTTTGATGTTATCTTGAAGCTGGACAAATAATGACTCCAATTTCGTGTCCACTCTCGAAAACTTGTCAATTAGATTCGATGATGATATCAATCATAATTTGAATAATGAATCGATATGTACTCGAAATCTTTCTTGACCCTCACGATCACTCCTTTTAAAAATAAAATAAAAATTTAAGGAGTGTGTTCCATTTATTCTAGTACTAGTTGTATGTGTGAGGTTAATGACATATTAAGTTACTACTTCGATATTGTCATTTATTTTTATTTGAGAAAAACTATTTATATTATTAAGTATAATACTTTTAGTTTTTCGACACCTCATTAGTATAAAAATAATTATCTTAACTATTTTTATACAACATACGTAAAATACTAAATGTTTAAAAACATTTTGTATGTGTGATGCGTGGTTTTGCAACCTTACAACAGGTTTTACCTCTCGAGGGATCTCAAGAGGCTTACAACCCCACCAGGCAGTGTACCTGACCGATGTAGTATAGTGTAGTGGTAAGTACGGGGGATTGATCGTTCTCCACAGGGAATAGTGTCCGTTAGGTATGAAAGACTACTCTAATTAGGTCTAAGGGTGAGAGAAGATTCTTTTTATGTTTTTATTTTTATTTTTATGAAAGCAAGTAAAATCTCGGGTTTGAAGGAGTGGGCGGAATTAGTTGCTAGTCAACTAACCCAAATAACTACGAATGCAAATAAAATAAATAACTGAAAATAAAAAGTTGGTGAAAACTTATGTGTAGAGAAATGTGTTTACTTAGATTTCCTTACTCCCTAACTATCTTTTACCGGTTGATTAGTGTGTATTAGTTGCGTGGATGACGGGTGTATTCCTTAATACCAATCGTGGGGTGGCGTACGTACTTCCCCAACTCTACAAGCTCCTACTTCACTCCTATGTCGAGCCGGCTAGGAAGCTCCTAACATGGGATCACTAGAATTCGCTTGTGCATTAAATACAACCATAAAAACCTTTAGTACGCATTGGTTCATGTTTCTTAAGACGTTCAAGCAAGTTACCGATTAGGAAGTTAGCCAGTTTTCTTAAGCCTAACATAGATAAACAATCATCCAATACAACTAATAACACACTAGTAACCAATAATCAATAGCTAGGTTTCATTAGATCTAAGCAAACACAAGATAAATCTAGCCTAACATGTTAAACAAAAGACAAGAACAAGATAGAATCAAACAACACATAGACATATTGAATGATTAATTGATAACTTATCTTCAATGTAACATGGAAGATCTCAAGGCAAAAAGCCTTGAAAAAGATGCTAAAATCGTCTTAGGGTTTTCTCCCAAAAATTCCACACTAAGTTCCACACTAATGACAAAGAATTGCAAAACTATATATAGATTTTTACATCTGACGGCGTCACGTTATGGAGTGTGACGCCGTCACCTCGCCGCTTCTAGGGTTCCCGGATGGCCTTCTTGACGCCGTCCCTCTTTAGCTCTCCAAAATCCGTTCTGGCTTATCAAGGCTTGACGCCGTCAGACCTTGAACGTGACGCCGTCCCTCTTTGAATTAAGCCGTGACGCCCTTGATCAGGTTAAAGCGTGACGCCGTCAGAATTCACATGCAATTTTTACTGGCTTATCATGAGTAAATTTCACATCCACCTTTTCTTGCCAAGCCATGACGCCGTCCAGGGTAAATCCTGACGCCGTCAAAGGTAACTTTTAGCCGATTTTTGAGACTTTGTCATTTTCTTCACTTTTATGCTCCAAAAACGTCCAAAATGCTTCCTTTTCCAGATTTCTCCTCAAAAGTACCTAAAATGACAAAAGGAACGATTTAGGGCAATATTTGATCAAATAAATACGATTTAGGGCTTAAATGACCCCTTAAAAGCGGTACACTTTTCACTTCATCAATGTGTGTTAGATTAATGCAAGTTTAATACATTTTCTTTTACTTAAATACTAATGTATTAAAATGACCTTTTATCTTGTTTAGACAACCCATGGTCAAACAAGACAAACGATGTAATGTTTTAGAGATCATGTTACGGATTTTATGAAAGTGTTAAGTATTTTGGGATGATGTACTTTTTACACTTAAACCTTTGGAAAAATAATTGTGTAAGACAATATCTTTCGACACACATGATCTACCAACTTAGTTTCTATTCCTAAGAAGCTTACTAAACCATTTTAAGAACTTACAACAAATGCAAGATAAATGGTTGATGCCTATATGCAATGCAAAATCAATTACGCAACTTAGTGCAAGAAGTCTAGCCTAAGTCCTATTGACACATAAGCCGAAAAGCTAATATTCGACACATAGCAACTAGGCATGAAAGACACTTATGCTTAAAGATAAAATTAGCTTAACAAAGATAACAATAAGCATACAAAAGTATTAACTAACAATATTAAGACACAAACAAAAGCAAATAGTCATTTAGCATAACACACAAAGATACTTATCGTCATTTTGTGTATTAAGTATAACAATGTACACTTAGCTTGACTTTATTTGAAAAAGAATTATTTTCCACCCCATTTAAAAATTTGATCAAGTTCAACACCTTGAAATCATGAATGCATCAACGTGTGATGTTCACTTTGTGATTTGACAACAAAATTTGTGCAATCGGCAAGAACGGAAAAGACTCTGTGTTACGAATTAAAGACATTCGTAAATTTTATTTTACAATCACTTTCTACAAATATTTTTAAGTGAAAGTAGACTCAATTACGCTTAAAACGATAGGTGGCACGACTCGTACGGACTTACGGTTGATTTTATACGAATTTTTGAAAATTACCGAATTCTGAAAAACAGACGGACGGCTCCGTTAAATTTAGCGGTACCGTCCATATTTAATGGAGCCGTCTGTTGTATTTAACGGTGCCGTACGTGTTACTTCAGTTTTTGAACAGAACCAACTTTTATCAATTAAAAAAAAACTTCAAGCTAGTATGACAACATATACTTAACAACAAAACTTGTAAGTATTATGCAACTAAATACTTTTCATATTTTTATCACCTTCATGGGTAATTTGATACATGGATCGTACTCAATTTTGAAAACCATTTGTTTTAAAATTTTGAGCGACCTGTCTCTGATACCAATTGTGGAAACCGTAGAGGGGGGGGGGTGAATACGTTTCCATTTAAAAACTTAAAACTTTTGTATCAAACACCCGATCAAGTGTGACGTAATATGAAGAGTGTCAACAATGAGTATATAGCATCTAGAGATGACTATAGTAAACTACAACATATGCACAATTAAACCATGGAACATACATGATCAATCACTACATGAGCAACAAGCCACACAAACACATATGCAATGCAAATATAAATATAAAGCGATAACTAATGAAATGAAAGTAAAGAGATAAGTTAGAAGGCGCAAACCGGACACGGTGATTTATAGTGGTTCGGTCACGAAGCTCTTCTTCGCCCTACTCCACTCCCCGAGTACCCAACTCGAGAGTTACTTCACTAATCAACAAACTCCCTTTAGGCGGAGAAAACCGTACACGTCGCTTAACTTGTTTTTCGACACTAAGCTAGATGTCGAGTGCTAATCTTAGCTAGCACCAATCTACCACGATCTACCCGATCTACACCATACACGTCGCTTATCCTATTTCCGACACTAAGCTAGATGTCGAGTGCTAATCTTAGCTAGCACCAATCTACCACGATCTACCCGATCTACCCTTGATCCACATGATCAATCACACAAGCCCAATGGCTTCAAGAGATCTTCACTATCTCTTAAGATCACAATGATCTTGACTCACTCTCTCACAAAAGAAAAGTAATCTTGATGTATTCTATGATACAATCAAGAGTGTAACAAATGTTACAAGACCTAACAACTCCAACACTTTGTATCTACTTGGATACTTTGTGTTCTTCTCTTGCTAATCAAGAGGGATGACAACACTTTGTATCTAGGATACTTTGTGTTCTTCTCTTGCTAATCAAGAGGAATGAAGAGGATCACTTGAGTGGATGATTGGATCACTCTTAAACAACCTAAGACTCTCCAAATGATCAAAGAAAGTTATCTAAGTGAAGAGGGATAAGACCAGAGAAAAAGGACTGGAAAAATCAAGTTGGAAGTGTGGAATGGTCCACTATTTATAGGCAAGGGAAAATCTGACCGTTACAGACCCACGGCTCCACTAAATACCCGACGGCTCCACTAAATTTAGTGGAGCCGTCCATACTTAAAGGTGCCGTTGGACGCTCCCTTTTTTGTCTTTAGTGGGGAAGGTTTATTTGGGGAAGTTGGAGCTGTTTTGGGGGGAAAAATGGCTGTTGGGAGTTTTCAAATTTATTTTTCAAAATAAAACATTTCTTTTTAATTCAAAAATAATTTGTAAAATATATTTTTGAAAAAATGTTTTGTCACATTAAAAATGTGAAGTTTAGAAAAATATAATCCTTTGATCATTTGTCAAGTAGTAGATTTGTTTGTCCATACCTTGAGTGATTTATGTCGGGATGGAAATCTACGACTTCGTTGAAGCATACTTGAGACGTCGGGAGGTGTTGATGAAGTATGCATTGATGATTTGTGTTTACAAGTAACTTGCACATTTTACGTTATGCATTACAAGTTATATGTTTGTCATTATTAAAACCGAAGAAACTGTTTAGTTTGAATATCGTAATATTTGCACTAACATGTATGTTAAAACGTTAGTAGCTTGGATCCAATGTTATAATGTGAAAGTGATAAAGTGTGAATGATAAAGATCCTTCGGGATGAATGATAATGATCCTTCGGGGTGAACGTTAAAAGTGGTATCCTTCGGGATGACCAAGTAAATGAATGTTAAGAAATCCTTCGGGATGAATGTTAAAGATCCTTCGGGATAAAAAATATTGCCTTCAACGGCAAATGGGGTTGCCTATATCCTTGGCAATAAAAATATCCCCATGATGAATGTGTTAATGATATGGATCCAAGTCTAAAAAGAAAATATGAAATATAAACAGGATGAAAGAATAGAAGTTAAATTCGAAAAATAGGAGTAGTAGTGTTATGTCGGGAGTACATAACCATGAGTTTATATTTCTTGATTTACATCGATTGGGACGCCTCTCCATGTAAATGAGGAAGTATAAATGAGTGGGCTTATGTGTTACCGACACGACACGAGTAGGGTTAGAGAAGTAGAAAGCGGAAGTTTGGAATTAGTTAGAAATTATAAGGACTAAGATAGGAGGATTAGGATTTGACCATGGCTTTTAGTTGAGACTTAGGAGAAACCATGATGGGATGGAGGAATTGTAATGATGATATAATGTGCCTTGCGGCATGGTATAAAATATGATGAATGAAAATGATAGAATGTGAACGTATTAGTAGAGTGTAATAATGTAAAGTCAAATAGTACGAGCTTTTTAAGTATCAAGTAGTCAAAGAATGAGAGTAGAGGATAAGGCGAGTGAGAAGGTAATTTAACGGTAATAGAGCGGATTAGAATGATGACTAGTGATAATAAGTATGTCCTGTATTATGTAAAATCTAAGCAAGAGTTGTATGGTATAGAAGTAAGCGGGAAGTAATGGAGATTAAAGATATGTGATATATTATGGTTTACGTAGAGTTTCAAGATAACTTAGATCGTTGCACTAAATAAACTAGGAATTAAGGTGCTAGGAATGAAATGAGTTATGTGACTAAGTGTAGGTTAGTAATGAATGATAGATTTCGGGTACGAAATCTAAATAAGGGGGTAGAATTGTTAGACCCGTATCCCGGTTACAAGTAGGCCCCACCCTAGATGGAATATGCTAAGGATTTTATGTGATTGGTTGGTCAACAAGTTACGTGGAAAGTCAAACCCGATAGTTAAGTGGTAGTCAAAATATGTGTTATAAAGTTATGAAAAGTGTTAGGTGCCACAAATAGATAGGGAATGGACTTCAAGGGCTTAAGTTGTCATATGCCATTTGTGTTATAAGTTAGTTGTGGCTAAAATAGGAGGAAAGAGACTTGAGGGGCCATTCTTGCCATTAGCCCAAAGATGCTACCTAACTAACCTTATCCAGGGAATTCTAGACCATTCCCTCATTTTTTTTAGATAAGGTTGAGATCCGGTTCTAGAGAGAGGAAAAAGAGAGGGAAAAAAAGGAGATGATAGCTTAAGGAGAAGATGAAGATGAAGAGCAAGTGTCCATAGCCTTTCCTAGCATCGATTCCCTTCAAGAAGTAATGACGATGATGATGATGATGATGATGACGACTAGTAAGGATGATGATGATGGCGGTGAAATCATGAATGATAGAATAGCTTGGATATGAGGTAAGTAACTCTCACTAAAACATGTATTATATGTGTATTATCATATATGTATTATGGTTGTATAAGAGTATAGGATTGGGTTTAGAAGTGTTGTGGGTTAAGGATGGATGGCTAGTGGTTTCGACTAAGGGTATGTTAGCTCGTTGGATTTGGACTAATTAAGGTATGTTGTTGATTATGGTTGTGATGAATAGATGTAGTTATGATGTGAAGTTAGTATGATACAGAATGAATAATGTAGTTTGGAAGCTTTAATGTGATTATGATGCTTATGTGGAAATATGTGTATGAGATATGTTTTATGTCGGGTTACTTACTAAGCGTAAGCTTACCCTTTTAGTTGTTAATGTTTTTGTAGGTTTATGTGCGACAAGGAGTAAATATTTTGGATTATAGCTTAAAGGGTTGGAAGCGGATTGGAAGATAATGAGCGTTAGGAGCTAGGTAGAATACCGAGCTCGAGACAAGGTTGTACCCCCGAGAGTCTTTCTTATGATTTGGATAGTGTGTGTCAAGCCGTCATAAAGTTTGGGTGGTCAAGGGTGTGTTCAAGTGTGTTAAATGGGTTACGGTCAATGTTTAAGGGGGCGTTTGGATTAAGGGTGTTTTTACCCATTTTGGGTTGTAAACGGGTCAAGTGTCGTTGGAACATGTCATATATGTTAAAGTAATGATGTTGGTCTAGTTTGGTGGGCAAATGAAGTGTTATTGATGATTTGTTATGTAAATGGGTTAAATGCATAACCCGTCAGAGTTTGTTCATCTTGGTTCTGGTTTGTGCACCTAAGTTTACTCATCTTGGTTATGAGTTTGTGCACTTGGTTCTGAGTTTGTGCACCTAAGTTTACTCATCTTGGTTCTTAGTGAAGGTCAGAATAAATTTGCATATTGGCGGCTGGGCAATGATTTTTAGAATTTGCATATTGGCGGCTGAGCAATGATTTTCAGAATTTGCATATTAGTTCGAAAAATCATATCTTTTAATCCGTAAGTCATTACGGGTCGTGCCACCCTTCGTTTTTTAAGGTAATCGAGTCTACTTTCATTTAAAAATAGTCTCAAAGTCTAAATATTTATATATTTTTTCAGCTTGTAAAAGAGTAACAGTGTGTCAGTAAAAGTCAAGCGTTTCCGCACAAAAAGTTTTAAATTTTGGTGTAAGCGGGCACGGGGTGTAACAAGTACTCATATTTACATGCTACTTTTTTGTGTGACTGTGGTTTCTAACCTTTTAGCCAACTAATCCATGGGAGGTTTTCGTCTAATTTAAGCAACAACTTAATGTACTTTATCTAGTTTTATTATGAATAGATCTCAATAACTCATTCATTTAGAACTCATTTTTAACATTTACGTTTTAGTTGTGAGTGAATAAAGGCAATAATAGGTTCAGTTTCCCATCATTTTATGGTACAGTCGTCAATCATAATACTAAAACTTGCACCAATCATGAAGTATACCTGGAATATGCTATTAAAAAGATCCACATAAGATGAAAACCACTCTCCTTTTAGCTAAACTATTTATTGGAAGAGATTTTTACTAACTATCAGTTCCTCCTTAACAAATGGTCGGGTCCTGCACTTCCTTGACTGTTAATGGTTGGGGCTGCACTTCCACCGATAGCATACATCTCCCAATGAGTGTAATCATTATTCACCACATGGAAATACCCATGTCTTCGTTTATAAAAAAAATAAGTTATATGACTTGTTAAATATACATACTCGATAGTAGAGTTGTTTTGCTTCCTTTGCTCAGTGAACTTTTCAATTTTCTAACAACACAAATAACAACATATAAGCGAAAGCTAAATGAATGAAACAAAAAGTTGTATGTGAATTACCTTCTTGATTGAAGTTCAACATATTTCCTCGTTAATAATTTCAACTGTTTGTTTAAGAATGCAAACCACAACCTGCAACCCTTAAAGACTTATGATATTCAATTTTCAATAAAACGTAAAAAAAATTACTCGTATCAGGTACACAACTTCAATAAAGCATTGATAGATTAACCCAACCTAAATTGACCCATTACCCAACCCGTCCATTTCGCTACATTTAATGTACCATACATCAAGATTGAAAAGTAGACCACATAACACAACACAAAACGATAACCTGGAGTTAAGATCTCCTTTGACGAACTTTTCTCCGTACTTGCGCCAGCGATGCCCATCACTCAGGATGTCCACCTCACTGGCTCGGGTGGCCCCACTCACATCTGCTGTAAACACTTCAATCTTCCTATAAAGTTAAACAACAACCAACAGTTATGGAGTGTTCGCAATATGGCCTGAAAATTAGCAAGTGACACTTATCAATCAGAAGCAAATCATAAATTGTGATAAAAGATCACGCGGGAGTAGTGTCTAATCAATATCAATAGTTCTTCTATCAATAATTTTAGTTTTTTTATGACCTGTAAATCCTAATATCTTAACATGTAAGTTTCACCGCTTTAGTAGAATTTTGGGTATTTAAAAATATTTTGGCTGTTACTAGAGTTGCGGGTTTTCACGTAACATGTTTTTACAGCAAAAGTTTATAAAACGCAGACCTTTTAAAAATAAGCCATAAGCACCAAATATAGGCTAACTGAAGATTAATCCAAACACCCTTATAAGTAATTTTGGTCGAGTTCCCCTAAAATAGCACTCAAAAATTAATGTATACTTCCCTGCATTTAACACACTGGTTCAATAAGAAATGAAAATCTAATGTTCAGTTATAACGAAACATGAAAGCACCTTATGTGATGACCCCTTTTTGGATAATTCAGATTTATGAATTGGAGTGTTTGGTTCCCTTGAGAAATCCTCAAAACTGAACGGTAATGCAAAAGAGATTCCAAAAAAAGCCTTCTCAAAACATATTAGGAGTAGAGATAGAGATATATAGGATCAGCATGTAACCAAGTAATATTAGCACAATAAACAGCAACAACCATTTGATGTATTATGTTTGGAATGGAACTGATAACTTGTGCAGTCATTCAAGAATGGAACTGATAACTTAATAGTGACGCACCTCATGTCACTGGAGCTTTTGTTATATTTTGAATGACTTGAGTCCCCTTTCGTTTTAGCGATGTTTTTATAGTTGGCATGGGCAAAAGGATTAGAGTGGTTTTAGGCTTTTATTATCTGTGAAGTTCACTTTTTAGTAGTTGTTTAGAATGTAATGGCACAACTTTAGTATACTAACTCTTATTATGACACTTACTTCATGTTATCAACTACACTATTTTTCGCATCCTTAATCTTTCAGTAAAAATACACACATCTTTCACCATTCAGAAACATCTCATACCACAATAACCGCCTAAAACAACAATCATTCACCTTTTGTACTTGATCAAAGCTTTCCAATGGCAACCTCTACCTTCAATTGTTATTCACTAATCTCCCTTCCCATTCTAGTCACCACTTTCTATTTGTCTACCGCGGCTCGAACCCTCACTAAAGATGATGACCATGTGGGCCCAGTGGTTGAACTTGTAACAGGTGGAAACGGGTCACCTTTAGGTGTGCTCACCCAACAACACATTTTCACAAAATCACAAAAACCAAATCCAAAATCCAATATTAAATAATACCATCATCTGAAGAAGTATCCCAGCTGCTTTCAAAATACGGCATCTGAAAGAGCGATTTATCTCCAGAAGCAGAAGCCATGTTTACCGACTCTGGTTTCAGTTTCTTTACAGGATTGGCATTCTCCATGAGTCCATGAAGCTGACATCATCAACCTCTGAGAAAACAGATGTGATCTCTGGGGTCGTTGCGCAATGATCTCCCCAACCGAAGTAAGAACAACCAAAGGAGTAGCTGCCCTGATCAGAATTGAAGTAAAAAACAGCAGAACCGTCTTGTAGCAGGGTTAACTTGAGGCTTCTGTTCAAAGTATCCAAGTGAAACATCCGTGTTTTAGTTCTGGGTCGGGTTAACTTTAGGTATTTCTTTTTGAGGGGTTGACTTTCCTTCATCAGGGAAGTTAACTTTTAACTTACTCCCTCGGATCCTGCTTGTCGCTTCATCATAAGCCCTAGCAACTTATTCAGCAGTATTAAAAGTTCCGAGCCAAACACGAACCCCTTTACGTGGGTCACGAATCTCAGCAGCCCATTTGCCCCATGGGCGCTGATGGATCCCTCAATACTGGTTCTTCCTTTTCCTTGTAGTAGATTTCTCAACTGGCGTATCAGCCTTCACAGCAGAAGATTTTGAAGATTTTGAGCCGCGAGGTTTGACAGGGCCGTTAACAGCAGGAGCAGGAACAGCAGGAGCAAATTCATCATCTATTTGCTTATGTTTTTTGATAATCAGATAATAAGTTGTTTGAGTGTCCAGCATGTTTCGATTACTTTTGTCGCAGCTACCTGGTTATTCAGAATTAGTTAATTCAGGTCTACATAACCAAATAACAAAAATGAATATCAAGTGGTGTTTGGGGTTGCTTATAGTTGGTTTACATTTTAAGCAGTTTCCAAACTTATTTGATTTTAGTTTGTAGAATGAATACAATGTTTTGTATTTGTTCTACAAATTAAAATCTATAAACTAAACATTGTGTTATCGCAGCTACCTGGTTAGTAGTTAGTCATCTCAACTGATATCAGTTGTTTATTTGGGCCACACACTATCTGTTGAGATGGCAAAATTTTTTGAAAATACACAATGAACAATGCTCACGAAGGAGTATGTACTATTTTTCATGCATGATTAATCTTATATATATATATATATATATATATATATATATATATATATATATATATATATATATATATATATATATATATATATATATATATATTCAGTATGTAACGTTGATCGTTTTTCTGCTAGGAAATTTAAAAAGTGAGATTGCAATGACTACCTGTTCCCTAAGCAATGTCAACCTAACTTTGGGTAGTGATGAATACATCGACAGAGACCTGTAAAATATTCATGATCATACATACAATTTGGTAAGGTGAAAGCACAATCACTGAATTTCATTAAAAAGGTGGAAAAAATGCAAATCAGCTAAAGGTTCACTTGGTACTCTGCAAATTCATAGTCTTGTCTACTGGTTAAAGTAATTTATGTGGTTCCTGCGGTATAAGAACAAAAAAAAATCAGATTGACCTCGCACCTTTCAACTTGAATCATAGTGAAATCTCCCCATTACAACATAATTATAAAAAAATCAGCTTCAAGCCACAACTGTGTCGACTTGCATTAGAAATATAAATGTAATAATTATATAAAAAAATCAGCTTAGAGCACCAACAATCTAAACCATTACAACATAATTAGATTAGCTACATTATCAGTTGGCTCACCATCTCCAGATATACATAATTAAAAATCAACCATATTCAATTTTAAAGTACTTATGAACTGGTTTACAAACGCTGAAATTCCATTTTAATTTAGAACACTAATGCAAATATGCAACTGGGTGGGTTTATGATAATACAATCACGTGAAAGGGTGATGAAAAACTTCGAACCTAGGTGACTCCATTGGCTCGAACCTCTACTGATCTCCCACCTTGTCCAACTTCTAAGGCATTCGATAATCATCCATAAATCTAGTAAGGTTGTCCGCTTTCTTATTCATGATATACATGTTATTTACTGTTAGATTATATCCTTTTCTTATTCATGATATACATGTTATTTACTGTTAGATTATATACATTTGACAGTAAGAAGATAAGTAAGAATTGGTAAGATGATATATATATTCGTGTCACATGATATACATGTTATTTACTGTTAGATTATATACCTATGACAGTAAGAAGATAAGTAAGAATTAGTAAGATGATATATATATTCGTGTAACTCAACTTTATTAGTTTGTAACAAATGATTTTGTTTATGCAAATCAAATTGTATACTTGCTTAATAGATCGATAGTAACTTATCGTGCAATGATGCAAGTAAGGTGAGTAATTTTGTAGTCATAAACAAATATGTATGATACATAGATATATAATAGTCGCTCAAACCTGTTTCGACCCGTTTTTAGGAATCTCATATCCAAATACTGCAACATGTCCCTTGCTTGAAGCCTTCCAAGCTCGATATCTTTCATAAAAGATAAACACAAATGTCCAAAACATAATTACTTGAAGTCACGAAACATAGTCAATATGAAGCGGGATGTTAAGAGTTAACCTGCATACTTATTGTTAGGATTCGATACACTGGTAAGGTGGTTAAAACCTTAGTAACTTTGTGTATGTGATATATTGAATGAATATGATTAAGTGTGCGGAATCTACTTAATCACACTTAGAAGGTTATTTGAATTATGGAAATGGAACAGTTATGTTTGTTATAGAACAAAGAACACATAAAGAGTATCACCAAACGATTCAATATTATTAAGATAATAATACAAGTGATCTTGAGTTATCACTAGGGTTACAACCTTGAATCTTATGTTTCTAATTCTTATGATATTGTTGTATTTGTTCTTGTCTTAACAGTTATGATAGTTCTATGAGAGTACTTGTTAGACTTTTTTGAGAT
Organism: Artemisia tridentata subsp. tridentata; assembly: GCA_021014915.2. Classification (NCBI taxonomy): domain Eukaryota; kingdom Viridiplantae; phylum Streptophyta; class Magnoliopsida; order Asterales; family Asteraceae; genus Artemisia; species Artemisia tridentata. Next base: position 440,995,736 of record CP139506.1, on the reverse strand, counting down.
ATGTTGAGTTATTATGCTAGAACTAAACTAAGACCTTCTTTTATAGTCCAAGAAGATCTTTACAATGATGTTAAGTCTTGTCAAGACTTTATCAAGCTACTTGCCAGCTAATGTATGTCAGTAACTAAGATACAACATGTATCTACAATTACAACTTGTTCTGTGAATATAAGATAAAGACTGAGCACATGGGGTAAGATATTATCTACCATGTATTCTTGACTTTAGTCAACCAGACTTAATATCTTCAACAACCAGACTTAATTCTGTTGGTCACCAGAATTAACACTGGACTTAACCACCAGACTTAATCTTCAACGACCAGAATTAACCAGCAGATAACCAACAGACTTAACTCTGTACTCACCAGACTTAACTCTATAGCTACCAGATTTAATCACTTAAGAGATTTTCCCGATACTTAAACTTCAGAATATTTAATTCCCAACAATCCTCCCCTAAACATGTGAACCCTTTTCAACATGTTTTCTGAATTAAATGAGGAATTGTGAAGATCTTTCAAACACTTCATAGTCAGACCCTTGATCTGAACTTTCTTCTATTCTGTAAGATTAATATCTATCTCAGTAACTCATCTGCTTTCTGATCTTTGACTTCAACAATATCAACACACATCTTCAGTCTTCAAACACTGACCTAAAAGATGGTGCAATTTCCTTGGATGGAGGAATTATAAGAGGCAATGGTGCTGTGTATCTTGGATGTTTCAACAAGTGAAATCATCTATCAGCATGCCTTTGCAAGTGATGAACAAACGTAGTGAATTCAAATTGAAACTGAAAGCTCTCTTCTTTTGACCTAGATAGAACTTTCTCCTTTTGAATGCTTCATCCCTTCTGAATATATAAAATACTCAAGCTCTGTTCTTGTCATTTTCAACCTCCCCTGAATCCTTTCTTGTCTTCCTTTATTGGTTATTCTTCCTTCTTTGGGTTTATTACCTCCCCTGAGATATTTCCTACCCTTTTGAGAAAGATTTCTCACCATGTACCAAAATATATCCTCCTCCTCCCCAGAGAGTGTTTTTCCTCTCCTGTTCGGAAGATCTCTCACTATCATCTGATCTATCAATTAGAACTTGTTGTCAGACAATATTGTACATGTAGCCATCAATTCCTTAAAAGTTAGTTTGCTGCCCTCATCACTTCTAGGTGTGTTAACTCCTATGAGAGGTGATTCATGGGGCAATAACTCATAATCCATCATTTGATGGTTTTCTGAGTCATGTTTATTCCTTTTTAAGAAAACTTTTGACTTTTAGCAGTATGCGTATGATTTTATTATGAAAAATCATACTGCTTTCAACCATTTTGAAGGGATTAAGTGTATAACAGACACTTAATCAAAATTTTGGTTTAATGCAATCTCTGGTTGTGTGAGAACCAATGTTTTTCAGTTATAAATAACTGCATGTGTAAAGATAAACCTATTCAAAAGGCTTTCTTGACAGGGTTTCCAGCTCGTGGCGTTTGTTACCTCTAACACAAGTGTTAGATTCACTTTTGCTCGCTGTTCTTTCTATTAGATATCCTGAGATTAACACATTATACTTGAAAGTATAAAATGATAGAAAGTGAGTTGTATCAGTTACTTTCTGATCAACTAAGTCATCAATTCAATGTGAAATATGATAACCAGGTTTCAAGAAAGATGTTTTAAGGAACTAATTAACTTAGGTGTGAACCTTTGTTAAGAATTCCCAAACTCAGTCCATCATAAACCTGTTATGTCAGCAACTAGAACACATTCTTCTACTTCCATTTCACTTGAAACATCCTTTGTGCTCAAATATTCATACCTGAAATAGTTAGTCCAAAAACCAAAAGAACAATGTACAAAGTACTTGTCTTGTATTAGAATAAGCACATAACTTAACTATATGAATAACATAATTTAAATTTGTACTACCGGCACAAACTTTGTAATAGCAGTATTAACTGACAAATCCAGCAGTATTAACAAAAATTTATATACAAAAATACATCAGTTTGAAAGTTTAAGGATTAAGCATTCCAATACTTGCTACCAAGTACTGAAACCTTCCAACATCAAAAGCTTTTGTAAGCAGATCTGCAAAGTTATGTTCTGAAGCAATTTTCATTACTTGAATTAACCTTATCTCATTGCAATCTCTAATAAAATGATGTCTTATTTCAATATGTTTTGTTTTAGAATGTTGCACTGGATTTTTAATAATGCAAATTGTACTACTATTATCAATATGAATAACAGTATTTAAGAAATTGTACCCATAGTCAAGAAGTTGGTTTTGAAGCCATAGGACTTGAGCACAGCAACTTGCAGCAGCTACATATTCAGCTTCAGTTGTTGAATTTGCCACAATTGTTTGCTTCTTACACTGCCATGAGATAAGTCTACACCCTAGGAATTGACATCCTCCTGTGGTTGACTTTCTGTCCAAGCTAGCACCAGCATAATCACTATCCGAAAATGCTACCAAGTCAAAAGGAGATTCCCTTGAATACCATAAACCCAACTTAGGTTTACCCTTGAGATATCTAAAAATCCTCTTGACTGCTATTAAATGAGAAACCTTTGGAGTGACTTGAAATCTTGCACAAGCACAAACAGAGAACATGATGTCAGGTCTTGATGATGTGAGATACATCAAAGAGCCTATCATAGATCTGTAAGTGTGTACATCTACATCTTCTCCATCTAAGTCTTTTGGAAGTGGCTTCTCAGAGTCCATTGGTGTACTTGCTTTTCTTGAATCATCAAATTTAAATTTTCTAAGTATCTCTGCAACATATTTGTCTTGAGAGATAAAGATTCCTTCACTTGATTGCTTAACTTGCAGACCCCAAAAGAATGTAAGTTCCCCCATGGAACTCATCTCAAACTTATCATGCTTAAGTTTCTCAAACTCTAAACACATTTCTTTCCTAGTAGATCCAAAGATAATGTCATCTACATACACCTGCACTGACAGAAGATCCTTCTTGTGATGTTTGATGAATAGTGTCTGATCAATCTTTCCTCTTTGAAATCCATTTTCAATTAAGTAGGAAGCTAGTGTTGCATACCAAGCTCTTGGTGCCTGATGAAGGCCATATAGAGCTTTTACTACTCTGTACACGCTGTCTGGATGGTCAGGATCAGTAAACCCTGGAGGTTGAGAGACATACACCTCTTCTTCAATTGTGCCATATAAAAATGCACTCTTGACATCCATTTGGTAGACTGTGAAGCCTAAAAATGAAGCATAAGCTAAGAAAAGCCTAATTGCCTCAATTCTTGCTACTGGAGCAAAAACTTCATCATAGTCTATACCCTCTTGTTGTGTGTACCCTTGGGCTACTAATCTAGCCTTATTCCTAATCACTATGCCCCTTTCATCCCTTTTATTCTTAAAACCCCATCTAGTGCCAATTACCTTTTCATCCTTAGGTAAATCAACTAGCACCCATACTTTCTGAATCTTGAACTGAAGAAGCTCTTCTTGCATAGCTTCTATCCAGCTAGAATCATCTAAGGCTTTCAGAATGTTCTTTGGTTCAACTTGTGAGAGAAAACATACAAACAAGCAAGAGTTGGAAAACTCATGCTGTTTTGAAGCATAAAGGGCATCAAGAAGCCCTTGTTGGTCTGAAGACATCAGTTGTTGCCTTGTCTTCACACCTGACTGTACATCTCCAATCACATTATTCAGGGAGTGGACTTTGTGAATCCTGGTGTGTGGTGTAAGAGGAACATGATAATTTGGTGGGAGATTGCCTAAATCCACCTCATTGTCTGTTAATTCTGCTTCCTTTTGTTAATTCTGCTTCAATATCTATTAAGTCTGTTTCTGCAGTATTATCAACAACATAACTAATTTCTTGTTCCTTTGTTCCATCTTCTTTGGTTTCATCTTCAACATCTTCTTTAGCTTTACCAGAAGAAGATTCACCAATTGTTGAAGTTGATTCCACACTTGTACTTGACCATAGTGGCATCATCACATAATCTTGATTTGTCTCCTTTTCTAACCTTGCCTCATCTGTTGCTTGTGAACCTGAAAAATCATTAGTTTCTGCAACGACAGGCACATAATTCATGGATTTGGTTAGAGTCTCAAGATCAAATAGCCATTTCGGTCCTTGACCTTCTTCATTGGATTTATTCTCTGAAAACTCTACATGTAGGTTTTCCTCTACAATCTTAGTTCTTGTGTTGTATACTCTAAATGCTTTACTATTGAGAGATTATCCAACAAAGAAACCTTCATCTGCTTTACCATCAAACTTTCCTAGATGGTCTAAGGTATTCAGAATTGTCACATGACATCCAAAAGGTCTAAGAAATCCTATTGCAGGAGTTCTACCTCAAAAAATTTCATATGATTTCTTATTGTGAGGTTGTACTACACTACAACTAAAACTCTATTTTGAACATAGCAAGCAGTGTTGACTGCTTCAGCCCAAAAAGTTATAGGTAGCTTAGAATCAGCTAACATAGTTCTAGCAGCTTCTATTAGTGTTCTATTCTTTCTCTCAACAACACCATTCTGTTGTGGAGTTCTAGCAACACTAAATTCTCTCCTAATACCTTTTTCTTTGCAGAAGTTATCCATAACTCTATTTTTGAATTCTGTCCCATTATCACATCTAATGACTTTCACTTTCTTGTCTACTTGGTTTTCTATCTGAGTAATAAATGTCTTAAGGATGCTAGAGGTCTCATCCTTAGAAGATAAAAGAAAACCCATGTAAATCTGCTATAGTCATCAGTTATAACAAGACAATATCTCTTATGCATTATACTACTTACTGAAACAGGTCCAAATAAGTCCATATGAAGCATAAACAATGATTGATTGATAGAGTTAAAAATTTTGGGCTTACAAGTGGCTTTGTGTTGTTTGCCTTTAAGACAAGCAATGCATGTTTGATTATTTTCAAATCTTTTGAGAGGTAAACCTCTTACCAAACCATTCTTAACAATTTTATTTATGGTTTTGAAATTAATATGACCAAGCCTTCTATGCCATTTCATTGATTCATCCAATGTGGCCTTTGCTACAAGACAAGTTAAATCCTTTTTGGGAACAATGTTCTTCATGTCTACACTGTACATATTGCCCTTTCTAGGAATTCTAAGAAGTACTTGACTTTCATCAGGCATCTTAAAATCAGGAGAAAGTACAAGACATTCAGTGTCACAGAAAAGAACTTTGTTCTTTTTGTCACACATTTGTGAGACACTAAAAAGATTATACTTTAACTCTTGTACATAGTACACATCTTCAAAATCTAAATTTCCGGTTTTAATTGTACCTTTACCAGAAATTCTTCCACCAATACCCCCTCCAAAGGTAACATAGCCTCCATCTATTGATTTGAAATCTGAGAGATAAGACTTGTTGCCTGTCATGTGCCTTGAACAACCACTATCTGAGTATCCTTGATCTCCATCATCTGTTGATGAATGTTCCTGCACATAAATAAGAGTATTAGTTTTCTTTGGGGACCCAAGCCATTACTGACTTGGATCTGCCTCTTGCATCAATGAAGTTTAATCTCTTAAGCACAGTTGATGCAACATTGGATTTAAGAATCCAACATGCTGAGGCCTTAACAGCATTTGCCCTGTTTCCCTTAGCAGCAGAATTAACTACATACCTAGCAGAATTAACTGCTTGCCTAGCAGAATTAACTGCTTGTTTTGTAGTTGATCCCTTTGGTCTCCAAACTTGTTTGTGGACCACTGCTTTTGTTTGAATGGGCCTTTGAATAGACTTTGGTGCATGTTTGTAAGATGTTTTTGCACCCTTAGCTGTTGATTTTGGGTAAACAGTCATATATGGTCTAGCAGAATTAACTTTATTGTAGCCAGACTTAACAAAAACTATTTTGGATTTAGTTCTGTTCAAATTAGAACTAGAGTGAAAGTGAGATTTAGGTGTTTGCCTTTTGTAGTTCACTCTATTTTCATACCCAGATACCCAATGGTTGCAGAAAGCTGCAAGATGGTCAAAACTACCGCATGTATAACAAGCTTTGTTATAAAAAGCAAAGTCATCACCTAATTGGTTAGACTTGAGGTTATTCCAATTTCTTTGGTTACCTCTGGGCTTGTTAGTAGTTCTATATTGTTCATAATATTTAACTGGTTGCCTAACATGTTTAATGTTTGATTTAGGCCTATCAGTATCCTTTTTTACCACTTTAGGAACCTTTGTTCCTGCTTTCTTAATTTTTTCAGGTTTAGACATAACCTGTTCATCATCACTATCAGTTGTACATTCCTCAACAACTACAACATCTCCTTTCTTAATAAAGGACACCTTGTCCTTAGGAAGTGAAGTTTTAGGTAAACTCTCACTTACTTTCTCTACCTTAGGACTCTCAGTGGACTTAGAACCATATTCCATAATTGGTTCTTGAAACTCAGCAAGTCCTGTGTGTGCTAGGTCAATTCCTGGAGGTGAAGGAACACCTCTATATGGTGGAGGGACAGACTTGTATCCTACACCAGACTTAGCTTTACTAATTACTTGAGCTTCCCAAATTTTATTAACTCCATCTGAAGCATGAGCTAAAGCATCTACTGTTATCTTCACTTTTTCTTTGTTATTTAAGGCTTTAGCTAATGATGCTCTTTCTGAACAAATTATGTCAGCTTGAAAATCTATTTTTCTTTGGAGAGCATTCATGTCATCCTTAAACCTAGATTCATTTTCTTGAAAATGTAAGATTTGTTTTTCAAGAACAGCCATACCTTTTTTATGAGTAGCTAAATTAACAAGAGCATTAAGAAGTTCTTCATATCTATTATCAACTTTCTTTTAAAGTTCTTCATTAGATTTAGGGCCTGTTTGGCAGGGGGTTTTTGGAGGAGATGTTAGCTTTTTGTTAAAAAATAATCTCCTCTAAAATAAATAGCTCCGTTTGGATACATTAACTTCAAGCTTTTATTTCAAACAAATAGCTCCTAAATGAAAAGCTGATTCATGAAGCTTTTTAAACATCTTGGAGCTGTTAAAATTTTAAATTACTGATATACCATCCAAACATTTGTTTAAAATTATAAATATGTCCTTTTATGTCATTTTACATCTTATATTTATATTTAACATCTAACTTACCAAACACTTTTATTGAAAAAAATATACAGCTTGCAGCTCATGTTAACAGCTTTGTAGCTTACAGCTTACAGCCTACAGTTTACAGCTTACAGCTAATTTTGCCAAACATACCCTTAAAAGCAGAGCATGATTCAGTACATTTGGTTATGGAATTTACCTCTAAATCAGAAAAGGCCATTAGAGCAGCCTCAGTGGCTACAAGAGCAGCATTCGTTGGTGCTTCCTCTTCATCAGCCATAAAGCTCCAATCATAGTTAATCCCATCTATGGCTAGCATAGCCTTTGGTTCTTTAACTGTGATTTCCTTCTTCTTTTCTTGCTTATACCATGTGTTTCTGTTCTCCTGCTTCCTTGGGTTTCTACACTCTCTAGCAAAATGTCCCATCCTATGACAGTTGAAACACTCTACTTTCTTTTTATCAAACCCAGCAGCTTCATTACCATTGATGGTAATTTGCTTTCCAGTTCTCTTCCAGAACTTCTTAGCCCTCATGCTAAGCAAAGCAACTTGCCACTTGATGTCCATTTCTTCCAAATCATCATCATCAACCTGCTCAAGGTCTTCATGATTTAGAGTAGATTCACTATTCCGACTAGATAAAAACACATAGAATGTTGGATCTCCAAGAACAGTAGCATTCTTTTGTGAACTAGTAGAAGGAACACCATAGTTAGCACTAGAAACACCTTCTTCTTCATCTACCTCTTCTGACTTACTAATACTAGGGGATGACAAAAATGCCACATTCCCAGAACTAGTACTATAGTTTCCAGACCTTTTCAGACTTTGTTCAACAATTTTGAAGTTGTTGTACAAATCATTGTGTTTCATGGTTTCTATGTCTGGTTTGTTCATCCAGACAATCACATGAGTACCAAACTCAATAGTTAGACTTCTTAAAAACTTCATGTTGAGATCTTCCTTTGCTATCTCAACACCCAATACACCTAGCTGACTGACAAGCTTGTGTAATCTAGAAAACAACTTATCAAGAGTTTCATTGCTATTTGAACTAAAGTTTTCAAATTGTTGTTTAAGCAATGTCTTCTGTGTTTTCTTGGTGGTTTCATTACCACCAAACCATGCACAAATCTCTTCAAAAAGAGTTTTTGCATCTGGATACTTGCTAAATGATAGCATTTGCTCACCAAGAATGGTCATAAGGAGCAAATTCCTTGCCTTTTGATCATTCCTCTTCTGTATCTTTTCATCATTGTTGGATGGTCCAATATTTCTTCTTCTATCTGTTTTGCCTTCAAGAATAACATCTGTATAACCTAGTGTGAAAGAATCACCATACAGAATAATATCCCAAAGAGCATAATCTTGAACCATAAAATATTGCTCAATTCTCAACCTCCATAACTCAAACTCATTCTGTTTGATCATGGGCAACTTTGCAGCAACATTTGTAGCAACATCTTGTGCATCCATTTCTTCAGCTTCTTCTTCTAAATCAATAATATCAGCCTTGCTCTGATACCACTTGTTAGGATTCGATACACTGGTAAAGTGGTTAAAACCTTAGTAACTTTGTGTATGTGATATATTGAATGAATATGATTAAGTATGCGGAATCTACTTAATCACACTTAGAAGGTTATTTGAATTATGGAAATGGAACAGTTATGTTTGTTATAGAACAAAGAACACATAAAGAGTATCACCAAACGATTCAATATTATTAAGATAATAATACGAGTGATCTTGAGTTATCACTAGGGTTACAACCTTGAATCTTATGTTTCTATGTCTTACGATATTGTTGTGTTTGTTCTTGTCTTAACAGTTATCATAGTTCTATGAGAGTACTTGTTAGACTTTTTTGAGATATGTTGAGTTCTTATGCTAGAACTAAACTAAGACCTTCTTTTATAGTCCAAGAAGATCTTTACATTGATGTTAAGTCTTGTCAAGACTTTATCGAGCTACTTGCTAGCTAATGTATGTCAGTAACTAAGATACAACATGTATCTACAATTACAACTTGTCCTGTGAATATAAGATAAAGACTGAGCACATGGGGTAAGATATTATCTACCATGTATTCTTGCCTTTAGTCAACCAGACTGTGGAAAACTAGAAGGGGTGGGGGTTGAATAGTTTTACTGTTTTAAAATTAATTCACTTTGTTACTTTATGTTATTTCAAAGGAAACAAGCACAAACAAATATTCACACAATATATATATGAGAAGTAAAGAGAGGGAAGATCAAACCACACAACACGGATGTTTATAGTGGTTCGGCTACAAGGACTCTCTTCCTTACCCTACTCCACTCCTCGAGCCTCTAACTCGAGAGTTATCCTTCACTAAGAAACAAACTCTCTTCTAGGTGGAGAAAACCTTTACACGTTGCTTACTTCCTTTTCCGGTACTAAGCTAAACACCGGGTTCTATTTCAAGGTAGAACCAACCTAACGTCGCTTATACAATTACCGACACTAAGCTAGATGTCGAGTTCTTTACAAGGGTACAACCACTCCCGTTTGGTTCTTTCACAAGGGTACAACCACTCCCTACACTCTTTGTGTTTTGAGGACTAAAACACTAACCACACTCACTGAGATAAATGATACAAATAATGATGTGTGAACTACAACTATATCACACAGTAACTTATGCTAAAGGTTTTACACTTCTGTGTTGAACCTTGATGCTTAATCTCCCTTGCTACAAAAGGAAAGATCAATGAAATGAATGAATGATTAATGTTAGATGATATGTAAATGAATGAGTATGAATGTTAGGCTCTATGAGTGATGGTGTGTCCAAATGATCAGCTTGCTATTTATAGGCAAGCTGGTGAACAGCCGGCGGATCAGGCGGATCCCATAAAAGGGATCCGTCCTTTATGTCGATTGGATCCGCCACCGTGACAGCAAAATGACAGCTAAGAGTTTTGGAAAGCTTTCCAAATCCAGCTGTATCCTTCACACCTTTGTCATGTCATATCAAAATCTTCCAAAGTCAACTATCTTGCTTGAAGATCTAGCCAAGATATTATGTATGATGCATGCCATGATGTCATTGTATCATTTTAAAAATAAAGTTTCATTTTAAGGAAATAAACTAGTAGATGTGTAAAATGTAATTCTAAGTAAACTTGTGAAATGTAAAATGTGTTTTAAAGAGACTTTAGCTAGCATTTATAATTTGCTAAAGGATATACTTTGTAATTGTCATTAACAAAACTAAGTTAAGATCGTAAAATATAAATAACGTTTTTAGGACGATATTTGTATTAACAATCTCCCCCTTTTTGTTGATGACAAAACATAAAGTATATTTTTTAGCAAAGGAATAGATATAGCATGAGTTCTTTAAAATATAGATTAAGTTTGTTTTATTTGAGTTTAAAAACTCTTTTTATGCAAAAGTGTATGTACTGTGATGATTCACAGTTATGCAAACTTAATCCTTTCTCCCCCTTTTTGTCGAAACAAAAAGAAGAGTTGCGTAGCGGAATGCGATTTTGAGAACTTTAAGAGCTCCCCCTTGTTTGATACTCCCCCTAAATAGAGTAACAATGTAATGATGCATGATCCTACAAAAAAAATGGTTAGAAAAATGAAATGCTCCCCCTCGATGTATACTCCCCATTACAAGAGTCCCAACGTATACATTAAAAGGGTATGAAATGCTGCAAAAGAAATGTTAGTTGTGAATAGCCTCAATGGAGAAGCATAATGCATATGATATGTTCATTCAAATAAGAATGATAATCTAGTTGAATTTAAAAAGTCAAAATGTAGTGTCTGATCAAAATTTTGTACCTAAAGTACAAGTGATCAAACTAGAATGTAGATTCCAAATAGCTATATAATGATGTTAGTTACCTAACTAATGATAATATGCTTTATGTTGATCACTCATAAGCATAAAAACATCACATTCATTCATTAAAAATTATGTGACAAAAGTCACAAACATAATATGATGTTACATGAAAATGAAAAATACATCCTAAAAAATAAAAAGTCCCACAACAACATCTAAAAGGTCCTATTTAATGAGACTAAAATTCTCCTATTGAGGAGGATGAGAGATGGCGTTTAGACGCTCAAGAATGTGGTTCAAAATGAACCGCATTTCATTTTGGAGCTCGTGCACCAAAATGTTTGTCCTTTGAGCTATGTGAGCGGTTCTTTCACACATGTTGCAATCATGGCGAGCAAAACCGGGGGGAAGAGTGGACACATTTGGTTGTGGTGGTCGTGGTGGTGATTGGTTGTTGGATGGTGGTGGTTGTGCTTGTTCATTGGTTGTTGGTGGTGTTTGGAGGGAGTTCATGAGGATGTTTTGGAGGTCCATGGCTTCGTTGAGGCGGTGATCTACCATACCCGAGAGAGTGTAGAGACGGTTGAGCTCTTCACTAATCTCCTCTTGGGTTTGAGGCAAATTGATCCACATTGCCTCGTCTATGGCAATGAGAGTTGATGTGGGTGAGAGAGGTGGTATTTGAGGTTGGGATGATGGTGCATCATGGTATAAGGGACCATGAATATCCGGGAAAATCAGATAAAAAAGCATAGGCTCTTGACCTTCAAAGGTCATGGGTGGAGGATTGTTTGATCTTGGTGAGAGATCCTCCAAGTCATCAAGGTATGGATGAGGTGATGTAGGTGGAGTCCTAAATAGTTTCATGGGTTGGAGTTTGGGTGAGTTTGGTTGTGATTGAGATTTGACAGTCTGTGATGGAGCGGGTGGTGGTGTGGTTGCTATTGGAGTTATGGATGGAGGTGGAGTTTGTATGACAACATTGGATGGTGTAGGTGTGGATAAAGTAAGGAAATTTTCACTTGCTATAGGAGATGAGATATTAAGAGGAGATGATTCCTCTGATGATGAGTTAGCAAGATTTATGAAACAACAGGGCTTAACACTAATGCGGGCAGTGCGTTTTGGAGGTCTAGAGGTGGAGGAGTTGGTTGATTTGGTCATGGTGAGCTAATAGAACTAAGATGTACAGGTTGTATGTTGTGAAGAAGGTGAATGAGTGAGTTTTTCTCTAAGTTGTGATCCTAATAATAGGCAGATGGTTTATAGAAACTAGTGTTTGGATTTGATGTAAATCCAATAGAGAATGTTGGTTCCTAATGATTTGGAACAAAAATTTGTGCAAATCACATCACATAAGTCAATCCATAGAACTTATGTTGAGTAATATGAAGAAGATATGCAGTAAATGCAAAGAGATAGTGGAAAAGCTTCTGATGTGATGTTCCCACGGATTTGAAGGATCCCTAAAAATGGTTCCTTGTTTGTATCAGAAAGGTAACTTACTCCTAAAATTTGAAATTTCAAATTTTGGTGGGAAATTGTTGTTCTTAAATTTCTAAGAGTTTCTAAATCATTCTAAGATATATAATGCTCAGAGAACCTATTCTAAAGAATACTAGAAACTAAAATCTAAGAATCGGGATGAGTCGAAAAGTTTTAAGAAGTTTACTGTTATACCTGCGGATCCAATCGACAAGGCGTGCGGATCCAAATTTTGGGATCCGCCTGATCCACAGGTTGAAGAATGGCGGATTCAACGCTAACATATGGCAGATCCAAAATGAGGGATCCGCCAGATCCGTGAACCAAAACTACTAAAACTAAACAGAGAGATGTGCATATTTTTCGTTTTTCGACGAAAACCCGAAAATTCTCCTGGAGCATATCTATCATCTAATATGTAATGCAAAACAATCAAATATGATAATACTAACACATGTTTAATCATAGATTAATCCGTTCATAGGAACTTACCTTATGATGAGTTAAGCCAAACATAGGCTCAAACTCGGAAAATTGATAACATCAAGTGTTATCGACCTGCAATTCTTAGTTAGTTCAGATAAACATCAAATATCATCATAACAAGTTAAGAAACAACCATTATTAATACTACATTTTCTAATAATGTTTAGAGCCAAACACTCCTTTAACTCAACTTCTTCTTCAATTTCTTCATGCCCTTATGAAGCTTCATCACCCAACGTCCTAAATTCTTCACCATTCCTTTGATGTTGCGATACTCGGCTGAATCATTAGGGATTGGTGGAAGTTGGGTCAAGTACTCCGGAGGAGGAATCCTAGAGTTTGGCATTCCATCATCGTCACTCATAGATGATGATGATGATGATGATGTTTGACCACGAGGACGTTTGCCCTTGTCAACCGCTACCCTAAAGTCGCTCAAGGGAACGAAGGTGCGTTCTATCTCATCATATTCAGGAACAAATCCTAAGGCATTTCTAGGAATGGGTGCAAAAGCTCTAAAGAGACGAGTCAAAAGCATTCCATATGGCAATGCCATTTTTCCTTGAATTGGAATATCGGCCATTCTCTTGGCGATATAGTAAGCAAGGTTGAAGGGTTGATGGGTTGACACATTATACATCATGTGGAAAAGACAAGCATTGATGTGATCGCGGTTTCCTACCGTGCACATGACATTGGCCCTTAAGACTTCTTCCATTTTCCTAAATTCGGGCTTTAGTTCATTGAGCTCCATACCAAATGGATCTCTAGGAACATATTTCCCTCGATACAACCTTGTTGGGTTGTTCCTAGGTATGAAGAGATGTTGACGAATGATTTCTTTTGAAGTTAAGGGAGTGGCATATGGTGCCGTTCGTTCAAGATTTGACTCAAGAATGGTCAATGACCATTTATCAGAATAGATGACCATTTATCAGAATAGACGCTCGTTCCATGACTTGGAACTCCTATGACTTCTCCAAATTGATTTAATGGGATATTGAATTGATGTCCATTGACGCTAAAGCGAATGTTCATGTAACCTTGATCGTTTGACTCTAGTTTGACACTAGCATAGAATTCTAAAATGAATCGAGGAATTAATGGTTCATCGATATCTAGGAGGGAATCGAAGTGAATAGCTGCTAGTTGCTCCCTAAGATAGGTTCCTTCATAGAATGAGGGGTCTACAAACCTACCCTCATGTACGTAGTGTTTTTCTAGAGCCTTGAAAATTTCAACTTGTTGTTCAGTGAGTCCTTTGGTTTTATGGTGTTTAGGTAGGTAATTTACGGTGTGTTTGTGATCATAGTTGGTCGCGGGAGGCATGATTTTCCTAAACACAAAAAATTATATAGTTTTAGTTGAAATTATCGAAAATGCGTGTATAGGTCTAGTGTGTGCCTACATGGGGACTATGTGGAGGTGCGGTTATCTCGACTCATTTAGATGCATGAAGATTTTGTTTATGCAAGTTTTATGATAAAACGAGAGATAACCCAAACGCTCCTACTTCAATGTAGCTACATTTGAATGTACCCGAAAATACATATTAGTTATGTATTCCCTTTAGCATTCAAGAGACATTATGCAAGTGATGTTAAACAAAAGAAAACTAACGTTTTTATATTTGTATGAACAATGTTCAAAAACCATTTTTCCTAGTCGTGAGAAGATTTTATCAAAAATTTCTCATGGGGTTTTTGATGAATGATGATAATGTACTACAAGATGCAATTCCTAACTAAGAAAAACATGATTTGAAGTGTAATTCAGTAACTATGTTTCATGATTTTTCAAGAATTATGCATATTCCCCAAGTTTTGATTTTGTGCATGAAATAGAAATCCTAGACGCAGATCAGGAGTATAAACATGATAAGGATACTTACAGTGATGTTTAGAGCACAAATTTATGGAAGAAAATAGCCTAAATTATGATTGTGGTGAAGTATGAAACGAATTCAGTAGGTGATAAGTTTTAGGAGAGTGATGAATAGTACTTGGTGTTGTTTATTATATAATAAAACAACCTGTGCATGTGACGGATCCGGCGGATCCAAAACAAAGGTTCCGCCTTTGTTATCGTTTGGATCCGCGGGATCAGAACTTGGTTTTTGGTTTAGTGTCGAGTTTGGTTAAACTAAGGTTTACGCTATTGTTTTATCTAATCACTATGTTCCATTAATCCTAATCCAAGTCTAAGGTAGTTGAAAGGTTCTCTTTTGAGAGGTTTTGTGAGGATGTCGGCAATGTTGTCCTCTAAGGAAACTTTCTCAATTGAGATGTTTCCCTTCTGAACATTGTCGCGTAGGAAATGATGACGTATTTCAATGTGTTTGGTTCTTGCGTGTTGGACCGTATTTTTGCTGAGGTCGATTGCTCCTTTGTTGTCACAAAGAATGGGGATGTCGTTGAGTTCAATTCCATAGTCTATGAGAGCTTGTTTCATCCACAGTGCTTGTTGACACGCTTTTCCTGCAGACACATACTATGCCTCTGTTGTTGAGATTGCGAGGGCTATTTGTTTCTTAGCGAACCATGAGGTGAGACAATGTCCTACAAAAGTACAAATACCGCTAGTACTTTTTCTATCAACATAGTCACCGGCATGGTCTGAGTCGGCATACACTATGGTTTCCATACCTGTTCCTTTGGGATACCATAATCCTAAATGTGTAGTGCCTTTAATGCACCTAAATATCCTTTTAACGGCTTCAAGATGGGATATTTTGGGATCTTCTTGAAAACATGCACATAGACAAACACTAAACATAATGTCCGGCCTACTAGCCGTAAGATAGAGTAAACTACCAATCATTCCCCTATATTTAGTGCTATCTACGGATTCATTTTCTTCATCCTTTGTGAGTTTGGTTTAGGAGGACATGGGTGTTTTCATTGGTTTTGAGTCTTCAAGACCAAACTTCTTAAGCATATCTTTGATATACTTTGATTGGTTGAAGAATATCCCATCTTCTAATTGTTTAATTTGGAGACCTAAGAAAAAGTTTAGTTCCCCCATCATACTCATTTCAAACTCATCATGCATGATTTTTGAAAAATCGTTGCATAACTCTTGACAAGTTGAGCCGAATATAATGTCATCCACATATATCTGGACGATGATAATATGTGATCCCTTTTTCTTGGTGAAGAGAGTATTGTCTACTAGGCCCATGGTATACTTATGGTCAACTAGGAAGGTCTTAAGTCGATTATACCAAGATTTTGGTGCTTGCTTAAGTCCGTATAATGTTTTCTTAAGTTTGTAGACATGATTTGGATTTTCAAAATCGGCAAAGCCGGGAGGTTCTGCAACATATACTTCTTCATTTATATGTCCGTTTAAAAAAGCACTTTTGACATCCATTTGAAATAATTTAAAATCATGTGCACATGCATATGCAAGTAGTATCCTAATAGACTCTAGTCTAGCTACGGGTGCAAATGTCTCATCGTAATCTATACCTTCGTGTTGATTGTAGCCTTGAGCTACTAGCCTAGCTTTGTTTCTAGATACTATGCCATTTTCATCCATTTTATTTCTAAATACCCATTTTGTACCAATTATGGTTTGATTTTTAGGTTGTGGAACTAATGTCCAAACATCATTTCTAATAAATTGGTTTAATTCCTCTTGCATAGCAATAACCCATGATTCATCCTTTATAGCCTCATTTATATTTTTAGGCTCAACTGTTGAAACAAAACAAAAGTAATTACTTTCATTTTGAGCTTGAGATCTTAATGTTCTTTCGTTAAGTTTTCCGATGACGTTTTCTAATGGATGACTTTTAGATTCTTTAATGTTGATCATTTCTTTATTTTCTAGTTCATCCTCTAAATTTTCAACCATTTGGTCTTCAACTAAGTCATCATCTACCAAAGGTGATGTCTTAGAGGGAGGTGGACTTTCATCGAATGTTACATTCAATGATTCCTCAACTCTTGAGGTTTTATTTGTTCAACACTATGTATGCTTTACTATTTTGTGAATACCCGAGAAACACACCACTACAAGAAAAGTGGCTTTTTAGGACCCCCATAAGCGTCATAAAATGGTACTTTTTAGGACCTTTCATTTAATAGGACCAAGGATGAAAGCGTTTCATGTAAGGCGGTCGTAATAGGTCCAAAGCGTCCTAATATCTCAAATACCTTATGAAACCAATTTTATGGTCGTATTATATGACTATGAATAACCCAAATAGCGTCCTAATAAAACCATATTAGGACACTTTTACAATGTTTTGACATGTGCTTACCTACTTTTAATCTTTTGACACACTTAAAAAGGTCCTTAAAAGTTTGTTAGGACGCATATGATGCAACATCATAGCTATTTTAGCAACCAAGAAAAGGGTCCTAATAACTCAAATAAGATTATGATACCAATTTTATGGTCGCATAATAGGTCAAATAACGTCCTAATAAAACCATATTAGGACACTTTTACAATGTTCTAACATGTGGTAACCTACTTTTAATCTTTTGATACACATACAAGTGTCCTTAAATGTTGATTCTTAGGACGGTTATCATATAACATTATAGTTACTTTAACACCAAGAAAAGGGTCCTAATATCCCAAATACGATTATGAAACCAAATTTATGGTCACATAATATGTCCATGAACAACCAAATAACGTCCTAATAACAACATATTAGGACACTTTTACAATGTTCTAACATGTGGTTACCTAATTTTAATCTTTTGATACACATACAAGCGTACTTAAAAGATAATTGTTAGGACGCTTATCATGTAACATTATAGCTACTTTAGCACCAAAAAAGGGTTCTAATATCTCAAAGAAGATTATGAAACCAATTTTTTGGTCGTATAAAATGTCTATTAACAACCTAAATAACGTCCTAATAACAACATATTAGGACACTTTTACAATGTTAAGCGTCCTTAAAAGTTTACTGTTAGGACGGTTAACAAGTTTAATAGGACAATTTCAAAGTCCTGACAAGTCATATGATAGGACGCTATTTTCAGCATGCACACTCTATTATTACGATATGAATAAAACATCAACTAATTATTAAATGAATATAACAAAATTGTATTTCAAATAAGCAATTGTCATAACAAAAGCACTAAACATAAATAAGGTAGACATTATCCAACATAAAGTCTTGTAACATTAAACAAGAAATTAAAGCAACAAGAAGCTTAGTCCGGGGTCATCATGCATCCTTCCTTTCTCAATCCTCACGGACCACCTACAAATAAACATCCATGTATAAGCATTAAGCTGCATGTTATTAAAATTATTGGTATCACAAGTTTAACAAAGACATACCGAGATAAAGGGACAAGGCCATGCTATGGTTGCACCAACACAGTCTACAATTGTGGCAAATAACCCATATGGTCTCACCAACATTTCATCTCTTTTTGTTAGTACTTGAACGTTTACCTCACACCATCCTCGTCCAATCTCTGTACCACCAACTACATCATTTGGGTCCAAGCTCCTCACCCATCCTTTTGCTACAATCTCGGTTGAGTTTAGAATGCTTTTAAGGAAAACTTCATCCCCGACCTAGATTGTAAGAATCAGTAAACTTATAAGGTACATTTTTTACTAATTAAGTTGGCAAATAATGGGATCAACGGGATGTACTAGAAAAAGAGTGATTGAAGCGAAAAGACCCTCTTGGAGAAGAGGTCCATGACCCCCAAATTCTTCTTCATCGACCTTAAGTATGAGTGCGTAGATGATACCAGAAGAAATAAGCAGAAATCTGAAACAAAAAACAGTGGATGTTATACACGTGGTGATTTATTGTTATGTAAGAATGATGGAGAATAATCAGCAATCAGACATGAGCACACATGAGCAAAACAACGCTCTTAGGAAATAAGCAGTTCATGAATTTCACTAGAAGAGTAAAGACAGTGGTTCAGCCCTTAGATCTGGAAACCTTAATTGTGTTCACCCTTGTAAGTTAATAACTGGTTAGCAACTTCACAAATTTTGTAAATATGAATTCCATGTGAATCGCATATACATACAGAGAGATGGTGCAAAAGTGCAATGAACTTACGCGACAATCCAGATACCACCAACCAAAGGAACTGCACCCCATAGTAACCCGCATACAAGGGCGACTATTTGACGAATCCAATGCAGTACATCCCCTAATTGATCCTGCCGTAAAAGAAACAAGATGATCATTAACTCAAAATCTTTGGTTTTTACAACAAAACAGAAGCGGTTCTATGATATCTTGTATATACATCTATGTTACAAGAAAGGTAATTCTCGCAAAGACAACTGCACACAATTGAGATAGAAAACTGGAAAAGAAAACCTAATTAGAACACTCTTTAAATTATACTTCAATGTTTCTCAGCCTTCTCCATGCAGTTCCTGTTTGTTGGCAATATCCTATGGAAAGAAAACTATATAGGCCACTTTTCCAAGTAGATTGGTCAAAAGAATAAATATAGAAGAGAGAGAGACAAATTCTCAACCTTTCAGTAACGAAGTTGTCATGTTGTTCTCACTACTGTGAAATTGCTATGGCTAAAGTTATGACATGCAAACCTTGTGAGAATAAATGTTTCCAAACCAGAAGAAAATGGTTGCTAACTCTATTTAAAACGATCTATGGATTACCTACAGTACTTCTCTCAGACACTAAAAAATAAAGTTCTTCTATGACCAATAGCTTCCAGCCTGGCAATCAATATGTACCAAATAAATATAAACAAACTCTTCCAAGGTGAACAAATGATAGCAACGATTTCAGATATTAAAGATATATCATACTCTCAACGCCCTAAAAAACTACAACCATAACAGCGCCTTATAAGATAAAACCGTAACATGATGTGTTTGTTCTTGAACCAGGACCCAATAACCACCCTTGTGGTGTCTCGTAATGTCGAGACCAAGACAAAGTAACGAAACCTAACATATCCATACAGCAAGCAAAGTAA
The DNA here is from genome assembly GCA_021014915.2 of Artemisia tridentata subsp. tridentata. Classification (NCBI taxonomy): domain Eukaryota; kingdom Viridiplantae; phylum Streptophyta; class Magnoliopsida; order Asterales; family Asteraceae; genus Artemisia; species Artemisia tridentata. The sequence continues at coordinate 440,975,910 of CP139506.1, read as the reverse complement.
TCGAAGATAAAAAAATCAGTGAATTCAAATGATCAAAACCCCCTTGCAATTGTTGAGTACGACTTAAAACCAATATACTTCGGCGCCTCAAACCTGATTATATTTGGGATGGTCAAACACCAAATCGTCTATGATCAACTAACTATTTATCTACTTTCAAAGTGACCTTCCAACCCGAGACAATATGAAAATATTGTCACCTGACACATGATTATTATTCAATGAAATATTGGTGAATCAAAATCGTCTCAATCTAACTATTTATCTACTTTCATCTATGCGCTCGTCATGGAAAATAAAGAAAAACCTATGCTAAATGTTGACTAAAAAAAAATATAACATGTATGATACATAAATATATTGTCTCTACTGAAAACAAAAAGTCACCATAAATTATGATAGCTTTCACCTGTTTTGCAACTTGCAAGGATAAACAAAGACAACAAGTAACAGTAATAATCTATGAAATATTTCACTTCTGTTGCAAACACAAACAATTTCATTTCGACTTTACGTTTCTTTTATATATGATCAATCCATCTCAATAACGTTTTATAAATGTTAATATAAATGTTTACTGGTTAGGGTTTTATATAAAAAAATGAATAAATGACGAAGATGGTAGCGTGTGGCTTACCAATCGAGGGGGAAAGGAGGAGAGGGGTGGCGGCGAGTGGTGGTGATGGTGGTTGTCGGCTGTGGTGGCTTCAAAACACGATCAAACGAGCTCCCTTTGGCTCCAAATGTTCCAGAACCGAACCCCGTGTCTTGATCTACGTGGCGGCATCAAAAGGATGGTGGCCGGAAGTTGGCCGGAGCTCCGATGACGGCGCCGGAATAGGACAATCCGGCGAGGTGTGTTATAGTCAAAAGAGAAAACCCTAAAATTGCCCTATTTATACCCATGAGGGGCCAAACCTGGACAAAATAAACTGGAGGGGCGGCGGAGAAAATTTAAGCATGGGTAGATTTTGTAATTTTGCAATTCTTTTAGTAAAAACCTTGTGGGCCCTATTCGACATACCAAACGGACTCGAAAAATTATGAAACTTGCGCCATTGTGTCCGAAATAATCTTTCTAATAAAAACGAGTATAAACATGCATAACTTTCTTGAAACTAATTTATTTGGCAAATTTGATTTGTTCCACGTGTTTTAGGTTGTGTCGGCTCGATAAATGAACAATGCTCACGTTTTAACTAGATATCCACTGTTTTTCAATCTCAAACAAGTTCAAAGAGATTTAAAAGCTAAAGGAAATAAAAATAATTATTTTTGCTCGTAAAATAAGTTTTGAAAAATTGTCGGTTGTTACACCTTTGATGATGAAGGCATTTACACAGGACGTCATAGTCCATTTAAACCTCCTTCAGATCAAAGGTACTTGAGATTCTTGACCCACAATGTCTTGTAGTACGTGTGTTGTTTAAAATCCTTTGAAGACTAGTGATGATGGAAGTGGCTTGCATGGTGGATGGAGGGTGGTTAGATCAAGCATCACTTTGCACAAGAACGGTTTGAAAGTAGTCCTTGAGTTTGAAAGGATGCTTGATAAAGTTTTGGTGGGGATTTAGATGGTGGGGATTTGTAGAGGATGGTGGTTGAATGTTATTAGCCGTCATTTAAGAACGGCTAAAAGTTATTAGTAGTCATTTAAGAACGGATCTAGATGATAGGTATGATTGATAACATCAAATAGTTTTGATATTTTAGTGTCAATTTCCCCCTGATATGCTCACCAAGATGTGAAAGACGTGTATCGCACACACCATCAGTCACCAAGTATAACAAGTAATATAATGATAAATCCCTCGAAACAAGTAACAAATCTATGATGCATCCATACGCCCTAGTAGGCCAAGTACTTCCTCTACGTAACAAGTTAAGTCAGGGACAGGATAGGTCATCACTCTCCTACCCTAGAGTCATGCCATCGGTGCATCAATGACATGGACATGAAACCCTCATGCCTAGTATACAAGTGGTGGCTCGTAGTCTCAAACTGTGGGTCAAGGGTCAAGTATCAAGTGTCCAAGTATATATCAAGTGGTTCAAGTTAAGTTTTATATCAAGTGGTTCAAGTCAAGTTTCCATTTCGAATATATCATATCAAGATTTATATCAAGGTTTATATCAAGGTTCAAGTCAAGGTTCAAGAAATCATAACAAGGGTTGTTGTTGTTGTTGTTGTTGTTTGTTTGTTTAATAAAATGTTGTTGTCCAAACAGGCCATTTGGTTTATGCACTGAACACTTTTCAACGCTCCTTTTGGTTTATATTGTTTGGTTAACAGCAGCCCACAAGGGCCGTTTGGTTTATGCTATCCAAACAGGGTTGTTTGGGTTTAACATCTTGTGTACAACCATATCATCTCGGCTCATTCGTTTAACATCTCATGTACAACCATATCATCTCGGCTCATTCGTTTAACATCTCGTGTACAACCATATCATCTCGGCTCATTCGTTTAACATCTCATGTACAACCATATCATCTCGGCTTATTCGTTTAACATCTCGTGTAAAACCATATAATCTCGGCTCATTCGTTAAACATCCCGTGTACACCCATATCATCTCGGCTCATTCGTTTAACATCTCGTGTACAACCATATCATCTCGGCTCATTCGTTTAACATCTCATGTACAACCATATAATCTCAGCTCATTCGTTAAACATCTCGTGTACAACCATATCATCTCGGCTCATTCGTTTAACATCTCGTGTACAACCATATCATCTCGGCTCATTCGTTTAACATCTCATGTACAACCATATCATCTCGGCTTATTCGTTTAACATCTCGTGTAAAACCATATAATCTCGGCTCATTCGTTTAACATCTCGTGTAAAACCATATAATCAAGCCCGATTGATAACGATCCATAAAGATGATCACTAAAAACCGTCATCATGGGCTTGAGATTATCAAGAGATAATCTACACCCGGGTTGGAGACAGCAGACGCAACCAACTATTGTAAGATAGTTAGTTGTTGTTCTAAAAAAAGGTGAAATGAACAATATATGTCAATATTTATTATCTAGTACTCCGTACTAGGCTGATCACGGACCGAAAACCAATTTGCTCAAAACTTCTGGACCGAGGACCGGACTGAAATGTTCTATATATGTTCGGGTTAGTCCGGTCCGGTCCAACAAAGCATAATAGTCAATTCAGCGTAAGACCGAAACGGACCAGACCGGACCGAAGACCGAAAATGAAGAAAAGGGTAGACCGAGGACCGGACAAAAATATTTTCGGTCCGGTTTCTCGGTTTAGTCCGGTTTCTCGATTCAGTCCTGTCTACGGTCTATAATGCTCGGCCCTACTCCATACATGTTTTAAGAAAGTTTGTATATATTTATTATCACTTGTTTTCATATATTTAATCTTTTAATCTTATTATTAACTAAAATTTCAGTTACCTTTGGTTTAACGAAATTTCATTTCCCTCGTGCCTTCATCCTTTAACTTTGCCCCTAAAAATTCAAATTATCCTTTTGAAAAATACACAAAATTGGTTCCCCCTCAATTTTCCCCTAAAATCAAATAAACCTCCTTCACAATCTCCCTTTACCGCTCATTCTAGTCTTTGCTCCATTCTCAAAACTTAAATATCCCCTCCTGTTATCTCTAATTAAAAAGTAACCATTCTTATATTGGTAGTTATTCACAACATCCTCGACTAGTCACCAACGTCAGCCTCCTCATCCACCACCGCCATTTTTTGTTTTTTTTCCACATTAGGTATGTTTCTTTTTATGTTTTGTCTCGATACATGTATTGTTCAATATGTAATTTTTGTACTCGAGACTTGTTAGATATAGGATCTGCAGTCAAACTATAATATATATTGCGGTTAATTGATAAGTCATTGGCAATTTAGCGTTGTGTAGGTGGTAAATTGGAATCGGGTATATTAAGTAGCCCGCTAGGTGTTTGTGAAAATGTTTAAGTCAAATATCTATTCTCTTTAATTATATATCTTTGCCGAATATTATTTTGTTGTGTATGCTATGAAATCTATCTGTGTTTAACATCTAAAGTAGTCCGTTATTGGGTATGCCTTTATTAATTTGCAATTTACTTCATCAATTGTTATTTTTTATAATACCCGTAACCACATAAAGTCCTTAGTTATATCATGAATCAAAATACAATCATTTATGTGATGAAATTGATGTTTGATTTAGTTCAGTGTTAGTATGGTATCTTGAAATCTTATACTATAAATATAATTGTTGCTGATTGTGTTGTATTCAAATGTTTGAATTAGTTCTTTTGGTTTTTTTTTTGTATTGATAGAATTGTTAAGAACAAAATACTTTGTATCATTCACGGTTAAAATTAGCCACTGGAAGGCGTCTTGTTGTTTGTAGAATTCACGGATTACCCAGGGTATTTGGCACTGCTGTTTGGTTTTCATTGCCAACAGTTCTTATGCAGGGTTAGTGCGGTTTTATAATCTATACAGGCCTGATGATGTTTATGCTTCCAGGGTTTTCTGCTCTGCATTGGATCTGAGAATTTGTCATAGGACTACTATCATTGGTAATGATATAGGATCTAAATGGTTTCACTTTTTAAATTATCAGTTAGCTGTTCTTAATCGGGTTAATTATTTCTGCGGTAAGACTGGTCTTTGGGACTGTAACAATATTTCCGACTGTGATGACAACACTACTTCGCTAGACTGGATTACATGGATCCCTTGGTTGGACTTCTGGTGGGAATGCTGGATGGCTAACAAGATCATGGTCAATTGCCATCTACGGGACTTGGTTAATCCCAGCTCTAATGAGGACTTTTTGAGGACTGTTAGATGTTGGAATTTTACCAAGTCTCATGGCTTTAGCAGGTTTGGAGTTTGCTTGGGTCTCATCAAGTACTACTTTGGGTATGGGTCAGTTTGGGATATTGTGTGTTGGTATCATATGGTTTGGGTTATTGTGTGTTGGTGGGATATTGTGTATGGGTCAGTATGGGTCAGTATGGGGTACTCGAAAGTATCTTGTGAACTGGTGATTAGATTTTTGGCAGCTTTCGACACTGTTAATCTTGGTGTTTGGTGCTGCAACATGTGTTATGATTGCTATGGTTCTCCCCCTGTTGGTATCTCAGATCACTGGAGTTACGGTATGCCTCTCAATGCTCAGTGCTCAGGCTTTGGTTCTAGATATTTTGAGAATGTTTCTACCTTCATCAGTTGGGATATAAACAGCAAGGGGATTTTTGGGTTTATGGTTTCTATGGGATCTCTCAATTCAGGTTATTCCAAAGTATCTTGTGAGCTGATGATTAAGATTGTCACTATTATTTTGATGGTTCACAGATCTCAAGATTATATATGGTTAAGGGTAAAAATCAATAAGGATGCTGCTCAGATGTTGATCCTACTTGGTCATTTTTTGGTCTGCAATTTTCAATGTATCATTTGTGCTGAGAAGTTGTGTCTACTTGGACTTCTTTTGGCCTGCAATTTTGAATGTGTCATTTGTAGCTGTGTAGATAGCTATGATGGGTATTGTAATTTGCTTTTCTTAGTTATTAGCAGTTTCAGTCATTGCCTTTGTTGGGGGCTGTCCAACATGGCTTATGTTTGTATCCTGTTCTTGGAGTTGTCCAACTACAGCAGTTATTGATTTCCTAGGCAAGAGTTGGTGTTGATAGGGGTTGTCCTATCACATTCCCTTCTCTTGTGCATTCCCCTGTACATTCCATCTTTTTTTTAATATAATTTACCTTTAAAAAAAAAAAAAAAAAGACTTTGTATCATCTGCACTGCTATTCTTGTTGAAAGCAATCAAGTTAGAAAACTCATGAGCACCAGATTACTAACATAAAAGGTGCTAGCCAAATTCAGTTGGAGAAATTTTAATTTTTTTTGAATACTAATTTAACCAAGTATTTTTTACAAGGTAGATGGAAGAACTTGTCAAGTCGGTTAACTAGTTAGAACTGGATAGCAAACCACAAGGTTCTGTATGCATCATATCTATACAAATTTTTTGGTCTAATTTTTTGGTACTTAATGTTAACAACTTAAGTACTATTGTTATTCAGGACAAGGGTGAACATCTTGTCAAGCACTGTGAATCCAAGGCTGCAACTCCTAATAGGACGAGGGGTGCACCACGGTACATTTGTCGTACATGCTATATAACACAAAATAATGAACTTTAAATAGACTGTTATAGTATATTTTTTTAAGTTGATCTTTAATACAGTATCATTTTGTTTTACAACCTTCTAATTTATCCTAAAATCTTTAACGTAGACGCAGGAGATGAGAATCAAGATGGAGAATAAGTTGAATCCAATGTCTAGAGAATGCAGTTTTCGTTCAAATAATGTGTTTCTAACATTCTTCTTCTCAAATTAATTGTATGCCTTGTTGTTCACTTGTTTTTATGGTTCTTTAAAGTCCGTGAACTTGATGGTGCTTATGTTAAGAAATGGAAATCATGGAATAAATGTTATATAGTAATATGGCATGTCTACTAGTCTACTATTAATGACAGGTTTTGGTTATTTCAGATTTGTGTATTATTTGAACTACATGATTCAAAAGGGTTGTTACCCATAACTCTTACAAACGACAAATATGTGGGAAAGTTTACCCACGTATTATTGTGGGAAAGTTACCCACATGTTATGTGTCGACTATTACACATGGAATAACTTTGTGGGCAAACCAACTGGCTAAAAAAAAGATAGAAACAAAATGTTACTAAACCAATTTTCTAATAACGTCACCGCAACTAATAAAAAAAATAACGCATAAATGTAAACCAAAGAAAAAAAAGAAAAGAAAAAAAAAAGACCCCGCCGCAGCGCTTTGACTGATCTTTTATGACTCAAATATCAAGTGTCCTATTATGGTGTATCAAGTTTTGAGACCCAAATATCAAGTGTCGTATTAAGTAATGTTTAAATAAAACTTTTGTAAATAAGCGTTCTAAAAAACTGATGTTTTATGACTCAAATAAGAAGTGTTCTATTATAGCATATGATAATAAAACCATAACAAATAAGCGTACTATAAAGGTTAATGTTAAAAGACACAGGTGTCAAGGGTCCTATTAAGTTTTGTTAAAATAAAACTTTTGCAAGTAAGCGTTCTATAAAACTGATACTTTATGACTCAAATTTCAAGTGTCCTATTATGGTGGATGAATTTATGAGACCCAAGTGTCAAGTGTCATATCAAGTTATGTTTTAATAAAACTTAATATGAATAAGCATTATAAAAAGCGGATGTTTTATGACTCTAAAAAGAAGTGTCATATTATGGTGTATCATAAAAAAACAATTATGAATAAGCGTTCTATAAAGGTTAACGTTATAAGATCCTATTGTCAAGGGTCCTATTAACTTTTGTTATAATAAAAAACGTTTGCGAATAAGCGTTCCATAAAACTGATGTTTTATGACTCAAATATCAAGTGTCCTATAATGGTGTATCAATCTATGGGACCCAAGTGTCAAGTGTCATATTAAGTTATGTTTTAATAATACGTTTGCGAATAAGCGTTCTAAATAATTAATGTTTTATGACTTATGTATCAAGTGTCCTATTATGGTGTATTGTAATAAAACCATAATGAATATGCGTCCTTTAAGGGTCCTATTAAGTTTTGTTATAATAAAACTTTTGCGAATAAACGTTCTAAAAAACTGATATTTTATGACTCAAAAATAAAATGTCCTATTATGGTGTATGATAATAAAGCCATTATGCATAAGCGTCCTATACAGGTTAACATTATAATACCCACGTCTTAAGGGTCCTATTAAGTTTTTTTATAATAATACTTTTGCGAATAATCGTTTTTAAAAAAATGATGTTATATGACTCAAAAATGAAATGTCCTATTATGGTGTACGATAATAAAACCATTGTACATAAGCGTCCTATAAAGGTTAACGTTATAATACACACGTGTCAAAGGTCATATTAAATTTTGTTATAATAAAACTTTTGTGAATAAGCGTTTTAACTAACTGATGTCTTATGACTCAAAACTCAAGTGTCCTATTATGGTGTATTATAATAAAACCATAATGAATAAACGTCCTATAAAGGTTAAAGTTATAAGACCCAAGTGTCAAGGGTCTTATTAGGTTATGTCATAATAGGACATCTAGTGATCAAGTGTCGTATTACACTATCACATAATGGGACACCAACAACTAAATGTCTTATAAAGTAATTTATTAGAATCCATATTTTAAGTGTCCTATTAAGTTATATGATAATAGGACCCCAAATAATCAACCATCCTATTATATAACTTTTTAGGACACCGCCTAAGTAGCAAATATTTAAAAAGGACCCTAAACGCTCATATGTCCTATTAAACAGTTTTTTAGGACTCAATTATCATACCGTCCCACACAAAGGGTCCTAAAAAGCCACTTTTGTTGTAGTGCACCTTCATACGACTTTGGGTCGAACTTGGTGAGATAATCTTTTGTGTTAAGAATGAAGCACTTGTTTCCAAAAACTCTAAAATATCCTAATGTAGTCTTTTTGCCTCGATAAAGTTCATATGAAGTTTTATTTAAAAATGGTCTAATTAAAACTCAATTTAGTATATATGTGGAAGTATCTACGGCATGACACCAAAACTTTTGAGGTATGTTTTGTTCATTTAACATAGTTCTACTTATTTCTTGAATTGTCCTATTTTTCCGTTCTACTACACCATTAGATTGTGGAGTTTGGGGAGCCGAGAAATTATGTGTTATTCCATTATTATCACAAAAAGTTCCAAATTGGATTTCGTTGTCAAATTCTCGACCATGGTCGGTTCTAATAGATACTATGTTACTTCCTATTTGATTTTGAATTTTCTTGCTTAGAATTTCAAATTTATCAAAGGCCTCATTTTTTACTTTCAAAAATTTAGTCCACGTATATCTAGAGTAATCATCTACTATAACTAATGTGTAAAAATTACCTCCATAACTTTGTATAGCCGACGGGCCAAACAAATCCATATGCAATAATTCTAGACACCTAGATGTAGATATCATGTTTTTAGCCTTATGGCTATTATGCACTTGTTTCCCAATTTTGCAAGCATCACAAAAGTGTTGGTCGTATTTCAACTTGGGTAGGTTCCTAACGAGTTCCTTAGATGATAAGGATTGAATTAGCCTCATATTGGCATGACCTAAACGTCGATGCCATAGAGTTGAGTTTTCGTCCAGAGAAGTAAGACAAAGCTTGTCTTTAGGTGTTTTATCTAATTTCATAACATATACGTTATTCTTTAAAACACCTCTTCCTACGGTTATGCCATCTTTAAGTATTTTACTTCCATTTTCACTGAAAATGACGTTATACTTTTTGCGACATAATTGACTTATACTAAGCAAGTTAAATCCTAAATTATCTACATGAGCAACATCATCAATAGAGAGAGAGTCATGAGAGATCGTACCTTTTCCAATAATTTTACTTTTAAGTTTGCTACCGAATGTGACATTACCTCCGTCGAACACTTGGTAAGTTGAGAAAAGGCTTTTGTTTCCCGTCATATGTCTTGAACACCCACTATCTTTGATCCACTCATCAGGTTCTAGATCAACCTTTAAGCATACCTAAGTTCAAGAAAGACTCAAGTGTTTGGTCCCCAATATCTCATGGGTCCGTTTGGGTTAAACATAACATTATCATGGTTTATGTAAGCAAATGGAGGATAGTTGTTCCATGGCATGTAATTGGGACCTTGGAAGTTTCTAGGCATATTTTGGTTCCAATTATTTTAATAATGATGTTGTGAGTTAACATTACTCTTAGGAAAGGGGTGTTTGGGAAACCTAGTTTGAGGTCTCTGTTGAGTTGTTTTAACTCTATAATCATTCCTAGCTTGACCTCTTCCTACAGAAACAGCTGGTTTTAACTTGTTGTTAGTTATACTAGTGCTAGGTTTTCTAGTGACCTTAACGAATTCAGTACGGTTCATTTTAAGATCCTTCTGTTCAACTTCTGTACCCGCGGATCCCTTGGGTACAACTGGCGGATCCAAAACTTTGGATCCGTCGGATCCGTGGGCTTCTGACATGGTTGAAACAGTTTCTTTTTCATTCACAGTTTGTTTCTTAAAGTCACCTAAGGTTCCTTGTTTCATAAAACCTAGTCCGGTTTTATCATGAGGAAGTTTTTGCATCTTCATTATCTCATCTGCACAACTTATGTTTTTATCAAACTTTTTAAACTTAGAGTTTTGCTTAATGAGATATTCCTGTGTGGTTTTTAGTGCATCTAATTCTAATTTTAGTTCTTGACAAGAGACACATGTATCTTTACTATTTTTGCCTTTTTCCATTCGTATCTCTTTTTCTTTAAGCCAATACACTTCATTTTCTAAAAGTGTTGTTTTAGTTTTCAAGAATTTGTTTTTGTTGATGATTTTTAATGTTATATCACATAGTTTGTTATATTCTATTTCTAAGGTTTCATCATCTATAGAGGAGTATGAGTCAGAATGTACCTCTTCTGTGTCATGGGCCATAAGGGCAACTTCGTTGTTCTTATGCTCATCATCATCTCCTTCACTATCACTCCAAGCTCCACTAATAAATGCTTTTTGAGACTTGTTCTTTGGAGGCTTTGGAAAATCACCTATAAAGTGACCAGAATCTCCACACCTATAGCACTTCCTCTCTAACTTGCCTTTTCTAACATCATGGTCTTTACGAAGGGATTTCTTTTCTGCACGAGGTGGTCTTACGAACTTTCCTCGTCTCCTGAAGAATTTCTTGAAATCTCTTACGGCCATGGCATATTCTTCGTCTTCACTACTAGAACAAGATTCTTCATCATCACTTGACTCAGCTCTAGCTTTCAAAGCAATGGACTTCATTTTCTCCTTCTTGCCTTTAACTATTTCTCTTGCCTTTAACTATTTCTGAATCTTTTTCCATCACCATTTCGTGAACTTTGAGATTTCCTATGAGCTCATCTAGTGTCATGCTTGAAAGATCCTTGGATTCTTCAATAGCTGTCACTTTTGCTCTCCACTTTGGGTGAAGTGATTTTAGAAATTTCCTGACAAAATTCTTGCTAGAAAAAGATTCGTCAAGTGCTTTAAGTGATGTAATAATAGTATTAAACCTAGCAAACGCACTATCAATGATCTCATCTTCAGAGATAACAAATTGTTCATATCGTTGAACAAGAAAATCAATTTTGTTATCTTTGACTTGTGAGTTTCCTTGATGAGTGACAATTAGAGATTGCCAAATATCTTAGCCGTTTTACACATAAAAACTCTTTCATATTCTTTCTTAGGTAAAGCATGGTAAAGCATCATTTTGGCTTCATTATTTTTGGCAATTGATGAGTGTCTAAATACTCATCATTTTATTCCCATTTAAACTACAAAAACAGCCAAAAACACTTTGAAAAGTCACATAATGCAGAAAATATCATAGAATGTGTTTTTATGTGATTCAGATACAAAAAGATTGAAAACAAGTGAAAAACATGCAAAGTTCACAAAATTGTCATTTTCAGTCCCTGAAGTTTCACAAATTGGCAGAATTAGTCCCTGAAGGTTTAAAATGAAAGAAAAGTCAACTTTAGTCCTTGGGATATCAAACATGTTCACTTTTAGTCCCTGGATGAAAGTTTTCTAAAAATGGCAACTTTTACCCCTCAAGTTTCAAAATTGGCAAATTTAGTCCTCGGGTATTTAAAAAGTGTAATTTATCAAATAATACCCTTGTACTATTCACATGTTACAATTTAGCCCTTTTGATAACTTAATGGAAATTACACTTTCAACCCTTCAAAAATTCAGAAATTACAAAAATGGTCCTTGTGTTTAACAAATAAACCCAACCCAACCCTTTTACTAAACCCAGTTACATACCCCAGCCCACAAGCCCAATCCCAAATACCCATAACCCGAATCCCTTATTTAACCCAGAGTTTGACTCAGTCAAACTCTTCTTCTATACCACTCACCCCGCCAAAACCAGTCACCAATACCACCACCATTTCCACCGCCTCTCTGACAAACCCACCACCTTCCACCTATCCCACTTTACCTAACAAACCAAAAGGCATTAAATGCCTCTTCCCCATCACCTCAGACCAGTACTAGTGGTATTTTCCCACTATCTCATTTTGGCGCCAAAAATCCATATGAAGGGCTGAGATCAGTTGAAGACTATCCAAGGGCTCAGAAAGATTCAGAGGAAGAGATAGGACATATCCCACTTAGTTTTTGTATATATAGGACCAATGTAAGCCTTAATGGCTAAGTAGTTAATTTTAGCATAATCGTATTTTACTTTCAGTAGCTATAATTTGTAATTTCAAGTTTCAGTAATCAATACAAGTTAAGATAAGTCTGTTTGTTGTTAATCTTTGTTCAAATTCCATTAGCTAATGATAATTCCAAATTTCTAAAATTTCATGTTGTACTGAGAATTCAAATCAAGTAAGTAATAATTGAAATAGCTTCTTAGTTGTTTCTATAAGCTTATACAAGCTTATAATAGCTTGTTGTAAGTTTATATTAGTTTAAACCAGTTCTAATTCAAGAAATGAAGAAAAGTCAACATAAGCTCTCAATAAGCTCTTCTGAAGGAAAAAGCTATTTAGGAAGGCTTTTTCTGGGTTTTCTAGCTTGTGTGAACAAGCTAGAAGTGTTCTTGGTCCTTGTTTCATTGTTCCATAAGCTACCTCAGTTGTAAGAAATTTCAAAATTTACTTAAAATTCCAAGTTACTGTGCAATAGCTTATTAGTAGCTTATTATTGTTGTTTCATGCTTTTTACTAGTTTCTAAGTGTGTTTCATCAGTATAATCAGTCACACATAGCCTTTGTTCTGCTATTACTAATAATCACTTAAAAAGACCAAAAATAGCCAATTAGTATATAGCTTATTGTACTGCTTATTTCTGTTTTAAAAGTTGTTAATCATAGTCAAAATAAGTTAATCAATCAATAAAATCCAGAAATTACAAGTTAAACTAGCCTGTGCTAGTTATAAATCATCACATACCCTTTCTAAGGGGTGTTTGGTTCATAGCTTAAGTTGGTCAAATTAGCTTGTTACTGTTCATTGACCATAAGCTCAACTTTGATCTTGCTTTAAATGGATTAGATAAGCTGTTAGTGATAGATTTTAAGCTGGTTTCAAAGTTTTAAGTAGTTTGCATCAGTAGGTGAGTTTTTATAAGCTCAGCTGTCCAATTAAGCTCCAATAAGCCAAAAGCTCATCTTGCCCTTAACCTTGGCTTCTTTAAAGTCCTTTCAAACTATTTAGTGCATATCAGAAGAGTTGGATTGGATTTGTGCCCTCTGCACACCTCTGCACCAACTCTGCATTAGCAGACTCAGTATATACTGAGCAGACATGGCCCTCCTTCTCAGCTTATTTGTGGCTTATTTAGATAAGGTGAGACCCTGATTTTTGGTTTACAAGTAGTTCACCTAGCTGGCTTTAAGATTCTGTGCTTGGATTCCATTTCCTAGCTTATTTAATAGCTTAAAACAAGCCTGCAAATTCCCCATTTTCACTGACTCAACCCTGGACATTTGCCCTGCTCAGCTTTTTCATTTTTCACCACCTGATCTTGTGTCCAATTAGAGTTCAATTGGTCAGTTAGATTTGGGGCTTTTTGGTTTTTAGGATAGCCAGTAGTACTAGCAAGCTTTTTCCCCCTTAATATTCCACTTTTCTGCTTATTTGAGTGCTTAAAATTGCTCTGCAAATTGGTGGTTTTTAGCTTGTTTCTGCCCTAGTTTGCTACTACTGCCAAACTGCTTATCTTGCTTATTCCTTGTGCTTATTTGTGTTTTTAAGTTGTTTCCTGCTTGATTAAGTTGTTTAAACTTGTTCTGAGCCTTTGGTAAATTTTTGAGCTTATTAGCTTATTTGCCAAACTGCTTTTCAGCCCAACTGCTTATTAGGGTTTAGTAAACTTTTGATTTTAATTTTCCTATATTAATAATATTAATTTAGACTTAACCTGAATTTTTCAGATTTTTCTAAAGTCATTTAATATTTTTAATCATTTTAATTAGTTTATAATAGTAATTAAATCATAATAAATAGAATAATAATCAGAAAAATATAATTTTAATTTTCAAAATTTTCTTTTATTAAGTAGATTCTAGGAAAAATATAATCATCTCTGTAGACCTTAGGAAAAATAAAATATAAAATAAGTGATAGTTTCTATTTAATAGATTTTATCTTTTTAAATTTTTAATTAAGCACTTTTCATTTTTATAATTTTCTTAGCTTCTTTTCACTTCATAATATTTATAGAAAAAGTTTTAGATTTTTCTTTGCTCATTTAGTATTTATTATAAATTAAAATAGTTTAAAAAGTAATTAAATAATAAATAATTAATAATAATTAAATAAAAAGTGTAAAAAAATATATAATTTTAGTTTTAAAATAAGTTTTAAGTAATTTTACACTTGTAGGTTTTAATTTCATATATTTCAGTTTTTATCCCGTTTTAGATTTCCCGTTACGCGTTTTTAGTTTATTAATTCGCGTTTAATTTTCTTTTGTATATTTGTTTCTCATTTGTTAATTAAATATAAAAAAGCAAAATCCAAAATATCTAATCATCAGTCACTCTAATCCAGAACTTAAACAATTTGCCCATTCGCACCTCGTTGGGAAACGATCCGGGTAATCACTTACCTGGTTTCACACTACACACGAACGTGAGTTTTTGCAAGTATCCTTTTTCACAAAGGGGTGATTTGTATTTATTCACGAGTATCCGTCGTTGCATAATATTTATATATACGTTTTAGCACAGATCAAATTTTGGCGCCGCTGCCGGGGAGGTTGTGTTGCGACAATATTGTGTAAAGTTTAAGCGATTAGTGATTTGAGACCCTTCCTTGTGAAGTTCCTATTTCCCATAAACCCCATATAAAAAAACAAAAATATTTTTCTTTTCTTTTATATATATAATATCATATAAAAAAATAAAAACCCAAAAACATTTCCTTTTTATTGTAAAATAAAAGATTAAAAGCAAAATCAATATAATATTCCTCAACTTGGGTATTATCATAATAAGTTCCCAAACCAAAGATAAAAACTTGCCTTTGTGTCGCTTGCGAATTCGGCTCACCTTTGATTGATAAACAAACTATAACGGAGGTTTAAGGATAGTTTGACATTAAATTGTCGAACTGAAAGAAGCGGGTTTTTAAGGAGCATTAATTGCCCACCTTTGCTTCTCCGCCACTCTGTGCGTTTTTCAGTCAGAGAGCTACCGTACGCTGGTTGATTTAAGGTTTAAGTTCCTTGTGTTTTGCTTCGATCTTGATTTAATTAAAATATTTTATTTAGTGCATGCGCACTCGTTCTTCCACGTCGACAAGTCCTTTACGTGAACTCGTAGATATTCCGAGAAGACGTAATCGTAGACGTGCTGCCCGAATAGTCGAACCCGAGATTCGTGCTGTTCCCACTGATAATATGGCAGACGAACGAACAATGGCGGAGATGCTCCAAGCACCCACCGAGGGTTACGGAGATGCCATCGTTTTACCACCCATCGATTCTGATCATTTTGAACTGAAAACGCATTTGATTCAGCTCGTTTCCACAAACCAATTCCACGGGTTTGAACGAGAAGATCCATATGCACACATTCGTTGGTTCAACAAGTTGACCTCTACAATCAATTACAAGAATGTGCCGCAAACAGTTATCAAATTGATGCTATTTCCATTCTCACTCGAAGGGGCAGCCCGGATTTGGCTGGATAAAGAACCCCCTCGATCCATTGAAACTTGGGAAGATCTCATAAAGAAATTTGTCAATTATTTCTTCCCTCCATCAAAGACGACTAATCTGAAAAATGAAATTTCTGGATTTCGTCAAGGTTTTGATGAAAACTTCGGAGAGGCATGGGACGGATTTAAAGATCTCCTAAGAAAATGCCCGCATCATGATTTCACGGAGTTACAACAGATCAATACGTTTTATAATGGGTTGAACCAAAACGATCAAGATTCACTTAACGCAACCGCCGGTGGCAATATCTTGAATCGTAAACCTAAAGAGGTGATTGAAATTTGTGAAAATAAATCAAAAGTTCCTATCTCTCGAAACAAAGTGAATGTTCCTGTCACTCCTGCTTCTTCATCCGGTAACTCATCAGAGTTAGCCTTTCTAACGGACGCAATGCGTTGCATGATGAAGGAAATGAAAGAAATGAAGAGTGAAATTCATAAACCGGAACAAATCAAAGCCATAAACAAAGTGTGTGAAACTTGTGGTGGCCCGCATGCGTATTATGATTGTCAAGCAACCGATGCTTCTCTTTACCCAGCTCCCGTAGCTGCAGTAAACAAAAATCAATACCGACCGCATGCTGAAACTCAGTACCGAGCACCAAATGCTATGGTACCACCTGGTTTTCCACCCGTGCCAAATCAAAATAATCAAAATCGCTTTGTTCAAAATCAAGGACAAAATTTCAGCAATTCCCAAAATTTCAATCAAAACCGAGGTCAGAATCAGGGGAATTTTAACCAAAAGCCATGGAATGTCCAAAATCAAAATCAGACATCCTCGGATGAGTTGCTTAAGCAATTCATAAAATCCCAAGAGGAGACAAATAGGACCCAATATGAGACAAACCGGTTATTGGTTACCCAAATAAATGATATAAAAAAGTCTTTAAATGATCTACCTTCTTCCTCGGGAGGTCTCCCTGGTAACACTGTTGTCAACCCAAGGGGTGAACTCAAAGCTGTCACTACACGTAGTGGTAAAGCTCATGATTGACTCAAGGTGACAAAGGACCCGGTACTTCCCTCTAACAATGGAAGTGCTAAATACGTCCAACCTATGGTTGTCCAAAACTCTACACCCACAATTGCTCCTAAACCGTCAAGAATAGATCCTACTCTTTCACGATTTACGGTTAAAAGTTTGTCAAGCAAACTTAGTGAGCAAAGGACAGCTAGAACTTATTCCAATATACTCAATGCTGCTCCTATCAGTGTAATTGATGACAGTGATGATGATGAAAATACCACTTTCATCAAAGCTATCACCACTCGGAGTGGTGCTGCTTATGAGGGACCCTCTGGCCCTATTCCTCCTCCGTTGTATGAAATGGAGAAAGAGACGGAGGATACAACGGACAAAGTGCAAATTCCAAGCCCACAAAGTACAGCACAAGTCCATCCTCCGGTTGTCCCGAAAAAGAAATCCAAACCAGGAGTTGTCTTTGAATCTGTTGAGACTCCTGAAGTCATTGCCCCTAAATCCAAACCTTATATTCCTTACCCATCGCGCTTAAATGAGCAAAAGCTCCGCGAAAAGGCTAGTCAACAAATGGATAAATTCTTTCAAATCTTTAAAGAATTACATTTTGACATAAGTTTTGCGGATGCTATCATTCTGATGCCCAAGTTTGCATCAACAATCAAACACTTGTTAAGCAACAAGGAAAAACTGATTGAAATGGCGAAAACTCCATTAAATGAGAACTGCTTAGCAGTTATCTTCAAAAAGCTTCCCGAGAAGCTTGGAGATCCTGGAAAGTTTCTAATACCTTGTGTATTTCCGGGAATGGTTGAATGCTATGCCTTAGCCGATCTTGGTGCAAGCATCAACCTAATGCCTCATTCAGTGTGGAAGAAACTTTCTCTTCCGGCTCTTACTCCTACCTGCATGACTCTTGAGCTTGCAGATCGAACTATATCACTTCCTCTCGGTATTGCCGAGGATGTGTTTGTGAAAGTAGGGAAGTTCCATTTTCCAGCTGACTTTGTGGTTGTTGAATTTGACGCAGATCAAAAGGTTCCTCTCATTCTTGGAAGAGGATTCCTAAAAACGGGCCATGCTCTTATTGATGTATTTAAGCATGAGATCACATTGCGTGTGGGTAATGAAGCTGTTACCTTTAACCATGATCAAACTTCGAGGTACTCCTCAAATTATGATTCTGAATCGGTTAACCGAATCGATGTCATTGATATTACTTCAAAAGAGTACTCTCAAGAAAGTGTTGGTTATTTTCATAATTCTGTGAGTGGGGAACCCACCACATCTTCTCAACTTATCATAGCCGACTCTTCCCCTTCTCTCATTCCGGTTGAGGGAAGTGATCCCTTTTGGGATGAGGTCGAGGCTTTTCTTGCTCTAGATAGTTCACTTCCGCATGAGGTTGATGATAACTATCTTGATCCTGAGGGGACATTCTTTTTCTAGAAAGTTTGTTAAACGAAGATTCATCTTCCCCTCTTCCACCAAAACAACTTCATAATGAGGAAATCAAGTCAGTTGAGAAAACTGATAAATTTCCTGAGATCAAGTTTAAGAACTTGCCTCCCTCCACTTGAATATGCAATTCTTGAGGAGGAAGTTCTTATCTTAATTGCTATTCAGATCTCTCTTCTTCCCTTCACCTACCCGGTGATTTCCCCTATCCTTCACTCATTCGGGAGTGAGGATATTACCTTTGACCCCGGTATTTTCCATCTAACATTGGTTTAAAGCCGGATATATCTCATCGGTGTGGACCTTTCATATACTTCAATGTTTATCTAGACATCTTGAATGAAAGTCCGATTGAGATGGTCTCTTCCACTTACTTCCCCATGAACCAATGAATTCGAGGTCGAGTCAAGCTAGCGACTCGGTTAATAAAAACAGTAGTAAAACATGGGTTTTCACCCATGTCTCACCCAAGTGTGGGGGAGATGCCCCACATGTTGTATATATGTTTGTGTTAAAAAAAAAAAAAAAGCTATTAGTATTTCCTTTTCACGTTCTAAGTGTTGGTTTAACAACCGGTACTTTGAATATTGAGGGCAATATTCAGTTCTAAGTGTGGGGGGGGGATTCTAGCGAATTTGATCATATGTACCATCTAGTACCCCTATTTTTGGCCAAAATTTTAAAATTTTTTCTCACTTAGAACGCAATAAATGGTTATCAGTCCGCCATGTCTAACCCACATAAGGATTGGCTAATCCGAGAGCAAACGGCTCTTGGTAAAGATAACTCAAATCCGTTTATGGCTTACAATTTGCCTAAAATTGTATGGTATTCAACTCCCCATATCTTTATAAGTGAAGAGTTGGCTAGCCCGCAAGGTTATGGCTTGTGGTAAAGGCAGTGGAAAACCATATTTGGTAATCAGCTCACCAAAGATAATAACTGTATTTTATCTAAGAGTTGGCTAGTCCAGAAGCAAACGGCTTTTGGTAAAGACAAATCAAATCCGTTGACAGCTGATGGTTTGTTCAAAATCATTTGGTTATCATTGTACCAAAGTATCACATACTAAAACATTGGCTACTCCAGAAGTAATGGCTTTTGGTAAAGAGATAAAATCCATTAAATTTTCATAAATGATTGCTAGGGACTAGCAATAGTTTAGTGTGGGGGATTGATGAGTGTCTAAATACTCATCATTTTATTCCCATTTAAACTACAAAAACAGCCAAAAACACTTTGAAAAGTCACATAATGCAGAAAATATCATAGAATGTGTTTTTATGTGATTCAGATACAAAAAGATTGAAAACAAGTGAAAAACATGCAAAGTTCACAAAATTGTCATTTTCAGTCCCTGAAGTTTCACAAATTGGCAGAATTAGTCCCTGAAGGTTTAAAATGAAAGAAAAGTCAACTTTAGTCCTTGGGATATCAAACATGTTCACTTTTAGTCCCTGGATGAAAGTTTTCTAAAAATGGCAACTTTTACCCCTCAAGTTTCAAAATTGGCAAATTTAGTCCTCGGGTATTTAAAAAGTGTAATTTATCAAATAATACCCTTGTACTATTCACATGTTACAATTTAGCCCTTTTGATAACTTAATGGAAATTACACTTTCAACCCTTCAAGAATTCAGAAATTACAAAAATGGTCCTTGTGTTTAACAAACAAACCCAACCCAACCCTTTTACTAAACCCAGTTACATACCCCAGCCCACAAGCCCAATCCCAAATACCCATAACCCGACTCCCTTATTTAACCCAGAGTTTGACTCAGTCAAACTCTTCTTCTATACCACTCACCCCGCCAAAACCAGTCACCAATACCACCACCATTTCCACCGCCTCTCTGACAAACCCACCACCTTCCACCTATCCCACTTTACCTAACAAACCAAAAGGCATTAAATGCCTCTTCCCCATCACCTCAGACCAGTACTAGTGGTATTTTCCCACTATCTCATTTTGGCGCCAAAAATCCATATGAAGGGCTGAGATCAGTTGAAGACTATCCAAGGGCTCAGAAAGATTCAGAGGAAGAGATAGGACATATCCCACTTAGTTTTTGTATATATAGGACCAATGTAAGCCTTAATGGCTAAGTAGTTAATTTTAGCATAATCGTATTTTACTTTCAGTAGCTATAACTTGTAATTTCAAGTTTCAGTAATCAATACAAGTTAAGATAAGTCTGTTTGTTGTTAATCTTTGTTCAAATTCCATTAGCTAATGATAATTCCAAATTTCTAAAATTTCATGTTGTACTGAGAATTCGAATCAAGTAAGTAATAATCGAAATAGCTTCTTAGTTGTTTCTATAAGCTTATGCAAGCTTATAATAGCTTGTTGTAAGTTTATATTAGTTTAAACCTGTTCTAATTCAAGAAATGAAGAAAAGTCAACAAAAGTCAACATAAGCTCTCAATAAGCTCTTCTGAAGGAAAAAGCTATTTAGGAAGGCTTTTTTTTGGGTTTTCTAGCTTGTGTGAACAAGCTAGAAGTGTTCTTGGTCCTTGTTTCATTGTTCCATAAGCTACCTCAGTTGTAAGAAATTTCAAAATTTACTTAAAATTCCAAGTTACTGTGCAATAGCTTATTAGTAGCTTATTATTGTTGTTTCATGCTTTTTACTAGTTTCTAAGTGTGTTTCATCAGTATAATCAGTCACACATAGCCTTTGTTCTGCTATTACTAATAATCACTTAAAAAGACCAAAAATAGCCAATTAGTATATAGCTTATTGTACTGCTTATTTCTGTTTTAAAAGTTGTTAATCATAGTCAAAATAAGTTAATCAATCAATAAAATCCAGAAATTACAAGTTAAACTAGCCTGTGCTAGTTATAAATCATCACAGACCCTTTCTAAGGGGTGTTTGGTTCATAGCTTAAGTTGGTCAAATTAGCTTGTTACTGTTCATTGACCATAAGCTCAACTTTGATCTTGCTTTAAATGGATTAGATAAGCTGTTAGTGATAGATTTTAAGCTGCTTTGAAAGTTTTAAGTAGTTTGCATCAGTAGGTGAGTTTTTATAAGCTCAAATGTCCAATTAAGCTCCAATAAGCCACAAGCTCATTTTGCCCTTAACCTTGGCTTCTTTAAAGTCCTTTCAAACTATTTAGTGCATATCAGAAGAGTTGGATTGGATTTGTGCCCTGTGCACACCTCTGCACCAACTCTGCAATAGCAGACTCAGTATATACTGAGCAGATATGGCCCTTCTTCTCAGCTTATTTGTGGCTTATCCAGATAAGCTGAGGCTTTGATTTTTGGTTTATAAGTAGTTCACCTAGCTGGCTTTAAGATTCTGTGCTTGGATTCCATTTCCTAGCTTATTTAATAGCTTAAAACAAGCCTGCAAATTCCCCAGCTTTTTCATTTTTCACCACCTGATCTTGTGTCCAATTGGAGTTCAATTGGTCAGTTAGATTTGGGGCTTTTTGGTTTTTAGGATAGCCAGTAGTACTAGCAAGCTTTTGCCCCCTTAATATTCCACTTTTCTGCTTATTTGAGTGCTTAAAATTGCTCTGCAAATTGGTGGTTTTTAGCTTGTTTCTGCCCTAGTTTGCTACTACTGCCAAAGTGCTTATCTTGCTTATTCCTTGTGCTTATTTGTGTTTTTAAGTTGTTTGGTGCTTATATAAGTTGTTTAAACTAGTCCTGAGCTTTTGGTAAATTCTTGAGCTTATTAGCTTATTTTTAGCTTATTTGCCAAACTGCTTTTCAGCCCAACTGCTTATTAGGGTTTAGTAAACTTTTGATTTTAATTTTCCTATATTAAGAATATTAATTTAGACTTAACCTGAATTTTTCAGATTTTTCTAAAGTCATTTAATATTTTTAATCATTTTAATTAGTTTTTAATAGTAAATAAATCATAATAAATAGAATAATAATCAGAAAAATATAATTTTAATTTTCGAAATTTTCTTTTATTAAGTAGATTCTAGGAAAAATATAATAATCTCTGTAGACCTTAGGAAAAATAAAATATAAAATAAGTGATAGTTTCTATTTAATAGATTTTATCTTTTTAAATTTTTAATTAAGCACTTTTTATTTTTATAATTTTCTTAGCTTCTTTTCACTTCATAATATTTATAGAAAAAGTTTTAGATTTTTCTTTGTTCATTTATTATTTATTATAAATTAAAATAATTTAAAAAGTAATTAAATAATAAATAATTAATAATAATTAAATAAAAAGTGTAAAAAAATATATAATTTTAGTTTTAAAATAAGTTTTAAGTAATTTTACACTTGTAGGTTTTAATTTCATATATTTCAGTTTTTATCCCGTTTTAGATTTCCCGTTACGCGTTTTTAGTTTATTAATTCGCGTTTAATTTTCTTTTGTAAATTTGTTTCTCATTTGTTAATTAGATATAAAAAAGCAAAATTCAAAATATCTAATCGTCAGTCACTCTAATCCAGAACTTAAACAATTTGCCCATTCGCACCTCGTTGGGAAACGATCCGGGTAATCACTTACCTGGTTTCACACTACACACGAACGTGAGTTTTTGCAAGTATCCTTTTTCACAAAGGGGTGATTTGTATTTATTCACGAGTATCCGTCGTTGCATAATATTTATATATACATTTTAGCACGGATCAGCAATCAACTTCTTTTGCTCATCACTGTGACGAGTAAGAGAATTTTCTACATCCCGACCACCCGAAATATCATTACTTATGGCCTTGTAATCACCCTCAACAATTATAAACCATAGATCTATATCCTTTGACTTCACATAAGTCTCAAAGCGATTTTTCTAATAAATAAAACAATTAGGTTCGAATAGAGGTGGTCTTTGCATAGATTGCCCTTCTTTAAAGTTTTCAAAATCCATGGATCGTTTTAAGTTTTAAAATACAATATATTTTAAAAATCTTAAGTAACGTAGCTCTTGATGCCAATTGTGGAAAACTAGAAGGGGGGGGGGGTTGAATAGTTTTACCGTTTTAAAATTAATTCACTTTGTTACTTTATGTTATTTCAAAGGAAACAAGCACAAACAAATATTCACACAATATATATATGAGAAGTAAAGAGAGGAAAGATCAAACCACACAACACGGATGTTTATAGTGGTTCGGCTACAAGGACTCTCTTCCTTGCCCTACTCCACTCCTCGAGCCTCTAACTCGAGAGTTATCCTTCACTAAGAAACAAACTCTCTTCTAGGTGGAGAAAACCTTTACACGTCGCTTACTTCCTTTTTCGGTACTAAGCTAAACACCGGGTTCTATTTCAAGGTAGAACCAACCTAACGTCGCCTATACAATTACCGACACTAAACTAGATGTCGAGTTCTTTACAAGGGTACAACCACTCCCGTTTGGTTCTTTCACAAGGGTACAACCACTCCCTACACTCTTTGTGTTTTGAGGACTAAAACACTAACCACACTCACTGAGATAAATGATACAAATAATGATGTGTGAACTATAACTATATCACACAGTAACTTATGCTAAAGGTTTTACACTTCTGTGTTGA
Organism: Artemisia tridentata subsp. tridentata; assembly: GCA_021014915.2. NCBI lineage: Eukaryota > Viridiplantae > Streptophyta > Magnoliopsida > Asterales > Asteraceae > Artemisia > Artemisia tridentata. The sequence goes on along the minus strand of CP139506.1, from coordinate 440,952,162 downwards.
ACCTTGATGCTTAATCTCCCTTGCTACAAAAGGAAAGATCAATGAAATGAATGAATGATTAATGTTAGATGATATGTAAATGAATGAGTATGAATGTTAGGCTCTATGAGTGATGGTGTGTCCAAATGATCAGCTTGCTATTTATAGGCAAGCTGGTGAACAGCCGGCGGATCCCATAAAAGGGATCCGTCCTTTATGTCGATTGGATCCGCCACCTTGACAGCAAAATGACAGCTAAGAGTTTTGGAAAGCTTTCCAAATCCAACTGTATCCTTCACACCTTTGTCATGTCATATCAAAATCTTCCAAAGTCAACTATCTTGCTTGAAGATCTAGCCAAGATATTATGTATGATGCATGCTATGATGTCATTGTATCATTTTAAAAATAAAGTTTCATTTTAAGGAAATAAACTAGTAGATGTGTAAAATGTAATTCTAAGTAAACTTGTGAAATGTAAAATGTGTTTTAAAAAGACTTTAGCTAGCATTTATAATTTGCTAAAGGATATACTTTGTAATTGTCATTAACAAAACTAAGTAAAGATCGTAAAATATAAATAACGTTTTTAGGACGATATTTGTATTAACACAGACTTAATATCTTCAACAACCAGACTTAATTATGTTGGTCACCAAAATTAACACTTGACTTAACCACCAGACTTAATCTTCAACGACCAGAATTAACCAGCAGATAACCAACAGACTTTACTCTGTATTCACCAGACTTAACTCTATAGCTACCAGATTTAATAACTTAAGAGATTTTCCCGATACTTAAACTTCAGAATATTTAATTCCCAACACTTATAATTCCAAACAATTTATGTCTTGTGAAGCTCATAGTAGGACCGTGGAGTTCTCTCAGTGATGTAATTAAAAACATGCTGCAAAATGAAAAATGAACATTAATTTGGAAGAAATTACCAAAGAAAGATGAAAAATGAGATAAAAATGCACACACCTAAAATGCCCTAAAGATTTAACTTTGAAAATAGGCCCAATAGCGCCAATGCTCATTGATTCTACTCTAGCACCACTCTTCCACGAATACCTACATGAAGAAGATTAGATTAGAGGCTTCAGTGCAATAAGGGTGTGCTTTATGCATAAACTTACATTGATCCAGGCCGGATACACTTATAAATAAATGCAGACAGCGGATACGCGTGAATAATTACAAATTACCCCTTTGTGAAAAAGGATACTTGCAAAAACTCACGTTCGTATGTAGTGTGAAGACAGGTAAGTAATTACCCGAATCGTTTCCCAACGAGGTGTGAATTGGCAAACTGTGGAAAGTTAGGATTAGAGTGACTGATGTGATTAGATATTTGATTTTGCTTTTTTAATAATTCTAAATAACAAATTAAAACAAATATACACAATAAAATTAAACGCGAATAAAAATAAACTAAAACGCGCAACGGGAAATCTAAAATGGGACAAAAACTGAAATATATGAAATTTAAAACCTAAAAATATAAAATGACTTAAAACTTATTTAAAAACTAAAATTATATTTTTTTTATACTTTTTATTTAATTATTATTAATTATTTATTATTTAATAATTATTTTAAACTAATTTAAATTATAATAAATACTAAATAAACAAAGAAAAATCTAAAACTTTTTCTATAAATATTATTAAGTTAAAAGAAGCTAAGAAAATTATAAAAATGGAAATTACTTAATTAAAAATTTAAAAAGATAAAATCTATTAAATAGAAGCTATCACTTATTTTCTATTTTGATTTTCTTAAGGTCTAAAAATATAATTATATTTTTCCTAGATTCTATTTAATAAAATAAAATTTTGAAAATTAAAATTATATTTTTCTGATTAATATTCTATTTATTATGATTTAATTATTATTAGAAACTAATAAAAAAGATTAAAAATATTAAATGACTTAGGAAAAATCTGAAAAATTCAGGATAAGTCTAAATTAATATTTAAAAGCTAGGAAAATTAAAAGCAGAAGTTATCTAAGACCAATAAGCAGATTTGGGCAGATAAGCAGTATGCAAATAAGCCAAAAATAAGCTAATAAGCACAAAAATTAACCAAATGCTCAGAACAAGTTTAGTATACTATAATAAGCACAAAACAACTGAAAGATACAAATAAGCACAAGAAATTAAGCTGATTAAGCACTAGGGCAGTTGCAAAATCAAAACAGACAACTCAGAAAATGGCAAACTTGCAAGGCAGATTAAGCACTTCAAATAAGCAGTTAAGTTGAATATTAAGGGGGCAAAAGTGAGCTAGTACTATGAGCTATTCTAAAAACTAAAAAGCCCCATCACAAACATCTCAATTGAAGTCCAATTAGAGCCAAGATCAGTTGCTCTAAGAGCAGCAAATCTTAATCAGCAGAAATGGTGGAAATGGGGAATTATTGCCTACCTATTTTAAGCTATGAAATAAGTTCTAATGTGGGATACCAGATGATAAACTAAAAACTAACTATATGAACTACTTTTGAACTGAAAATCAAGGTCTCAGCTGGTCTAGATAAGCTAATGGACAGCTTAGATCAGCAGTCTCAACAGCTCAGTATACACTGAGTCTGCTGAGCTGAGCTTTTGTGCAGAGGAGTGCACAAGTTGTGCAGTCCAATCCAACTTTTTTGGTTACTCTAAATAGGTCACAAGGGACTCAGAAAAGCCAAGGAATAGTCCAAAATAAGCTTCTAGCTTGTATGAGCTTATATGGACAGTTGGTGTCCTTAACTTTCCACAAATGATACAAAACTACTATTTATAACTATATGGCTAATAAGGACTTAAAATCAGCTTCTATGGGCTATAATAAGCTGAATCAAAGTTGGACTAAAGGCAAATACACAGTAACAAGCTTGTTGACTGCCTAAACCAAGCACAGCCAAACACCCCTTTATGTGGGACTGTTTGGATTTTAAACTAGCACAACCTAATTTAACTAATGATTTTTGGATTTTGCTGATTATATGACTTATTTTAACTATATTAAGCTACTTTCAAAGCAGAAATAAGCAGTAATATAAGCTATGCTATTTTTTTGGCTTTTTGACTGATTTTAAGTAAAATGAGATAAAGCTAATAAATACTGATTCTACTGATAAAATATGACTAAAAACTAATGATAAGCATTAAATAACAATAATAAGCTAATAATAAGCACTTGTACAGTAAATAGCAATTAAATCAAAAACTTAGAAAAAGCTTACAAATGTGAGGTTTAAAGAAGATGAACCAAAGATCAGAAACCACTCCTAGCTTTTTGTCAACAAGCTAGAAACCAGAAAAGCCATCCAGATTAGCTTCTATCCCCCCAGAACTGCTTATTGGACCACAAGTTGACTTTCTTTGACTTTTTCTTGATTTCTTGAAATGATACTGACTAAACTATAATAAGCTTACATAAAGCTATGAAAAGCTTTCATAAGCTCATAACAAGAGTTTTTAAGGCATTTGATTGGTTCTTAATGACTGTGAATCTTAATACGAATTAACAAAGGAATTGAAAACTTGAAATCTTATTACTTTGGAACATTAGTACAATACAGAAGTACAAGAAGACTTGAAACAACTTGAATTACAAATAACAACTTAACTTGAAACTGAAATAACATTAGCTACTTTTCTACACTAATTTTGGTCTTAAACTACTGACAAACTTCATTCTTGGTCTTCTTCTTCTTTATATAGCACTCCAAAAGCTTTCTCTCTCCATTCCGAGCTAATCCCACCACTTGGATAGCCTTCATTCAATCTGGTTCGTCCAATCCAATTTTGGCGGGAAAACAGGACAAGTGGTTTTTTTTTAACGTGTGAAGTGGAAGAGTGCATTAAATGCACTTTGGATTGTTAGGGAGTGTATTGGGAAGGAGGAGGTGAGGTGGGGTGGTATTGCAGAGAAAAATGGTGGCTGAGGGTGGTATTGGCGGGGTGAGTGGGAAGAAGAAGACGGGTCAAACTTTGGTTTGACCCTGGGATATTTAGCAAAAAGTGTGGGCCGGGTTATTTATTTTGTGGATTGGGTTTATGTTTTACTGATTGGGCTGGGATAAGGGTAATAGGATTGGGTTGGGTTTATTTGAGTTAGGGTATTAGTGGGATCCGGGTTTTTATAGTTTTGGACAAAATGGGATTTAGTTTAGGATAGATTTGGATTTTAGGTAAACCTTGGGGACCAATTGTGTAAATACTGAAAATTCAGGGACCATTCATGCCAAAATCCAAAAATATTTCCAGGGGCCATTTGTGTCAAGTTTCAATAGTACAAGGGTATTATTTGATAAACTACATTTTTATAAATACCCGAGGACTAAATTTGCCAATTTTGAAACTTGAGGGGTAAAAGTTGCCATTTTTAGAAAACTTTCATCCAGGGACTAAAAGTGAACATGTTTGATATCCCAAGGACTAAAGTTGACTTTTCTTTCATTTTAAACCTTCAGGGACTAATTCTGCCAATTTGTGAAACTTCAGGGACTGAAAATGACAATTTTGTGAACTTTGCTTGTTTTTCACCTGTTTTCAATCTTTTTGTATCTGAATCACATAAAAACACATTTTAATGATATTTATAGTATTATGTGACATTTCAAAGTGTTTATGGCTGTTTATGTGGGTTTAAACAAGGTAAATATATGTGTATTAAGACACATATCATACATGGACAAATATAAAACTAAATCAATAACATAGAAAAAAAATCAATTCATATTAGCATGTCGACAGACAACCACTGGTAAGAAGAGTCATGTCATATCTGGTTGATATATCCATGACTTACATGTCAATGCGTATCACATCCTAGATAGTCTTATTCATATACTTCAATTATTATCACCTTTCAAAATTGATTATTATAAAAGACACTATATGTAAGATACGCACATGTAACAGAATGGGCTGCATGAAAGTGTTTTGATGTGCTAAGGTTACTTTTTATAGTGATAATTTGATAATCAAGAATTTTAGTGTTTTAGTATGTTTTAATTATGTAGCAACTTATATGTCAAATAGCCATATAAATAATCATAAATGAGAACCAATTTTTGTATACCCAAACACTGAGTAACGTGTAATCTACCAATTGAAAAGGCAATAATTATAACACATTGCCAAACACCTCTTTCCTCTGTATTGTACTTAAATACCAGTAAACATAGGATTTACATACATATAATTAATTAAATGAAAGACATGCAAGGGACTTATTATTTACCTGCATAATACACAATGATCCATTGCGACAAAGGCCAACACCCTCGGTCAAAACTGACGACCAACTTCTTAACAACATATGGATGCAAGCATTTAGGTGGAAGTTGACTTGCATGGGTAACAATGTCGACAGGAACTACTTCTCCACCTGCAATAAATTTACTTTACATTAATACACAACACTTAAATATGTGTAATATTAGTTAAATGCTTACACAGTGTTGTTCAAAAATTTACACCATCAAGAATTTAAGGAATTTAGCGCCTAGATGAACGGGTCAAAGATTAATTGCAACCTAAATCACAATGATCAAATAATATCTTCTAAAACACACATTAAAATTGAAGGTCATAAAAAGGAAAGAAATTCATTTTCTTTTATGCCTATGCATCAATTGTGTTTGTTCTGGCTGCAAACCAATTTAAGCCAAGTAATTGATGTGAACTATCAGAGATAATAAGACCCTCCATCAAAATTTAAGCTAGTGTTGTCTAACAAAACATGTATTAAATTAATGAGACCCTCCATCAAATTTTAACCTACAGAAAATAAAATGTTACTTAAACTACTCTTAGCTTCTCAAAGATTCCATGAACTGACTCTCTTAAACTGTAATCTCTTCCAAGCATATAGAATAAACTGAAGACGGAATACAAAAGACCAACATATGTTTATCAGACGAACAAGGCTCAAAATTTACCTCCAAACGAAACCATAAGTGATCAAAACTTGAAATCGAACGCTAAGATCCAATAAAATCTAGTCGAACTCAAACCCAAGCACAACCCCTAAACTTTAGTAGACGAAACCAAAACTCTTACCCAACTAAACTAACAAATGATTTTAACTTCAAAACTTGATGCTTGTCTAACGTGAAAAAAAAAACTCATAGTCTGCTAAGGCACCAACCTAATTAAACATAAATCATTTGGATCTTGAATTTCTATTTTCTTGCCCGTTGAATTTTCTATTTTTTTGCAGCTGCAGCAACCTAAAACACCACCACCACTGTTCACCGCCCTCCACCACCATCAAAACACCACTCAAATGTCATCACCACACCACGTACACCACGAATCCGTGGTGCACGCGCCTTATTTCACCACTACCGCCTCCTACGTGCCACCCTTTTGTGGTTATTTTGTGTGTCACATTTAGATCCGGTGAAGACAAGTTAAGACACGCCATTTTCACCCTTGTGTGAAACGGTGTGGGGTTGAAACTCGTCCTATACAAGTAGTTTTTATTATTTACGAGTTGTTTCGGGTTAAAACGAGTGGGAATAAATACTTTACAAGCTAAAAGCTAATAAAACTTGTTTGGTATCATTTTAGTGGTCACGGTATAGTGTTTGGATTTGTTTTGGGTTATGTCGTTGATCCAGGTCGGATACACTTATAAATAAATGCAGACAGCGGATACGCGTGAGTAATTACAAATCACCCCTTTGTGAAAAAGGATACTTGCAAAAACTCACGTTCGTGTGTAGTGTGAAGACAGGTAAGTAATTACCCGAATCGTTTCCCAACGAGGTGTGAATGGGCAACTGTGAAAAGCTAGGATTAGAGTGACTGATGTGATTTAGATATTTTTGATTTTGCTTTTTTAATAATTCTAAATAACAAATTAAAACAAATATGCACAAGAAAATTAAACGCGAATTATACTAAGCAGAAAAATGCGTAACGGGGAATCTAAAATGGGACAAAAACTGAAATTTATGAAATTAAAACCTAAAAATGTAAAATTACTTAAAACTTATTTAAAAACTTAAATTATATTTTTTTATACTTTTTATTATTAATTATTTATTTATTTAATTACTTATTAAACTATTTAAATTTATAAAAAATACTAAATGAACAAAGAAAATTCTAAAACTTTTTCTAAAAATATTATTAGGTGAAAAGAAGCTAAGAAAATTATAAAAATGAAAATTACTTAATTAAAATTTAAAAAGATAAATTCTATTAAATAGAAGCTATCAATATTTTTCTATTTTTGTTTTTCTTAAGGTCTAAAAATATAATTATATTTTTCCTAGATTAAAAATGACAAAAGAAAATTATGAAAATTAGATTTATATTTTTTTGATTATTATTTTATTTATTATGATTTAATTACTACTAGAAACTAATAAAAAAGATTAAAAATATTAAATGACTTAGGAAAAATCTGAAAAATTCAGGATAAGTCTAAAATAATATTTAAAAGCTATGAAAAATAAAAGCAGAAGTTATCTAAGCCCAATAAGCAGATTTGGGCAGATAAGCAGTATGCAAATAAGCTAGAAATAAGCTAATAAGCACAAAACTCAACCAAATGATCAGGACAGACTTAATACACTATAAGAAGCTTAAAAAAACTAGAAAACACAAATAAGCACAAGTAATTAAGCTGATAAGAAGATAGGCAGTAGCAAAGCCTCAGCAGAAACAGCAGAAAAGTGCCAAATTGCAAGGCAAATTAAGCACACCAAATAAGCTCTGAGATGCAAACTATTGGGGGCAAAAGTAAGCTAGTAGTATGAGCAATTCAGAAACACAAAAATCAAGGCCTGAGCTTATGTGGATAAGCCACAAAGGAGGTTAGTTCAGCTGCTTCAGCAACTCAGTGTATACTGAGTGCTGATGTGCAGAGTTGTGCAGAAAAGCACAAGCCTTAGGGCTTCAAACCAACTCATGTGTATGCTTCAAATGAATCACAAGGGACTCAGAGAAACCAAGAAAAAGGACCAAAAGAGCTTAAAGCTCCTATTGGCTTATTTGGCCTTTTTGATTTCTGAAAAGTGCACAGGGCACTCAAATATGGTTTTTCTACTTATGTTACTAATCAAAACTTGAAAACAGCTTATAAGGACCAAAATAAGCTTGAACAAAGTTGGAGAAATTGCAAATGTACAGTAACTACTTGTTTGACCTGTTTTGACTTATTAAACCAAACAGCCCTTTATAGGGTGTCTGTTGTGGATTTTCAAAGAAAACAGATAATTCAACTTATGATTGTTGACTTTTATTGATTGAATAACTTATATAGACTATAATAAGCAACTTTTAGAACAGAATTAAGCTAGATAATAAGCTATGCTAGATTATGCTATTTTTGGACTTTTTGACTGTTTTTTAGTGAAAATGAACAAAAGCTAATAAACCACTGATACAACAGATGAAATATGCTAAGAAACTAGCAATAAGCACATATCAACAACAATAAGCTATTAAAAAGCATTAGTACAGTAAAATGCAAAATTTGTGAAACTTAGCAAAATGCTTACAACTGCTATGGATAATGGAACAGAGAACAAGGACCAAGAACACTCTAGCTTGTTCACACAAGCTAGAAAACCCCAAGAAAAGCTTCCTGAATTAGCTTATACTCCAAATAAGAGCTTATTGCCTCAGCAGTTGACTTTCATTGACTTTTTCTTCTTTCTTGAATTAGATCAGGATTTGTAGGTCACTATAATTATCTCAAACACACACTCTCGCTAATGAATTAAACAAACACGTACGATCTACTACTTATCTAAATATGAAGCTACGTATGGAAATATCAATAAGCTAGATACGATAAGCTAGAAATAAGAGAAATGAGAAGAGAAGAATAAGATGGATGGTTTTTCATTCAAACGATTCACACACTAGCATAGCTTCCGCACATACATAAGAAAAACCAACAATGAAAATGACTCCCTTGCCTTGTATTTATAGGCATTGGGAGGGGAATGATTCTTAGGAATATTCCCTTTACATGTGATAAGAATTAATTAAATAATATGACCGGTCCAAGGACTACTATTGAACCGGTTCATAAATACAAACAATATAGTCCTAATTGTGCAACATTAATTAAATGAACAAGACTTGTAAAATATTAAAAACGTGTTCCTAACAATCTCCCCCTAAGTCTTGATCATCAATGTTGCCCGACGTCTTCTTTGCTTCTAAGGCTTCCGACGTCTTTATAATCTTTGTTTCTTTGTTCTTGTGAAATGATGATATGATGTTGTCTCTATCTGCCAATCTCCAACATCTTCTCGTCTTCTCCATCATGCTCATATATCTTTGAATTGTTTTCTGCAACATGTTCTCACTTTTCAATCTTAATCTTGTGAAAGGTTGAGATGCTCGAACTTTTGACTTTACAATTACATATTTTGAACTTTTGATGTTACTGAGTCTTTGAGAGAACATTTCTTCAAACTATGAACATGATGGAGTCTTGATGATCGAACTCCAGCTCCTCAGCAGCAGCAGCAGCATCAACAGCAGCAACAGCACGAACCAACCGGTACTTACAGGCTCAGATTTGAGATCATCAACAGCATAGTGTGAAGATTTTCTCAAATCCTAACCCAGACCGTTCTGAACCGGATTCCCCCGAAAGGGATTACACGGACACACCGAAGTGCACCCACGATTCAGTGAGTCGCTGGAGATCACCCCACGACTGTAGACCATTTGGAGCAAACACTAAGCGTAACCCACAAGGAGTTACCGAAGTGACCTGCTGTCAGAATTGTTTGATGTTGTTCTGGCAGGATTTCCATTCAATCATTGATAATCACAAGTGTGATTTCTCTCATGAATGTTCTCGGCAGATTGCTAAGATCTGCGAAGGACACTTTTCCTAATTTACAACTGATGCCCATGATGTAGAACACCAGAGTAATTCTAAGTGTTCCTAAGAGATCTTTTACGAATCTCATGGCTCTAGACTCAATAAGTGCACATTTGTTTGGTCATCGGAGGCGTGGAGCAGATTGCCTCCTTTTCAATATCAACAATCTCGTAATGAGATGTCGATAGATTATGAAGGGTTCTCCGTGTGAATGAAACAAATGTCTTTTGAGAGACACTTGAGTGGCTAAGAAGGTTTTTTTTTTAGTGCGTCACTGGGTCCATGACGTCTTTGGTCTTCAATACCGGTGATGCTCATCAACCAGTAGATTATGAATTGAACCCGTTGTCTGCCCTAAGGTTGAACAAATGGAGGGCTATTTCTTTTCACCCTTTTTCTTCGCTTTTCTTTTTAATTCTTCAACCCCTTCTTTCTCCGATCATTCGTTTTCTCCTTTTTATATCATACCTAGGACTTTCTAGTCTAAACTAGTGGTATTGTCCTTGGGTAGATCCCTCCGGCTCTGGCGGATCATAGGACGGTTTTTCCTAACCTTAGTCACCTTGTAACTCCATGACTATCCTAATGATGCCATAAGACCAAAACCATTGAAAATCTCTCAAAGTGTCGATAATTGTAAAGACATTTTGTTGACACCTTGAGAGTTTGATGATTTTCAGAAGTACTCCCCCTTAACATGTGCGCATAAGTAATAAATTTGAAATTTGCACATGCCGGAAAGAGTTTTCACTTTTTGAATTGATTGACTTTCAATGAACCTGATCGTCGCGAGACACGCTTACATCACCAGTTAGACTGGCTTGAAATTATTACCCGTCCAGGTCAGATTCAAAGATTATCGCTCGAAATCGGTACATTCTACTCAGACACGTCCTTTGCGAGACACGCTTACATCACCAGTTAAACTGGCTTGAAATTATTACCCGTCCGGGACATGTCCTTTCGACTACTGACTTTCCTATTCGTCAATTCGAGGGTCAATTCTGAGTTTGAGCACACGAGATTCCAGCAAATGAGACATCATATTTTAATCATTTGTTTCTTCTCCCCCTCAAAAATAGCATACTCATGATGTTTTTGGAAAAACGTTTATGATTAAAATATGCTGTTTTTGAGTTTTAGGGGAAGAAGTTTCAAGAACTTTGATACTTTTTTTTTTTTTTTTTTTTTTTTTTTTTTTTGAACAAAGATTATATTTTTCAAATACTCCCCCTGGACGAGGGAATACTTGTCCTTATGAGCAGAATGTTTGAAAAAACGTTGTAAAACATTCTGTTTTTAATTCTGCTCATAAGTAAGAAGCTTTCGCTCCTTTTTCAGGATTGAGGCACTGAAGCGTACCTCAGGGTCCTTTCTTTGGGGTCCGGGTTGTACACTGTTATGTGTGCACAATCCGTAGTTACATTCACAGTCATATATAAGTAAGAATATTGAATGAATATTGAATATTGAAATCAAATTCTTACAAATTAACCGCCTCGGCCAAACGTGGTGAATTTAGGATCTGTTCTCTGGAATAATCTGATGGCAAATGGAGGACGACCACCAACATAAGTTTCCAATCTCCTCATCTGATCCCTTCTATAGAGCCTTTCTTCGATTGACCAGATGAAATTCTTGACCTGCCTGAGCTGCTGATGATTCCATTTCTTGTGCTTCTTCAATATTTGATCCTGAACCCGTGTGACTAACCCATCTCGAACATTCTTTAGCGTGTCATCACAAAATTTGTGAATCTCTTTATGTGGCATGAAACGGTTAGTGTTCGTTGCACTTCTGTAGACGAATCCGAAGATAGGGTCGGTCTTGAGCAAGTACTGAGGTTCCTTGTTGTCAGTGAGAGTAAACATGGGTTCCTCAAGATTCAGTTTCTTCTGATAACTTTCAACTCCAAGTTGAAGATCTTCTACACGTTCTTTGATCACTATTCTTCTGATGAAGTGGCATATAGCAGCGCTAAATGCATATAGAAGAGTAGGATTGAGGTGATTCAGCTTCCCTTGCACTTTCATCAAGTACAAGTCTTCAATGTCGTTGAGATTGAGTTCAGGAAAGTCTGCTTCATTGAACGTGTAAATAAGATTATCTTGTCTGCGAACGGAGATCTCAGAAATGAATGTGTATCCCAGCTTTTGTGATCCCTTAGCATCAATCACTGCCTTTATACGAAGATCACTGAACACCTTTTCACGAGATGCCATGAGGCCAAGCTTGTATTTGTACCACGACTTGCGTTTGTCAAACCAATGGTGAATTCCAAGTTCAGCGTCACGATCATATTTTGCAATTTTGTTGATGAAGAGTTTACAGTGTCTAGCTTCTTCTTCAATGGCAGGATTTGTGTAGTTTGCAGCAGGAGTGAACGTTATTGAGGTAGCATACTTGATTTCACTAGAAGCCCCATGTACAAGTAGTTCCAGATCTTGGTTGAAGAAGAATGCAAATGGAATTTCTGACGTTCCATGATATGATCATATCACAGGAAGTGGTTTTGTCCAGTCGGTGATGTATGGACGTTTCTTGCTGTCGAGACCACCTTCCCTGTATACATCTGGATTTGTCCAATCGAAGTCTTTAGATAATGCTCTAGCAATATTCTCCAGATGATATTCCAACTCGGCAGCACTTGCAGACTTATCTTTTAAAAGATTGAAGGCATCATTCTTGATTCTACGAAGCTCTCTTTTTGTCATCTTCTTAATGTTGAAAGCATGTTTGACTTTCTGATTGTATTCAAACGTGCTATCTTCTATCTTTGAAGCTTCGTCGTCGATGATTTGAGCCTGTGCAAGGTGGTCGAACCAGTTGTTCCCATGTAAGTCTTTGTCAGTATCTAACCATGTAAGCACAGCTGGTTCTTCAGAAGACTTTTTACTGCTGGATGGTTTGGCTTTTGCTGGTTTTGGAGGTGATTGAGGTGGATCATCTTGAGGTGGGTCATCTTGAGGTTGAAACTCAATGTCATCATTGATGAAATGTTCAAAGTGATGCTCAGTTTCCTTAGGACCAGATTCTTGATGATTTGGAGATGGTGGAGAAGTTCTCTGTTCTGGTGGTTCCTGAATGTGAATACCAGATCCACTCACAGTCTTTTGTTTCTTTTGTGTGGAATTAGGATCTGGATCCTCAGTGTCGTCATCACGAATCCTCTTTCCTTTATCAGCAGCAACTTTGCAGGAAACATTCTCAATATGTGCTGCAATTGACTTCATAAGACTAATATCTTCAGGAGAAGGAGATGTCATAGTGTGGAGTCTGTTGAGAAGCTCAAGTTTGAGTTCTTCTGTGGTGAAGTCTTTGAGTTGCTTGAAGCCAGAATTGAGGATGATTGCTTCTTTGACCTTGATATCAAGTTGAGTGTTGACATTCTCATTAAGATTCTTCTGTAGATCAGCAGTAAAACGTTTGACATAATGTCTTGTCTTACTTTTGATATTGTCTTCTATATCGAAAGAAAGAAACTCATCCATGTTCTGCTTTGTTTCTTGCATCTCCTTGACTTGTTCAGATAGACCCTTGATAAGATTTTGCATTTCTGTCATCTGTTCTTGCATCTTGCTCTCTCTTCTTTCTTGAGCAAGTTTTGCTGCTTTCTTGATTTGCCTAGATATTGGTGAGAGAACTTCAACTCTTGTGACTTTGGCGATTTTATTGACTTGTTTGCCTTTTATGACTGTTCTGATTCTTTCTGCCAATGTTGCTTTGCCTTTGTTTGGTGGTGACCTTGATGGTGATGGAGTGAGTGATGGAATAGATGATGATGAGTTAGGAGAAGCAGAGTCTTTGTGAGATGAAGATGAAGGTTTTGAAGGTTTTTCCGGTGATTCTGGAGGAGTTTGATGCTTAGGAGGTGACTTAGGAGGTGAGAAAGGTTTGGGAGAAGGAATGGGAGGAGTTTGATCACGTGGTTGTTGTTGAGGAGATTTGAATGGATCATTCAATGGAGAGATAATGTAGTTGTCTGCTTCCTCATCCTCCTTTTGTTTTCTTTCCATTTCTTCCTTCCTTTTCCTTTCTGCTTCATTAAGTGCCTCCAGCTCATTTGCAGCTTCTGTAGCCTTTGATCCAGTGATTTCTTTTTCTTCATCAGAATTTCCCCATTCATTAGTGTCATCATGGTGATGTACCTCCTCTTGATGTGGAATATCATCAAACATTGAATCGGAAATTTCATTTTCTGTAAATATAATCTTTTCAGACTCTGATTGTGTTTGATTCTCCAAATTTGTTTGATTTACTGAGCTTGATTGAGGAGGGGGAACCGTAGTTGTAGCCATAGCGGGTTGATTAACCGTATCTGGCTTTGCTGTGGAAGATTGTGAGACACCGGGTTGATTAACCGGATTAGGGGATGAGACTGGTGCTGGAGTGACTCCTGATCCTCCTGCTCCCTTAGCAATTTCTTCCTTCTTCTTTGCTTCCAATTCCCTCATAACTTGCTTCTGTAGTTCTGCTCTTCTTTCTTCATCAATCTTCTTCTGTTTAATACTTGCCTTAGCAGCATTCTCTAAATCAATCTCTGTTTGAAACTCGGCTTCTTGCTCATTGAGTATTTCTATTTCTGGTTCAGTGTCTTCGGAGGATTCAGAGGATTCATCACGAATACCAATTTCTTCAATTTTTGGTTTTGGAGCAGTCTTGATGATTCTCCTCTTGCTTGGGGGTTGTTTCTTTGAAGCACTTGATGCACTTCCAGTTTTGCTAGCTCTACAACTCTTGGAACGAGTCTTGGAAGAACCTGTTCCCTCAGTCATTTTAGTGATACCGACAAGCTTCTTCTCATAGGCTTGAATGTAATCTGCGTAAGCAGGAGTTTCCTTGACCTCTTCAGTAAGTAGAACATCAAACAGCTTAAGACCTTGTTTGTGAGTGCTATCCTTTGGAAAGTATACTGATTTGAAGTCCGTGTCCATCTTGATCACATGTCTTTCTCTGTCTTCGGGACGATTAGAAATATCATGATGTTTATCAAGAAGAAGACTAATCAGCAACTTGGTGTAACGGACGAATGGGATTTTAGTCAAGGGTTTTTTTAGTACACCATGTATTTGATGCATAAGGTCTTCCCAGATAAGAGCAGCAAAATCAAGGTTGTGTTTGGTAACAAAACCCCAGAAGAGTTGAGCATGAGAGAGTCTTGGATGTTCGTGTCCACTGTCTCTTCCAGACACTGATCGAATCAGAATATAGTACATTGCTCTCCACGGTTGAGGAATGGATTTTGCATTGATATTTGAGAGGATGTTGAGTGGAAGATCTGGATCAACATCATATCCAAGGCCAATGAGAAAGTTGAGAATGTCTTGTTCAGTGGGTGCAGGCCAGTATCGTCTTGAGGGTTCCGGTGGATCTGGTAGAGATAAAGCTTCACGTAGATGTGCTAAAGTGACCTTGACTTGTTTTCTGTCAAGAGTGCAGGTGAAGAATTTGTTGTTGTCATCTGGTTTGATGGTGCTCCACATCTGATGAATGTAAATCTCTGGAATACTATCTGAATCTTCCAAGATACTCCTGCATTCATGTCTTTTGAGAATTTCGATGACAATCCGACAACTTGGTTCAGCACATTTGATATTATCAAAGACCACTCGTGAATTATTCTTGCCATACTTAGCCTTGAATCCTTGTGGGAATAACTCTGCTTTGGTGATAAGTGGAAGTGGTTGTTGTTGTTGTGAAGACATTGTGGATGATCTGAAACAGCATTATGACACCAAATTTGCAGGATATATGTGTGTTAGCATTAGTTGGAATTGAGAGTATGCACATCACATCCTTTATTACTGAGCAATCGTTAATCTGTGAATTGATCATTTTGATTTGCATAAGAAATTTTCTCATAAATTAGAAATTTCAATGAAATTAGTAATTTCAAAGGCAGATGGTCAAAAACAAGAGATTTTGACAAATGCGAGAAAAAATTACCAATTGCAAGAGAAAAATACCAATTGCGAGAAAAACTTGTCAAATGCGAGAAAATTTCCAATTGCGAGAAAATTTTTCAATTGCGAGAAAAATTTCCAATTGCGAGAAAAAATTTCCAATTGCGAGAAAAATTTCCAATTGCGAGAAAAATTTCCAATTGCGATAAAAATTCCAATTGCGGGAAAAATTCCAATTGCGAGAAAAGGTTTTTCAATTGCGAGAGCACATTACCATTTGCGATAGCAACACCAATTGCTAGAGCAATGACAATTGCGAGAACAAATGACAATTGCGATAGCAATTGCAATTTCGAGAATATCTTATACAAGAAATTCCGAACCCGTTTTGACGATGATTCATTCCCAAAAATTTTGCAATTCACAGATTAATGATTCCAAATCAATTGCAATAGGTTCACTAAGTTATTTTACTCATTTTGTCCAATTAATAACACTTTCTAACCACAAAATCTATAGATTCGAACTGCATGTGCATAGTGTTCTTGATAAACCCTAAATCTCAATCGATGATCGTCTAATGTTTCTGGGCTTAATCTAAGGCAACAACTATTCAATTCGAGTCATAACAACAACATAACAACTCATAATTTACACCAAGACATTCGTATCTGAGTTTCCCCAATTAATGAACATAAACCCTAAATTTCGAATAAACATTCAAATGAAATTCTGGAACAATTAATCACACATTTATGTTACATTATCAAGTTTTAAGCATAGAAGAACAAGCATTATCACTCAGAACGCATAGGATTAAAGAATCCCAATTCTACGCAAACCCTAGAATTTTGACTAGACATTTTACACAAATTCCACCGATGGATCGTTAATTCCTTGAAAACCATATGTTATAATCCTTTAATAAACATGAAATCACTCACAAATTCGTTAGATCTTGAGCGGATGATTAGGATGAATTAGAGCCGTTGATTGGGTTGGTGGATGAAAGTAATTGCGAGACAGGATTTGCAGAGATAGTAAATGCCTTGAATAGTTAATTCTGATTTGCATTTAAGTCTTTACTATTAATTTTTATCCTATGTTCACAATTAGTCCCTTAACCTCAAATCTTAGCACACTAAGTCCTAACCAAATGATTTTCACTAATTAGCACTTTTAGTCCTCTAACAAATAGTAACCATCAAATTCCTAATAATTCTTAGAATATCACATCAAAGCCAATACAAAGCAACAGTGCGACAGAAAAATATGCAAGTACAAATTTGTAAAAAATTTGTAAAATTTTGTGTCTCCCCCTCAACATTTGTTCAGAAGTGAATAAAGACAATTGTAAAAGTGAACAAAATGTTGAATGAGGATTTGTACTTGCATACACATTTTTTTTTTTTTTTTTTTAATTGTTATTTACAAGATAGTTTTGGATGATTGACTCAAGTATTAGTTTTTGAGAAAATTGGACAATTCCTGAGGAGTCAAACATCGCATTCCAATTTGGTGAACCAATTTCACAAAACGTTCATGAGGTAAAGCCTTCGTGAAAAGATCCGCCAATTGGTGTTCCGTTCCCACGAAATACAGCTCAACGGTACCCTGCTCCACATGCTCTTTGATAAAGTGATATCGGAGAGCGATGTGTTTGGACTTGGAATGTTGGACGGTGTTGCATGAGATAGCAATAGCACTTTTGGAGTCGCAGTACATCGGGATTTTGTTGAATATGTAACCATAATCCATCAGTTGTGATCGCATCCAAATGATTTGAGCACAACAGGCAGACATAGCTACATATTCTGATTCCGTTGATGATAGAGACGTACAATCTTGTTTCTTTGACTGCCAAGACACCAGCTTGTCACCGAGGAATTGAACACCACCAGATGTGCTCTTCCTTGTATCAATACATCTCGCATGATCCGCATCTGAAAAAGCAGTTAGTGCAAAACCAGAATCCTTTGGATACCAGATCCCCAAATGAATGGTTCCCTTGATGTATCTAAGGATTCTTTTAACAGCAGATAAATGTCTTTCTGTTGGGTTAGATTGATAGCGTGAACACAGGTATGTGGCAAATACAACATCCGGTCTGCTAGCTGTGAGGTACATAAGAGACCCAATTATACTACGATAATTTGTAGGATCAGTGGGTTTCCCATGTAAATCAGCATCTAGCTTCGGGGATGAGGAGGCCATTGGGGTGTTATAGGTGTCACTAGTTGTCATGCCATGCTTCTTTAATATTTCTTGTGCATATTTAGACTGACTCAAGAATATACCACGAGGTGATTGGTGAACTTGTAATCCTAGAAAAAAGTTTAATTCACCGATCATGGACATCTCAAAGTTTTGTTTCATTAGTTTTGCAAAAGCGTTTGAGTACTTTTTATGGGTAGACCCAAAAATGATGTCATCCACATAAATTTGTACGATGAGAATGTCCTCCCCGTGTTTTTGTATAAACAGAGTCGGGTCCACAGATCCTTTAGTAAAATGATTAGCAAGCAAGAATGCAGCAAGTTTATCGTACCATGCCCTCGGGGCTTGTTTAAGGCCGTAGAGAGCTTTCTTAAGCCTGTAAACGTGTTGTGGATGTTCTGGATCAACGAAGCCCTCTGGTTGTGAAACATACACCTCTTCACGAAGTTGTCCGTTCAAAAATGCAGTCTTCACGTCCATTTGATAAACTGTGATGTTCTTGTGAGCCGCGTATGCCAGAAACATTCTCACTGCCTCTAGCCTAGCCACTGGTGCAAAGGATTCCTCGAAGTCAATTCCCTCTTCTTGGCTATACCCTTTAGCAACCAACCGAGACTTGTTCCGAATAACCGTTCCTTCTACATCCAGCTTATTTTTCCAAATCCATTTTAATCCCACAACATAAACTCCGTCTGGTTTTTCAACGAGTTCCCAGACTTCCAATCTTTTGAACTGATCCAACTCTTCTTGCATTGATTCAATCCAATTGTCGTAAGTCAAGGCCTCTTTGATATTTTTCGGTTCAGCTTGACAAACGGTGAGAGCGTAAATGCAGGTTTCACCATCTGTGTGGAGTTTCTGTCGTGTCATTACTGGTTTATCTGGATTGCCAATCACATTTACTAACGGATGATCCCTTGTCCATTTATGAGTTGATGGGTAGTGTTGAATGTTGTGTTGATGATATGACGGGTCCATATTGCTCGAGGATGAATCTCCGGTATCTGGAACAGTTGGTGGTGGAGCAAATGGATTAAAGAAGGCGTTCCCGTCATATCCTGATGGTGGCGGAACATTGTTAGAAATAGGGGATGAATCTTCAACTGCTTGTTGAGGTGTTTTCTCCATTGTTGATGATGATTGTTCAAGTGGTGGTGCATCGTCAGCAACTACTGTAGAGGTAGATGCTGATAGATCAGGTGCTTGATTTGGAAGTTGTTGAGCAGCGGAACTGGTGGAAGCATCTGATGCACTAGTAACACGAACGTCATCGAACATAGGTGCAAACAAATCTTCCAGATCCTTCCTGTTGAAAGGTAGGGGTGCAGATGAAGATTCAGGAAAGTTCAGACGGTTATGTGCGGGTTCCAAGCGGTCTTGCTCAGAAGCCATTTCGGTGAGTTCATCAAAATTAGCGTGTATGGTCTCTTGAATTTCCCCAGTCCGACGATTCCAAATACGATATCCCTTGGAGTTTTCACAGTATCCAACAAAGATCCCAATATCTGCTTTAGCCTTAAGTTTACCAAGATCATCCTTATCATTCTTCGGATAACACAAAGCTCCAAAGACGTGAAAATGGTTGATGTTTGGTTTTCTCCCTTGTATAATCTCATATGGTGTTTTGGTGTGTCTTTTAGTGATCATTGCACGATTCTGAGTATAACAAGCAGTATTGACAGCTTCAGCCCAAAGATAATCTGGTAATTGAGCATTGATCAACATAGTTCGAGCTGCTTCCACGAGCGTCCGGTTTCGTCTTTCAACTACACCATTTTGTTCCGGAGTGCGAGCTATGGAAGTCTGATGAACAATCCCATGTTTCTCTGTGAAATCCCGAATGATTTGATTCTTAAATTCAGTCCCGTTGTCTGTTCGGATGATTCGGACGGTGTTACGGACTTGAACTTGAATCTTGGTGAGAAACGTGATGAGGATAGAAGGAACTTGATCTTTAGTCCGAAGAAAATAGACCCAAGTCCATCTTGAGTAATCATCTACTATTACCAGAATATACTTCTTCCCGTTAATACTCTGAACGCGCATTGGACCACACAAATCCATATGAAGCAGTTGTAGGACATGGTCTGTGCTGTGTTCTGTTTTGGGAGGAAAATGGGCACGATGACTTTTCCCTTGTTCACAAGCAGAACACAAGTGATCCTTGGCATATCTGAACTTTGGTAGACCGTCAACTAATTTCTTCTTGGCAAGATCAGTCATGGTTTTAAAATTGAGATGAGACAATCTTTTGTGCCATAACCAAGCTTTTGTGGGATGAGCCTTGGAGAGTAAACAAATAGGAGAAGAAGCTGTCATGCCGTCAAAGGAGATAGAATACAGACTTGTTCCGCGTTTCCCTTTCATAAGGTCGTTCCCTTGAAGATCACGAATAAAGCATGTTTTCTCCCTGAATGCTACTTCCAAGTCTCCATCGCAGAATTGTCCCACGGAGAACAAATTATGACCGAGACCTTCAACATAATACACACGGCTGATTTCGATGTTCCCATTAATATAATCCCCATAGCCCATAATTGCAGCGAAGTGATCATTCCCGAATCTGACCGTTCCGATAAACTTTGCAACACAGTTCTGAAGAAGTTTGAGATTGCCGGTCATATGTCGGGAGCACCCGCTATCAACAATCCAGAGGACGATTTGAATCACCTGCATCACACACATCGGAAACAGGTGGAGAATTGATAACGGTTGGATCCGCTGGGTTAGTTACACAAGATGTTAGTATTTTAGGTAACCATTTAAAATCAAAAGTGTTCTGTAACCAGCGTTGCCAGGTCCAACTAGTCTCTGCCTTTTTCCTAAGGTATGCACTAGGTGACTTTTTGGTCTTGGATTGGGGCTTTTCTATTTTCTCCTCAGAAACAGCTAGTGGAGGCATTCCTAAAATGGATTTCGCAATGGTTTTAAGCCTAGAGGAAGCGCCCCTAGTTCGTTTCTTTCTCTTAGTCAGCAAAGTTTTAGCAACACATTTTGTATGATCACCAGATAGTATGCTATGACGACAAAAGACACAAGTAGCATCAACCAAAACATCTTCATTAATATTTAAAGAGTTATCATTTGTTACATCATTCTTAGAACTAGACTCAGATAAGTGCAATTCTATTTCTGATGTTACATTTGTCTTATTCAAACTACTTTCTTGAACTTCTTCAGACTTAGATACTTCCTTCCTAGATTTCTTGACTCTATTCTTCCTCTGTTTCTTGTGAGTCTTGGAATGGTTGATCTTAGAGGTGGTTTCTAGTCCTGTGGAAGTACAAGTAGCTGAATCAGTGGTTGTGTCAGATGCTTGGGTATGTGCTTTGTCCACTACATACATTCCTGGAGCAATCTTATGAATGTTTGCTTTGCTCTTGTCTAAAACTCTGATCTTCTTCTTCAAATCAATAATGATGTGTTGGAACTCTTGATTTTGTGAATCTAATTTCCTGTTTAGGTAGACTGTGTCATTTCTGTTTTGAATAACTTCATCCAGGTCTTTTTCATTTTGAAACAGTTTAACTTTTAAGAAAGCCTTTGTTTCTTTGTTTTGTTCATGACTGTTTTGAAATGATAGAGATCCCATGAGATTTTGAAATTTGATTTCAAATTCAAGACTTCGTTTTTGACACCAGTCCAACCTTTTTTGAAGATTAAAAACTTTGTTTTCCACATCACAATTGATTTGTCGAAGATTCGCATTTTCATGTACCAGATTATCAATCTCCATATGCAACATTTTAATATCCACAGCATGATCATTCATAAGTAAAGCATTACCAGATTCATAGAGCGAATTCATAATCACAAAGACCACGTCATAACACAAGACTTTTTCCAAGAGTCGATCATTTTCTTTTGCTAAAAATTTCTTTTGAAGTTTTTGTCGTTGAACCTTGTCATCTTTAGCTTTGAAAATGGATTTCATAGATGCTAGTTCCGTATATAACTCCTCTTCCCATCTTGTTGCACCCTTTTTCAGATTTCTGACATGAGGAAGAATTTTCTTTTGAAGAATCTCCTTCTTTTCTTTCTGAACAGGAGAAAGAAAAGACGAGATAGGAATTTGAGAACTGAACTCAATTTCATTCTCCAAACGAGAAATGTCATCCATAAATGTCTGAAAATATCGAAGAACCCGACATTCTTTAGGCATTTGTGGATCAACAAGATCCTCTATCAAACAATCTTTAAATTGTACACCAGGCGTAGGATCAGAAGTTATAGACGAGGGAGCACTTATGTTTGTGTATGTTAACGTTTGTTCTGGATGATCCTTAGGAGGAACAAATGATTTGCTCAAATGAGGTCGTGCATTATAATCATAGTGTACGTTTGAAAACTTTGTTTGTGACTTTGATCGACCCTCAATCTTGTTTTCAAGAAAATCAGTTTCTTCATCAACAGAATACATAACAACACGTTGAAAGGAATCATCTAACAGAAATGTTGCATTGTATAACTTAGGATTCTCTTTGAGTGCTATGTGTAATTTGCGGGGTGTATCACTGCCAAGTGCAAAACTTACTCCTTTAGGACTTGGTTTGACAATATTTTTCTGAATTTGTGTTACAGAGTTACCCGTTTTATATACAATGTTTTGAAAATCTTTGAGTTTGGTTTCCAAATCCAGAATTTGATCAAGATAGGAGTCAACACATTTCCGAGTGGCTTTCTTTTCTTCAAGAAGATCCTTCTGAGATGTAGAAAGCTCAGATTGAGTTTTCAACAATTCAGAATTTAAAGCATCAATTCGAATTTTAAACTCAAGTTGATCCTTCTCTTTCTGAGAGAAAAGCTCAGCTTTGGCAATGGTTAGCTCACGAACTTGACTTTCTAAATTTTGAACTTTTACATACTCTTGTTGGAAAGCCGTTTCAAAACCTTTTTCACGTTTATCTTGTTTTAGATATCCGGAAAGTTGTAATTTATAACACTCATTATCCTTTGTTAACACTGCAATTTTCTCTTTGAGCTTCTGATTTATGTCATTGCATTTTTCTATTTGTGACTGGGTGGTCAATAACAAGGCCTGTAAGTCCGAATCTTGATCATCCAACTGATCTTTTTGTTCAATATGATCACAATTAGCATCATCGATGAGATCATCAAAGGAAACGACTGTTTTATCATCATCAAATGATACAACCGTGTTAACTTGATCATCGGATGATGATGATAATAACTCATTTTGAACAAAAGTTTCGTTTGTAGATGAAGATGCAGACGGTGAAGCAATTTCATGAATAAGACATATCGGATCAGGTACCTGAGAAAGACCATCGGTATCATATACCGGGCCTGACTCGGACATATTCATCTCTTGCATATTAGCCATAAGCATGACTGCAGCGTTTGCCTCAAGGTCTTCCATCTCATCATCTGATTCCACAGTTGCCATAAAACTTTGATCATTCTGAGTCATCATCCCAGCAGCTCTTTCATCTTTGAGTGCCATCATAAGAGCCTCTTTGTGATACTGACTGCCCATTGTTCTCGGCTTCGGACAAGCATTAGCCATATGACCATTCCCCCCACAATTGTAGCATGTGATAGATGTATTAGCAATGCCTTTCTGACCATTCCCAACATTCGAATTTCCTCTTTGAACATTCCCCATACTGTTTCTGTTTACCCCTGCAGTATTGAACCGATTTCCTCCTGACTGAACCCTTTGATTACCATATCCACGAGTTCCCAAACCAAATCTGCCTGAAGACCTGTTTTGAATTTCAACTCTGCCATCATGAACAACTGCCTGATTCCTGGTATTTGAAGATGAACGAAGACGGTTGTTGGATTTTGTGAATCTGCCAAATGCGTTAGCAATCAATCCAAATGCTTCATTGAGTGAATTGAAAGCATCCTCTTCTTCATCATGATTTGCATTTGAGTATAGCATTGAATCGGTGTTGTTGTATGGAACCAGCTGGTTATCAGAGTATTGTTGTGGTGCTTCATAAGGAATGATTTGATGATGAGGTTGGGGTGGAATGCTTGGTTGAAAAGATGAGTGTCCAAATTCCTGTTGTGGTAAAGAGAAGTTAGATTGAGCAACGAGAGCAAGTGAATTTGGTGTTGGTGCTGGTGTAAAACCTCCTTGTGCTGCAATTTCTTTATCCACTTCTGATTGATGTTGTCGGAGGTAATCATACATGAGACCATATTTGACATCACCAATTTTCTTTGTCTGCCTTACAAAAGTTGCATATTTTTGCCATTCAGGACCAAGGCATCCAAGGAATTTGGAGTTGATAGCAATCTTTGGTAACTTTATATCATGACGATCAAGATCGTTGATAATGTTGGTGAAACGGTGGTAGTAAGATTCAATGGTCTCCCCTGGTTCCATGATGAAGTGAGTGTACTCCATATATAACTTAGACTCAAGATCTTCTTGGTTTAACTCTGTTCCTTCCATGAGAAGATGAACATGTTCCCACATATCTTTGGCTGTCTTTTGAGCATCAATACTTCGGTAGATAGGATTGGGAATTCCTTGAAGTATGAAAGACATAGCCAATTGGTTTGCTTCTTGCTGTAATGTTTGCTCAGTTGTGTAGTTGGCAACCGGAATGGGTGTGGATGTTTCTTCTCTCTCTGTAGTTGCTGAAACTACAGTAGCTGGAATGGGATAGGGTCCTTCTTCAATGACCTTCTTGAGATACTGACCATGGGGTTTTTTCAGTTCAACGAATCTGAGGAATCTACTAGCCCATTGCACGTAGTTACCCGGAGTTAGCATAGGTGGAGTTTCTTGACTTCCAGCTTCATGACGTGATTGCTGACTACTTATTGCTTCACACATCTTGTTAAACCAATGAGGTTCTCTGGAGTATGATGAATAATTCTGCAGTTGTTGATTCTGTTGCATGATTTGTTGTGGGGATACTTGTGGTGGAGAGAGAAATTGATGCTGTTGAACGAATGCTTGTTGTTGTTGATACTGAGGATGATTTTGTTGTTGTTGAGAATGTTGCTGTAGCTGATAGTAGTAGTTGAAGTGAGGTGGTTGAGACATTTTCTTGGATCTTTAGATAATTAAGATGTGTTTTAAGATTTATGATGTTTGATTTTCAAGTTTACTTAATGTTCTTAGTCCAATTGCGAGAAGCACTGTTTGAATTGCGAGAGAATCTGAATTGCTATAAAGGTTGACCAATTGCGAGAGACTTGTGTAATTCCGAAAGATTTCTCCAAATGCGATAGAAAATTGCAATTGCGAGAATCAATGTCAATTGCGATAGAACTTTGCAATTGCGAGAGATAACTCTGAATTGCGAAAGATCAAGCAATTTCGAAAGATTTTTCAAAAATTACAATTTCGATCACGTTCTCAAACTTTTATACAAAAGTTGAGAATAATTCCGAGTCGAGGTAGTTTCACAATCTTTTACAAAGAAGGAAACACCGAGTACCAAATCCGAAGAATCTGATGAAATTGCGAGAAACCCTTAAACTAATCCAATTGCGAGAAACCCTTAAACTAGCAATTCCGAGAAACCCTTGTTACCAAATGCGAGAAACCCTGGAATTGTTGCAGACCAATTGCGAGAAACCCTTCTTCTTCGAATTTCAACCCAGAACGATGGATAATGATGAAAAACGTAAATCTAATGATTATTAACGATTAAAACAACGAATTTTCACCAAATTTTACCACGTTAACTTGAGAAAAACGAAGATTTAATGAAAAAGTTTTACACAACGATTTGCAAAACTTACGTTAATCACACTTTTGACGCAAAAGAACTTTTAACAAAAACTAACGTAAACTCTTCAAACCAAATGAAATACCGATTAGATCTATCCTTAAAACACTAATCCTAAATATCCTTGGCGTATGATACCACTTGTAGGTCACTATAATTATCTCAAACACACACTCTCGCTAATGAATTAAACAAACACGTACGATCTACTACTTATCTAAATATGAAGCTACGTATGGAAATATCAATAAGCTAGATACGATAAGCTAGAAATAAGAGAAATGAGAAGAGAAGAATAAGATGGAAGGTTTTTCATTCAAACGATTCACACACTAGCATAGCTTCCGCACATACATAAGAAAAACCAACAATGAAAATGACTCCCTTGCCTTGTATTTATAGGCATTGGGAGGGGAATGATTCTTAGGAATATTCCCTTTACATGTGATAAGAATTAATTAAATAATATAACCGGTCCAAGGACTACTATTGAACCGGTTCATAAATACAAACAATATAGTCCTAATTGTGCAACATTAATTAAATGAACAAGACTTGTAAAATATTAAAAACGTGTTCCTAACAGGATTAACCTAATATAAGCTTATCAAAAGCTATTCAGAGCTTATGTAAGCTTATAGGGACAGCAATTAAGCTTTTCCAAATAACATTAAACTTAATACGAATTACAACAGAACTTGAAATTATAAAGTGACTGAAAATTAATGCAAGATGTATTAAAATGAGATCCAAATGACTGTAAATTGCTTATATTAATGACTGGGAATGAAAATTACAATAAAGAAAGACAATTAAGTAAAAACGATTTAAATAAAATTTAACTACTCTCTTATTTCCTATTACATTGATCTATATATACTAAATTATGCTGGGAAACCCTTAGTCGACATCTCTGAATCTTTTAGCACCCTTGATTTCTTCTGACATCATCTCAGTCGTTGATTCTTGTTTTTGGCGCCAAAAATCTTACTAGTGGATTTGAGCAGGTTATTGCAATTAATGCATTTTGTGGAGGTGGAGAAGAAGCTTTAAATGCTTCTTGTTTTGTTAGGTAAGTGGGATAGGAGGGGGGTGGTTTTGCAGAGAACTATGGGCGATGGTGGTTTTGGCGGGGTTGTGAGGAAGGGGATGAGTTTGACTAAGGTCAAACTGGTATTAAATACCAGGCCGGGTCAAAGGTTTAGGGGATTGGGCTTGGGTATTTAATTATTGGGTTGGGCTGGGTTATTGTTTTGTGGATTGGGTTTATTAATAAGGGTAGTGGGTTTTATTTAATGAGGGTCCGGTTTGGTTTGTAGTTAAATCACAAGGACCATACTTGTAATTTCCGAATTGTTGAAGGGTGTGAGTAGACAATTTTCCATAGTTATCAAAAGGGTTTATTTTGCCAATTATAAATAGCACAAGGGTAATATTTGATAAATTCCAATTTTTAAATACCCGAGGACTAGTTTTGCCAATTTTGAAACTTGAGGGGTAAAAGTTGTCATTTTTAGAAAACTTTCATCCAGGGATTAAAAGTGAATATGTTTGATATCCCAAGGACTAAAGTTGACTTTTCTTTCATTTTAAACCTTCAGGGACTAAATCTGCCAATTTGTGAAACTTCAGGGACTGAAAGTGACAATTATGCAAACTTTGTTCGTTTTTCACTTATTTTCAATCTTTTTGTTCCTGAGTCATATAAAAACACATTTTATGATATTTTCAGTATTTTGAAGCATATCTGCATGTTTTTAAATGTTTTTGCAGATAAAATGTGACAGAAATGATGAGTATTTAGACACTCATCAGTCGTCTTGCGTACGAGAAGCAATAAGCTCAACCGAGCTTATTTCAAGCTTATTAGTCATGTTTGGTTTGCTTGTTCTATTTATTTTCTTGGTCCATATGGTTTTGTGACTCGCGATATTAGTTAATAACTGAGACACTTTTGGTTTCGGCAAAGTGTTATTTGGTCCGAGTGGTTTGTGGCTCACGATTGGTATTAGCCGAGACTTTGTCTCGGCGAGGCATTATATTTGATCTAGTTTTGGTTAAGTTGAGTTGTGAGGATTTGGTTTGGAATTATTTCTGGTCCGTTTGGTTTGTTTTTGCTCGCGACAGATTCGAAGCCAAGACCTCTTGGTCTCGGCATGGTAAGTTGTTGGTCCGAATATATTAGTACCTCGAGCCATAGGTTTAGTAAAGGCCGAGAATGATATTGACATTGTGGTTTGGTTCAGTCTTGGACTTGTGATGTTTTGGCCACGACAAGGGTTAGCCGAGACCTTGTGGTCTCGGTGTACTTTTGGTTTCGCCTATACGGATTTAACGAACTTACTTGATTATTGACTTTTGTTTTTACCCATAAGTTGTGAAGTTTGACTGTGACTCGAAATGAAAAACGGTCCGTGTGACTTTGTATTTTATTGGACTTGAATTGGATAAAAAGAAAGAGAATGGAAATCATTCGACTTAACTTTTCAAGGAATTAAGTATTATTGAATTTAAATAATGACAACGTAATTTGATAACAGAAATACGTATTTATTTTGATAAAACAAGACACACGATAGGTCGTCGGACATTTCGAGACACATTAACGAGTTTGACTATTTGGGGTTTAGTTAATTATGATTAATTGTGGGCGTTGGTTAAATTGACTTGATGATTGATTTGGTAGTCGGTATACTTTGGGATATTCGCAACACCGGACTTGGAATATATATATATATATATATATATATATATATATATATATATATATATATATATATATATATATATATATATATATATATATATATATATATATATATATATATATATATATATATATTTGACTTGAGATATTATTGAATTGTGGACATTTCGGACTATTGGGACACGAAACGACTACAGTACATTAGACTCGACATGAATTTAATGTATTTGAGCCGTAACGGACGAACAATATGAAAATGATGTCTAACGAACAATAATATTTATAATCTCTTGATAATTAAAACGTGTTTGGAAACAAATGAAGTCACTTGACTTGGAACGTTCCATAAGCGAACGAGACACGGCGAATTTTTACTTAAAACATATAAAACAAGTATGTTTTTACGAAACTTAACGGGATTATGGGATAATACCGACGACTACCAATCCTTCCAACTACTTGGTGTGTTTGTTATGTGTGATCTTTGTGATTCATTTTTCGTTTTGGTCACTTGTTTTTGGCGTGTGTACACTTGAGTCAACGTTGTTTCACCACTACACCAACGATGATACCAAACGCTAATAAACGGATATAACGAGAATGTTTTGGAAGTGGAATTGGAATAATATTTGGGAATGGGAATAGTTAACTTTTGGAAACTTTTGCGCTTATTGGGATATACGTTAAGACCAATTTTATATTATTAGGTTGTGCCGAGTCCGTTGTGCCGTGTGTCATAGTTGTCGTTGTACTTGTACCTCCGTGTACCGTTGTGCCCGTCTCCTGGATACCGTTGTGATTAGCTCTAGATGCCAGTTGTGTCAGTTGTGATCTTTGCATTGTTGTGGCTAAGGTGAGTTCATGGCCCCTACTTTTACTGGTTTTATAACTGTTTTGGGGGAGAATACATGCTCGTTTTTAACTAAACTCAATGGTTGTTTATTTGGATACATGAGTTGTTTACTCAAGATTTGACTGTTTGGCTTAAGTATTTGATTTGGTTATTGGAAGGTGTTATGTGTTTATTTGATATACATGGGAGTTTCATAGCCCACTTTTACTAATAAACTGTATACTGAAACCTTGGGGTAAGAAAACATTCAAAACTGTTTTGAATGGACCTAACTGTTGTTTTTGATTTGCTATAACTTGTTGACTGGCTAAGGTTAGATATGCGTTAGATATTTGTCTTAGACCAGGGTAGCAACGTAACCTGTTTATGCTTTGCTATAATGTCACAACCCGCATTTTCAGGATATTTTCCATATTTACTATTCATCTCGGGAAATCACTATTCATCATTTACTATTCACCGATCACTATTCATCATTTTACTATTCATCGTTTTCGGAATCAATTTGAGATTCTGAGAAGCGTTCAGAAATTTTACTATTCACATGACACTATTCATTCCCGGAGAAAATTCTCTATTCATGGTTATCGTTCATCGCTTCGTAAACTGGATTTACGGGTATTCAAATACGCGTAACCGGTGAGGTTTAGCGGCGTATTCATACATCATCATTAAGGACCCGTCATATAGACTGGAAGTAGTCTACATATCATCAGTAACATCTTCAGTATCCTAGGTCATGCACGGATATGCATTATTTCAATTTACGTATGCTTAATTTGTAATTAACGTTACCACTCAGTTTTTACTACTAATAATATACCCGATACTCCCGACAGTGATCCCAATATGTTTTCCTATTCAATATAATGATATAAAAATTATATTATTAATTTACCCGGTGTTTTAAAACCATTTGCTATATTTTCCGGAAAACGCCTATAACAGCGTCGGTTTGCGAATTTTCAACTCGATAATTATTTTAACACCCGATTCTCATCAGGAATACAATTTCATAATTTTTACAACTTCGTCATATTTTATTTCACCTCGTCACGATTTATTTCAAGATAACTCGGTACCCGATGACACCCAATGTATACACAAATTAACTAAACTCTTATACTAAGTGGACACTTGTCAAGATTACAACCAATCCTTCCTTATTTAACCATGTGTGCCGTCCCCCTCCTATATCCCATGTGCCAAATGCATTAATTGAATTTGTAAGATTTAATTAGAACTTCCACTAACTATAACACATACAACACAAAACATTTAGGTGAAATAAGATCAAAACCCTCTCCACCATCATCACCAAGAACCGGCCACTCCAAGAACATCAACCAAATCCATAAATTTTTTCAAGAACAATGTATAATCATACTCCCTTTACATTCCTAGTTATGTATTTGTGATCATACTTCAAGATTTCTACTCATTTCTTAGCAAATCTCATCCAATCATCAAGTAAGTTTCAAAGTTATGTTTTGATCATTTTTATCCTTTCATTTGATGTATATGTTCATGTATTTACAAGTTTTATTGATCATCCATGCAAGATACTAAAGTTATACATACCACTTTCGAACATAAACTTCCTAAATCACTAGATCCATAAGTTTTCCCTAATGATCTCATGAAATCCACCATGATTGGTGATGTTTAGGACCCCATGACACCCTGAGAAGGTGTATGGTAGGATTTGCGAACTTGTGGAGTTGATTTGAAGAGATTTGAGTAAGTTTAGAACTTTAAAAATGGATTTTAAACATTATAGATAAGGGTCTGTCCTTAATCGGCAGATCTGGAATTTTCAGTAACTGATGGGTCATTTTGGCCTTCATATTTAGAAAGTACTTTCAAAAACGAAACCGTGGCCGCAAGAATCACTAAAATCCGAATTATAACGAAGAAGTTATGAATTATTAAAGTTACGCGACGAAAACTATAATTTTCAGAAAATAGTGTGCTGTTGGCCGAACTTTAAAGGGGAAAATGAGTCGTTAGTCGTGATCTAGATGAACC
This sequence comes from Artemisia tridentata subsp. tridentata, assembly GCA_021014915.2. NCBI lineage: Eukaryota > Viridiplantae > Streptophyta > Magnoliopsida > Asterales > Asteraceae > Artemisia > Artemisia tridentata. The sequence continues at coordinate 440,920,894 of CP139506.1, read as the reverse complement.
GAGACATTGAAAATATGTTAGTTTATGTTTATACGAACCCGCGGATATAAAGAACGTTTAAAACAAGCTTGTAACGACCGAGATACGAATTGTTGAAGATCCGACGAACTATATTGTTTTGACAGCTCACTTTTTAAAGGAGTTTTTAGTATGAAAACTAGTATTTTTACAAGTCACTAAGTTGATAGCCGATTATCTAATTGATCGAGACATAATTGGTCAAAAGTTGAATATAACGATATTTAGATATTGTTACAAGGTTTACAAAAACATCGAGTTTTGTCACTAACACTTATCGAGCTATATTTCACGACTAGTTTTACGAGGCCGTTTTGGCATATTTTCACAAGTTGTAAAAAGAGCTATTTTGCGACGAAAACATTATATTAACCAATATAACACCAAACAAGGATCGTGGAGTACCGTTTCAACATATTTACACGAAAAGTAGTATTTAACTTAACGAGACGTCAAAAATGTATTTTTCGACGATAAACGTTATTTTCCAAAATCATCGAGTGGTATCGATAACATACGTATTTGCATGTGTAACATCATTTCATTGCTTACATTAGATTCCATCATTCATATTAGGTTGCGTGATGCGCGTGATGTGTCGTTGCGGTTTAGCAGTTTTAATGCCTACTCAAGTTTTAAATTTATATTTAGCCGACTTATCAATAACACACACACTTAACGAGCAGTGTACCCGGTCAGTATGAAGATAATGGTAAGTAGAGTGTCGATCACTAAGAGTGGAACGTATAATCTCGTTAATCTAATCAGTATTTTAATATCCTAACGCAAGGGGGTTTCAGCCTGAGAGACTGGCACAGTTTTGTTTGCAATTAAATAATAAAATAAACAAATAGGCACGAATCAGCAAGTAGCACACACGTACACAGATAGATACTCGAGACAATAAGAGGGTTGTCCTTATGATTAAGTAGATTGTCACTTGTTTTATTGATAGCTTTATATGAAGTGTATATAGTTAACCCTTTCTCGTTGGTCCTATTCTTATCGGCGAGTAAACCCTTAATGACGACTTATGTCTAAAAGTTATTCCTAAGTGATCAATTTAGAAACAACCGTGGGAGCCACACCTTGTCCCGCAGTCGGGTGCCCGCAAGCCACTAATAAACACAGAGGTGGTCAATGCACTAATAAGTAGTAACCAAAGACATCAACATATAAACTTTAATTGATGGGAAAGCAAGTATTAAAGGGAGTGCAATCTTTCCGTTGTCACATTACACAAGCCACCAATCCTGATGAATTAAAGTTTGCTAAAACAATAAAACAAAACTACTTAATGAATTAAATACATGCAGCACCTTCTTACAGCTCTTGTATCTTCGATTTGGGTGTGTCTTGTGCTGCCTCTTGACTGAATTCGTCCTTCTCTTCTGTTCGGTCTTTAGGTTTTCGAACTTTCGAATCTCTTTAATGCGTCTGGTCTACGGGGTATTTATAGTTTGTGTCTGAGGGAAGATGCGGCGCATCTACTAAGTAGATGCGGCGTATGTACGTAACTTCGCGTGGGGTCCAAGATTATAATATTCAGGAATATTCGTACACCGCCAGAAGATGCGGCGTAACTCCATGATTAGATGCGGCGCATGTCCTCTTGTATCTTGGATCGTATCTGGTGATATCTTGATAGAGATGCGGCGCATGTTGATAGTGAGATGCGGCGCATCTGGAGCAGATTAGTCTTGATCTTCTTCATTTCAGTAGACTCTTCACTTTATGCACGTTTTGCTCCATTATTAGTCCAAAATCGCCAAGTTTCACCAAATGCTTGTTTTTACCTGAGAATTACAAAAGTAAACGATTAAGTATCAATCCTCATACATAATATAGTAAAACAAGTCAAATTAATAGGATAAATGATAGTAATAAAATGTACTTATTTGAGTTCATCAAATATCCCCCCACTTGAACTTTACTTGTCCCCAAGTAAACCTTAGATTAAATCTCATGAAAATGTATCCTAAAAGATGTTAGGATTTATTTTTATATTTAAGCATGTATTCGTTTATTTCATAATCACACAACTAAACACTTAACGAATTAGAAGTAAAATAAAATAAGTCGATAAAAGCAAATCTAATCGTTTAACTGTCCAGTCGTGACGAATATTCTATCATAAGCTTGGCAAGTATACACATCTCCACCACTAAAGCTAAGGAATAACAAGTCTAAAGCGGTAAAAAGGGTTTTTAGGCTTAAGGGTTAGTTATTCTTATTTCACTATCGATCTCAAATTCCAGAAAAGGCGACAAAATCACAAATACATGATCGAATCCACGAACACGATACTTGCAATTGCTCAAATCCTTAACTCGAATAGGCTAAAGATAGGTCCAAACTTCACCAATAATAATATATCAAAAAGGGCGACAAAATCATAAATACATAGCCGAATCCACGACTACGATACTTAAGATTGCTCAAATCCCTAATCTCAATAAATCAAAGGTTTGGTTGGATAAAAAATAATATAGGGTATGGATAATATTTGGGATATAAATTGGTGTAAAATAAAAAATAAACAAAACAAATAAATTAAAATCCTAAGTGTGGTTAATCACTATCCCAACCATCCCATGAATAAGACTCATATCATTGAATAACTCACGCTTTAACACTTGAAACACACGCTTTAGGTAGACACGAATTATACTCAACAAGATCTTAATCAAAGAATAAACCTTAATTGGCGTTCCCATAACTGCCAATTCCCATTCAATCCATAGATATAGTACAACAAATAGTGGCCATATGAACCACTTACATAACTTTACATCGTTGGCTTAAAATAAACATCCAACTCTTTTTTCTTTCTTTTTCTTTTCTCATTTTTTTCTAATTTTTTTTTTTTTTTTTTTTTTTTTTTTTTTTGAAACATAAACTTAGATGTGTAAAATTTCACCACATCACTACAACTTTCTTTCCGGATAATTTTTTTCATACTTTTCATAACTTCAGAAATAATGGTAATAGTGAAAGTAGTAAACACACGAAAAATAAACTCTAAAATATACAATATTTACTTTCACTCCAATTGCATTGTGCAATTTCCCGACCTAACCATAGATAATGAATTACGCACGCGAACACAGGTAATGTAAGGAAACACACTCTGCCTATAGCAATTAACCAACCACGGACTTTAATCTACAGGGTAGGCTAAGGTGTAAGGGTGTAACGAAACATTTTAAACATAGGTTTAAGAAACGAAAGGAATGGCTCTGAGTGTTTTTCTAGGGGTATCTTACTCTAAAAATGAGAGTAACAAAAGGGTTTATACGGGGGTTAACTAACCAGTGTAGTTAGTTAATAACACATAACATATAAAGGCTATTTGGGTGTAATCCTAGAATTTTACCAAGTTAGACAAGTCATTCCAATTAAATAAATAATACTCATTATGGTGGTCTCGAATAGTATACAAGCCAAGTTCTAAAGTTTACAAGTCACCGGCACACTCATAGATTTGTGAATTTTGGAAAAATCACAATTTTTGAAAATAACGTCATGTGTGCAGCTATGCAACTTAGATCTTAAACAAAAACATGCTAAAAAAAAAAAAAAAAAAAATTTTAAGTTTGATATATTAAGCACATTTTAAGCATAATTTTTGAAAAAGTTTAGGACAAGTAAGTGTTAAGTGTTCTAATTCTCCTATCCCCCCACTTAAGTTAAACAACGTCCTCGTTGTTTGTATAAAAGGTTAAAAACTGGAAAATAAAAAGAATTAGAACGGAAAAACTCCCCTGAGATTTGCTCGGTATGATCCTCCATTTGTATATGAGCAAAAATCAACTTCTTGTGGATTAGAATGTTAAAGCTTCATACTTGATTTATCCACAGGAAATCCAGGAAACTATAATACCACCAACACTTTTAAAACACACCTAAGATAAGAAAGGTTCAACTTGCATAATACATTAGTAGTTAGGAAAAATAAAACTAAAAAAATAATTAAAACTGAAAATCATCAGGTCAGTCGATGCGCCGTATCTTATTGAAGAAGATACGCCGTATCGAGCCTGGAATAAATACGGATCAGAATAAAGATGCGCCGCATCCTTAACCAGGGATGCGCCGCATTAAAATAAACTGATAAAAGATAAAATGAAATAAAGGATAGGATGCGTCGCATCTGTTTACCAGATGCGGCGCATGTAGTTACCAAACAGACTGTTAACAGTCTGTTGCAAAAATGGCACGTTCCACGGTTTAATTTCATACGTCCTCTCGTACTCTCATGCTGAACTTAATGCCAGTCTTCATCAAACACAACATGTAACCACTGTGAAAAATCCCTCATTTAAATAAACTATCTCTTAGAATATTTATCCTTTTCTACGTGTAAATTTTTTTTATTTTGATTGTGACTATTATCTTATGTAACGGAGATCACATCTCGAATAACCGTGCTTGCAACTGATTCCGTATTCAAGTAAGTAAACATCTTAAATCTAAAATGTTACGAGATTCCACATATCACTTTACGTTATTTCACTAATGAACATTTAAAATTAAACATTCCTTAATTTATAATAATTTTATAAAACCCTAAACTACCATAACAACATTTATGAATAATAAAACCCTAGAAATACTAAAGTACAAATTATATGATTAATGTACAAGTTCCTAAAGCATAAAAACTCTAATTCTACTTTAACTCCCGGTAAAACCCTAATTTCACATAACTATGAATTTATGTATATATTTTACAAACTCTAATTTATTTATACAATATTTTTACAAGATAATATATTTACAAGTTATTTAAACTAATGTACAAGTCATTTATGCACAAAACCATTTATTTACAAAAACCTTATAAAAATCCCTTTTATATTTATTTTTCAAACATAAAGTACAAACACCCCATGCATAATTTTTATAAAATATATTTTCTAAACTCTTTAAATATTTTTACAAGTCCTTAAACCTAAAGTACAAGTATCTAATGCACATAAACTAAAAATTTCATTTATTTACTTTTAACTTAACAAAACTTAATATATAATTTTTATAACTTAATAAATTATAAAAATTACATTTTTCTCATATTCTAAATTATTGTACAACTAAATTAAGTCAAGGTACAAGTCCTTTAAGCATGACATCTAAATAACAATAAAAATCTTATAAATATTTAAAACTACTTATTTAAATGACATTTCATGAAACATTTTCACATCATAAATTATAAAAATAATTTATTTACTTATTTAACATATGTACAACTCCATAAACTTAAAAGTACAACTCCCTAAAGCATAGAATCATAAAAACACAATAATATATATTTAAACTTTAATAAAGACATAATATGTAATAAATTCACATACTAATTATTAAAATGAGTTTATTTATTTATAAAATAAGTGTACAAATTCTTAAACTAAATGTACAACCCTTTAATGCATAAAACTATAAAAACTCATTTATTTGTATTTAAACCTTAATAAAAATTACATAAAAATTATAGAAAATTAAGAAATAATTAAAAATATATTTTTCTTATTTTTCTTACATAAGTACAAGTCTTATAAGCCTAGAGTACAATTTGCTAAAGCACAAAATCTATTTTTCCCTATTTATATACAATTCGATACATACTAAATTATGTCATATAGATTCAAAATTTAAGTTTAACTAATTCTTAACCCTAGGAACCTTAAGTCTACCCTAAACCTTAGTTTACAAGCCAACAAAGCCTAGGTACAATGCCCTAATGCACTAGTCGACCTAAAACTAACTTAGTTAACCCACTTAGTTCAATCCTAACCTTAAATTAATTAATCCCTGGAAATATTAAACCCTAAGTAAGTTAAATGAATGATCCTTAAGTATGACACACCCCTCCTCTTCTAGAATTAGTATAGGTGTGTGATATGTGTTCTTACACATCACCAAAACCCTCCCCTTACCTTGTGGCGCCCCAACAACCATACACATCACCTTCTGCACTTATAAGAACAGCCAAGAACACATCAAACCCTAGCAAACCCTCCTCTATAAATAGGAAGCTCCATGAAACCCTAAAATGACCATAAACCATTCGAACCAACCATAAAGCCACAAACCCTTACTCCACAGATCCCCTTAGTCCAATTTAAGTTCAAATAACCCTAAGAAGGCAGTAGGATGAAGGTAGAACCATAGGGGAGCTTAATTCGATCCATACACCACAAATATGCCCTAGTCGACCAAACCAAGTAAGGTATACCTATGACCTTTTTCATTTACTTTCCTATATATATTTTATGTCTAGATATATATTAGAACATGTCTTAATGAGTGGCATAGCCCAGAATTATCAGAAATTAAATTTTGTTCCTTTTATTTAAAACCGAGTAGAAATATAAGAATAATTTCGAAATAAAGATCTAACATACCTAGGATATTAAAAATGGTTTAAAAACACTCTACATATGTTATAATAACTAAACATAACATAAAAACAATAGGTATAATAATCGAATTACAAGATAATGGATTTTTCTTCTCTATTTTGTTCCTGTCGATACAGCAGAGTAGCTGCTGCTTTCGACCTCACTTTACCCTAGTAAACGAATCTTATAAATTCTAGTTTTCGACATGGTTAAAGTAGACTAAAAGAGCTACACATAGGAAAAAGAATCATCGATTTTCGTTGAGAAACGAAGGAGAACGAAGCGTTTGAAGTTGGGTATTTTTCTGTGTCGAGTAAAAGTAAAATACGAGTTTCTGTTTTAAATATTGAATTCGTGGGTTCGATTCTGGCCCCGAGACTTTACAAAAATACTTTTAAAACAATTATAAACATTTTAGAAAAGGTTTAGCAAAATGTCTCGGCTTGAATCGCTAAAAATAAATTATTTTTGGAACAAAGGATGTCGAATGGAAAACATTAGAGACATAGGGGCTGTTTCTGCCAAAACTCTATAATAATTTTATTTTGGATCTTTCATGTGATCGGGGAATCCCTAAGGGGTAAAAATAGTACTTTTTGAAACTAAAAGATATAAAGTGTCGAATTATAAAAGTTTCAGGGTAAAAGTTGTCATTTCTATATAGTTTAAGGGTAAAATTTGCCAAACTTAAGAACTTGAGTATCTAAAATGAAAATAAATTATAAACCCTAATTATTATTTAATATTATTATTATTATAATTAATAATATTATTATTATTAATATTATTAAGTTTTGATTAAATTTAATATATGTTTTAAATCGTAACTAATTAACAAAGTGTCCTTTTAATGAACGGACGAAACCGAATCTTACAAATAAGAAAATATAATAAAATATTACTTTTGAAACTACATATTGGCTCACTTAAATATTTAATCAACAAACCAAATAACAAAACAAATAATAAATATAATAAGAAACAATTACTGAGAAACTTGATATAACCAATTCAGGTTGCAAGCCGGAGACGTTTATCAACTGTATTTCATTTGTTTTCCATCCAGATTGTTCAGGTGAGTTTATAGTCCCACTTTTTACTTACGTGTTTTCCAAATATGTGGGGAGATACATGCTATTAAACCGAACACAAGTATTTTCCTGATTGTTATTGCACTAGGCTAACTGTTCGTTATTATTGAGATTGAATTATTTATTTAAAAGACCCTCATATCATGCACCATTAGTCACCTGCTGGGTGAGCGCGAATATGTGAATAGATCTATTGGCCTGACGACCCATTTGTTCTAACCGGATGGATATCTTCGTGGTAGCCGGTTAGGCAGATGCATTATATTTGATATCTTTAACTCGGGGGCGAGACCACTCTCATTTCAATCATGTTTGTGGAACCTGGAAACTGTTAACGCATTGCGTGTCATGAGGTTTAGTGCAATATTGTTGAATATAATATAACTGATTTCTTTTATTTAGCTTGTGTTCAAATCGATTATTTAAACGTTAAACGCTATAGATTCACTCAACCTTTGTGTTGACTTTTTAAGCATGTTTATCTCAGGTATTTAGAAGTATGGATATTGGCACGGAGCGGCGGTGGACTTTCTTCTTAAAATAAAAAGAGTGTCCACTTTGTTATCATTCAATAGATAATGTAAATTTTGTCATGTATTTCTGAACCTCCCTCTGGGACCTATCTTATGTACTCTGATATTTAATAAATGAATGATAACAATTTATTAAAAACGTCTCTTTTCGAGTCGTTTTCTATTTCCATGACTGTGAACCATGAAGTAGCACCCCAAGCTTATATTCCGCTGCGTAATCCGAAAATGGGGGTGTTACAGATTGGTATCAGAGCTTGTGGTTATAGAGAACCAAATGTTTTCAAACATTGGACTATAACCGGTTTACACAAAAACTTAACCAAAGTCCTCCGTGCCACGCCGTTACTGAAATATTATTTGTAGGTAAGTTACTGTAATCGTTTTAAACAATATAAATGGAATAATTATAACTATAAAGTGGTTACAGAATCCTGATTCCCCTATCCAATTTATTCCACTCATGTCTAGGCTAGGACATCAAGATGAAACCTTACTTAGAGCCTTATTCCTTTAGGATCCTTTATACTAAAACTTCGTACTTCTACATTTCACCATTAGTTTCCTTCCCAAATGTTATTAGTAATAATTTCTTATAAATTATTATTTGAAAATTATTACAGTATCATGTCTCCCGAAACACCCAAAGTCAACGAAATTACCCCAAACCTATTCCCATTATCACCTAAGGAAGAAACCGAAACCTATGAAAAATTGATTGGTTGTCCAACAGCATCTGAGGTTGGATATGAATTACTCCCAGAAACAATTCAGAAAAATGAAGAACCAAACTCTCCACTACCTAATATTCCAAAATCCCCAATACCAGATAACCCAGATGATATATTCTCATCTAATTCCCCCGACCTTAGTTTAGACACTATCGAATCGATATGGAATCTTCTTTACCAACAAGCCAACACTCTCGACGCACACACTAAACAGTTGGAAGAACTACGACCATTTCACTTTGAATGGTACGATCGTAATATCGATACTCTGTTTAGAAAGACCGATGCTGAGAGACGTACGGTGTTTGGGCTTGGAGCAAAAGTCGAAAGAATGAAAAATACCTACAATCATAAACTCAGAAACATAGAATCCAGGATCCGCTGTTCAGGAAGAGAACATGATCAACTGTACGGTAGAGTGGAAGACATTGAAAGGACCCTTTGGGTAGCCAGTGAAATAGCAAGGAACCAGGATCAGAAGATTTTCGCTTTGGAAACTGTTCTGGATAATCAATTGAAGATATCCCAAGAACTTCAGGAACGCTTCTTGGAAATGGAAATTGCACAACTGAAACTTGAGACTGAAGTTAAACATTTACGTCAAGAACGTAACTAATCTTGAAAGTCACTTGTATCGTTGTTATAAACCAAATAGTATTTGGTTAGTATTTCCTGTATTACCTAAATAAGCCTGAAACTTTCAGAGTTTGTAATCAATCAATAAATCTATGACAATCCTCTTTTGTTGTATATTTACTGTTGTAACCAAATTCATCCTATTGTGTCTTACTATAATGCTATGCATATATGTAAAGAACACTATTTCCTCTACCAAATAAATAACTCCACCAAACCATACTCAAAATCTATGAACAATATTTCCCTATTTTTCCAAACCCAGATCACCAATAGTGTAATAGGAAACAAAAACTAGGAACCAAACCCTTATACTAAAGACAGAAAATCCATGACCTACTACATGCAGTATTAATAAAAGATCTTGTATTAATTGTTTTGTAAAACACTCAATCAAGTTATTAATACCATGTGGTAACCCGACATACTAAGACTTATATAGAAAACCTTAGGAAAACTTCGGAAGAAAAACCTGATGAATGAAGAGAGAGTTGCTGAATTTCGGAGGAGTTAGTTTGTTCCTTAGCAGGAGTTAACCATTTATCTACGATATTAACTAAGACATATCGTAAATAATTGATTCTCAAAAGGAATATAACTTCATGATCACTTGTTAGTAATAATATGTAATTATCCTAACATGGTCATTACTGAAATTCTGAATTGTAATTTTCTTGTGATATTAGAAAGTCAACATGAAAAATACCAACATATCGCCAATGACTCCCGAAGATATCCAGAAGATGGTGATCAACCTCATTGCAGCAGTACTGGAAGTAACTACCGCATCTTATAACAACCAGATAACCACTGGAGAAGAAACGAAGACTGTGTTTTGTAATCATTCCCCTAAAGGTTTTACGGGTTGCAAATCAGTTCTTCATGAAGGCCCAGAAAGAATAATCAAACCCACCATTTCCCAAGCCTTAGGAGTAAAGAAAACCGTTGCATTCAAACAAAATAACCAGAAGCAAAAATTCAAAACCATCATTCCTACCTGCTACCATCATCAACAGAATCTTAGGAATGGTTATATTGGAAGAAAACCATTGTGCACACAATGCTTGTTGCACCATTACGGTCCATGCATTGCTAGGTGCACAAAGTGTCAGAAGATTGGACATCAGACCAAAGACTGCAAGACAACAAGAACAAAACTACAGTCAGTAATCGTAACTTGCCATGGATGTGGTGGAAAGGGACATTACAAGAATCAGTGCCCGAACTTCAATCCGAATTGGAAGAACAAGACTGACGCCCAGGAATGAGAACCCAAGTATAAAATCTATGGAGAAAATAAATGATTGTAATAAGATAAATAAGTTGAGGGTTAGAACTCGCTAAGTTGTATTTCCCTTTTACCTCTTTACCCTAATGTAATAAATTATCTTTCCACTTTTATCCTGTAACTTTTCCGTAATAATCTAAATCTGCGTTTAGCTTCATTATTTACTCTATTCCTCCTTACTCTATTCATAGACTTTACCTACTTAGAACCTAGTATACCTTTAGGAAATTGGTAAAATATTATTTGAAGAAACAATAGATTATCCCTAGCTCATAGGAACTTTAGAAAAACCCTAAGATCCAAATTTGAAGATACTCCCTTATTACCCTAGGAAAAACCTTAAAGCCCATTACTGTAGTATGGACTAAAAATTCTCCAATTCATTTGAAAAATAAACTATGATACTATTTCCTGAAAATATCACGTTGAACACCATCTAAAGCTTTTTAAAAGGAAATAAATATTACACGGCTGAGTCAAAACATCACATCATTTGATCCTCGATTATACATAGCCTGATCAACTATGTATAATTAGGAAGAATCATGTAATGACTTGGACAGTTATTTTCTCAAGACTTTCTATTAATTTTTATTTAAACATGCAAAAATATCAAAAACAAAAATCCTTTCATAACCTATCACTTTTAACTTAATATAATAAAGTCCGCTACTACTCAATAGGAATTCAACAAAAAAATTAAGGATAGAAAAACTATAGGAATTCACAAACCCAAATTTTATTAGGAATCTTGAAAGATAGTACATAGAAACATAGTTAGCAACAGAAGTGCTAATATTACAAGGATTACATAAGTTTTATTTCATTCGAGGATTACATAGGAAAGACAACAAGAACCATAACCCTAGCGCAAGACTTATTTTTCCCATGCCTTATGCACAATAAAGGACGTAATAGTAAGCGGTATAACGAACCATAGGATCAAGCACAAGCCTTCATGATTTTCTTCCGGATTACACACCATGTAGGTAACAATCGCAACAACAAAAACAATCGCTATAAGTGTAACAAAATGTAGCATCTTGAGGTTTTTAGAAGGAAACTTTGTGATGAAAAATGAAGATTAGAAATGAGGTATTTATGGGGAATATGTAACCGTTATTTTGAACGTTGAGTTACTATTCATCCACTTTAAAATTTTGAACGTTGCATAGTGGTAAAATAGGTGGCAAAACATTCAAATTTAATGCATCCAGTAGGAAAAAGACTGATCAAACTACGTTCCCTTAAGTACCAAATAGAAATTCCTAGACAACTCTATTAGACCAAAACTATAATTGAGGAATTAGCAATGAAATAATATTTTTGGTGACATAGGACATAAGAATAAAATAATATTATATTATTTTATTTTTTAACTTGAGGCATTTTAAGCATATCAAATTCTCCTCCTAAACTAAATCGTTGTACGATTTATTCCCTTCTCATGTTCCCTCTCTGAATAGGTTAGAAATTTGAACCTAGCTAACTCTTCACTTTTCCCAATTACCTCAACCAACATGAACTGAATCTCGGGACGAGATTCCCTTAACGGTGGGTGACTGTAACCACTGTGAAAAATCCCTTATTTAAATAAACTATCTCTCGGAATATTTATCCTTTTCTACGTGTAAATTTTTTTTTTAATTTTAATTGTGACTATTATCTTATGTAACGGAGATCACATCTCGAATAACCGTGCTTGCAACTGATTCCGTATTCAAGTAAGTAAACATCTTAAATCTAAAATGTTATGAGATTCCACATATCACTTTACGTTATTTCACTAATGAACATTTAAAATTAAACATTCCTTAATTTATAATAATTTTATAAAACCCTAAACTACCATAACAACATTTATGAATAATAAAACCCTAGAAATACTAAAGTACAAATTATATGATTAATGTACAAGTTCCTAAAGCATAAAAACTCTAATTCTACTTTAACTCCCGGTAAAACCCTAATTTCACATAACTATGAATTTATGTATATATTTTACAAACTCTAATTTATTTATACAATATTTTTACAAGATAATATATTTACAAGTTATTTAAACTAATGTACAAGTCATTTATGCACAAAACCATTTATTTACAAAAACCTTATAAAAATCCCTTTTATATTTATTTTTCAAACATAAAGTACAAACACCCCATGCATAATTTTTATAAAATATATTTTCTAAACTCTTTAAATATTTTTACAAGTCCTTAAACCTAAAGTACAAGTATCTAATGCACATAAACTAAAAATTTCATTTATTTACTTTTAACTTAACAAAACTTAATATATAATTTTTATAACTTAATAAATTATAAAAAATTACATTTTTCTCATATTCTAAATTATTGTACAACTAAATTAAGTCAAGGTACAAGTCCTTTAAGCATGACATCTAAATAACAATAAAAATCTTATAAATATTTAAAACTACTTATTTAAATGACATTTCATGAAACATTTTCACATCATAAATTATAAAAATAATTTATTTACTTATTTAACATATGTACAACTCCATAAACTTAAAAGTACAACTCCCTAAAGCATAGAATCATAAAAACACAATAATATATATTTAAACTTTAATAAAGACATAATATGTAATAAATTCACATACTAATTATTAAAATGAGTTTATTTATTTATAAAATAAGTGTACAAATTCTTAAACTAAATGTACAACCCTTTAATGCATAAAACTATAAAAACTCATTTATTTGTATTTAAACCTTAATAAAAATTACATAAAAATTATAGAAAATTAAGAAATAATTAAAAATATATTTTTCTTATTTTTCTTACATAAGTACAAGTCTTATAAGCCTAGAGTACAATTTGCTAAAGCACAAAATCTATTTTTCCCTATTTATATACAATTCGATACATACTAAATTATGTCATATAGATTCAAAATTTAAGTTTAACTAATTCTTAACCCTAGGAACCTTAAGTCTACCCTAAACCTTAGTTTACAAGCCAACAAAGCCTAGGTACAATGCCCTAATGCACTAGTCGACCTAAAACTAACTTAGTTAACCCACTTAGTTCAATCCTAACCTTAAATTAATTAATCCCTGGAAATATTAAACCCTAAGTAAGTTAAATGAATGATCCTTAAGTATGACACACCCCTCCTCTTCTAGAATTAGTATAGGTGTGTGATATGTGTTCTTACACATCACCAAAACCCTCCCCTTACCTTGTGGCGCCCCAACAACCATACACATCACCTTCTGCACTTATAAGAACAGCCAAGAACACATCAAACCCTAGCAAACCCTCCTCTATAAATAGGAAGCTCCATGAAACCCTAAAATGACCATAAACCATTCGAACCAACCATAAAGCCACAAACCCTTACTCCACAGATCCCCTTAGTCCAATTTAAGTTCAAATAACCCTAAGAAGGCAGTAGGATGAAGGTAGAACCATAGGGGAGCTTAATTCGATCCATACACCACAAATATGCCCTAGTCGACCAAACCAAGTAAGGTATACCTATGACCTTTTTCATTTACTTTCCTATATATATTTTATGTCTAGATATATATTAGAACATGTCTTAATGAGTGGCATAGCCCAGAATTATCAGAAATTAAATTTTGTTCCTTTTATTTAAAACCGAGTAGAAATATAAGAATAATTTCGAAATAAAGATCTAACATACCTAGGATATTAAAAATGGTTTAAAAACACTCTACATATGTTATAATAACTAAACATAACATAAAAACAATAGGTATAATAATCGAATTACAAGATAATGGATTTTTCTTCTCTATTTTGTTCCTGTCGATACAGCAGAGTAGCTGCTGCTTTCGACCTCACTTTACCCTAGTAAACGAATCTTATAAATTCTAGTTTTCGACATGGTTAAAGTAGACTAAAAGAGCTACACATAGGAAAAAGAATCATCGATTTTCGTTGAGAAACGAAGGAGAACGAAGCGTTTGAAGTTGGGTATTTTTCTGTGTCGAGTAAAAGTAAAATACGAGTTTCTGTTTTAAATATTGAATTCGTGGGTTCGATTCTGGCCCCGAGACTTTACAAAAATACTTTTAAAACAATTATAAACATTTTAGAAAAGGTTTAGCAAAATGTCTCGGCTTGAATCGCTAAAAATAAATTATTTTTGGAACAAAGGATGTCGAATGGAAAACATTAGAGACATAGGGGCTGTTTCTGCCAAAACTCTATAATAATTTTATTTTGGATCTTTCATGTGATCGGGGAATCCCTAAGGGGTAAAAATAGTACTTTTTGAAACTAAAAGATATAAAGTGTCGAATTATAAAAGTTTCAGGGTAAAAGTTGTCATTTCTATATAGTTTAAGGGTAAAATTTGCCAAACTTAAGAACTTGAGTATCTAAAATGAAAATAAATTATAAACCCTAATTATTATTTAATATTATTATTATTATAATTAATAATATTATTATTATTAATATTATTAAGTTTTGATTAAATTTAATATATGTTTTAAATCGTAACTAATTAACAAAGTGTCCTTTTAATGAACGGACGAAACCGAATCTTACAAATAAGAAAATATAATAAAATATTACTTTTGAAACTACATATTGGCTCACTTAAATATTTAATCAACAAACCAAATAACAAAACAAATAATAAATATAATAAGAAACAATTACTGAGAAACTTGATATAACCAATTCAGGTTGCAAGCCGGAGACGTTTATCAACTGTATTTCATTTGTTTTCCATCCAGATTGTTCAGGTGAGTTTATAGTCCCACTTTTTACTTACGTGTTTTCCAAATATGTGGGGAGATACATGCTATTAAACCGAACACAAGTATTTTCCTGATTGTTATTGCACTAGGCTAACTGTTCGTTATTATTGAGATTGAATTATTTATTTAAAAGACCCTCATATCATGCACCATTAGTCACCTGCTGGGTGAGCGCGAATATGTGAATAGATCTATTGGCCTGACGACCCATTTGTTCTAACCGGATGGATATCTTCGTGGTAGCCGGTTAGGCAGATGCATTATATTTGATATCTTTAACTCGGGGGCGAGACCACTCTCATTTCAATCATGTTTGTGGAACCTGGAAACTGTTAACGCATTGCGTGTCATGAGGTTTAGTGCAATATTATTGAATATAATATAACTGATTTCTTTTATTTAGCTTGTGTTCAAATCGATTATTTAAACGTTAAACGCTATAGATTCACTCAACCTTTGTGTTGACTTTTTAAGCATGTTTATCTCAGGTATTTAGAAGTATGGATATTGGCACGGAGCGGCGGTGGACTTTCTTCTTAAAATAAAAAGAGTGTCCACTTTGTTATCATTCAATAGATAATGTAAATTTTGTCATGTATTTCTGAACCTCCCTCTGGGACCTATCTTATGTACTCTGATATTTAATAAATGAATGATAACAATTTATTAAAAACGTCTCTTTTCGAGTCGTTTTCTATTTCCATGACTGTGAACCATGAAGTAGCACCCCAAGCTTATATTCCGCTGCGTAATCCGAAAATGGGGGTGTTACACAACAGGAAATATAAACTGAAACATTTAAACATAAACATAAGAATAGCGATTAGTACAATCCAGAATTAATATAAGTAATGTACGGGAAAACGTGTCCATAATGAAAATGCAAAGAGTAGTCAATCCATGGGCTGGTCAGGAGTCACGTCATCTGATTGGACTCCTGAAGTGCTAGCTCCGTCTGTCCTGGGGCGGACCCTGCGCTCGTATCTGATAATCCCTCTCACATAAGCACCGTCTGGGAGGTTGTGGCTGACCCCATTAAGAGCCATCAACCTACTGACACCGTCGACCAGCCAACTCGTATCTCTCCTTATTCCAGCGAGCTCAATTCTCTGCGCCTCCAGAGCCTCCCTCAATGACCTAACCTCCAGCTCCACTCTCTCGACTCTCTGTCCAATATTGCGGGGAGCTGGTGCTGGTGCATGTACCTCCTCCTGAGCAGGAGCAGCAGCCGGGGCTGCCTGAGCATCCCCCTGCTCTGGCTCAGCAGGCCTAGGTGGTCCAAGTGGTGCCCAGAAGTATCCATCAATCATCTCTTCACACATCCCAAGCCTAGTCGCAAGATAATCCGCATCCATACTAGGCAATCTAGCAACATCAACTGGAAGATCACCGGGAATCTCATCACCTAATATCCCAAAATGCCTAGCAAGACGAGAAACAAAATGGCCCCCAGTCATCTGGCTCCTACCATCTCTCCCTGGAGCAACTCGGTGTAAATAATGTGCTAAGAAGTGAGGGATGTTCACCACAGCTCCCCCGTCCATGCTCCGCAAGAGAAAAAGATCCAAAGTAGTTACCTTCTCAGGGGATTGTCCCCTTCCGGCAATAGTCAGGGCAATCAGGCGATGACAAAGCCTCCTCATCGGCTCTCTAATCAGTGTGTACGAGGGAGTGGTGGAGGTAGAATCACCTCCAGATGAAATCTCAACCCAGTAATCTCCCAACTCCCCACGATCTGAAACAACTCTCAAGCTGTTAGCCCAATAATCAGTAAAACCAGGAGATGCCATCTCTGCTGTAGTATGCAACCCAAGAGCAAGTATAAACTGTCCCATAGACATCCTTCTCTCAAAACCACCCAATCTGAATACTAGAGTGTCAAACGTGTCGAGACCGAGATCAGTCTCCCTATAGTGTAAAGTGCAGAAAAATTCCAACATCAAAACCTTAATTAACGGTTCTTCTATCCTGAACAACCTTTCCCAGGCGTAGGACCTGAACAAAATCTGCCCCTCCCCATCTTTGTATATCATTTCCAACCTAGTTCTCAAACTTTCAGCAGCGTTACCCTCGTCAATATTGTTGATGCTGTCAAAATTCAAAACCGGAACACTGAATACTTTCCTCTGATAAAACTTTCTGAGCTTAGTCATATAATCATCAACAACACCCTGTGCTAGCCCCATCGTTTCAAAACGAAGCCACGGGTGTCTACGTGCAGGCTCAGGTAACTCCATCTGCAATAAACATCCACAGTCAGAAAACAGTCTGTAAGTCAGGTAGATGCGGCGCATTGATTAAACCAATGCGGCGTATCTGTATAAAGTATAAGGGATGCGGGGCAATAAAAGGAATGCGGCGTATTGAGATGCGTCGTATCCAGGTTAATCAATACGGCGTATCTAAAATTTTAGCAATTTTGAAATAGGTCGTTACGCCGCATTAATCAACCTAGATGCGCCGCATCTAAAAAGCATATCAGCATAAAATAAAGGGTTATGCACGTTATTCAAGAATCCGTATCTGTGACGTAAACTTCCACTAAATATCACAGTATAATATTCTCCTTATATCAGTTCAAATATCTCAATCAACCACAGCTAATTTACCTTCCCGCTAAATATTCAAAATCAAACCCAAAACCTAAATTTTCGGTCGATTCAATTAGTTCCAAATTCGATGTCCAAATCTAAAATTAACTTAGGGGAAATAATTAATTCCAAGTTCTAATCATATCCCTATATCGTTTAAGCGCGAATCGATTCAATCCAATAAACCCTAATTTTCGTATTAATCAAAATTAAATCGAAATGTAACAATTACCTTAGTATTTGTGATTAGGAGAACGTTTTAATGCTCGGATTAGAGGCGGATTGAAGAAAGATGATCGGATTTTGAGTATAATTTTAGTGCGTGTTCTTAACTGTGTGTATTTATGCGGCGTATTCCCGTCGTATTTATAAGGCGACACGATGCGCCGTATTAGAAAATTGGGATGCGCCGTATCTAGTTAATTCCGTTGACTAGTCAATAAGTCCTAGTTGGTCAGGGATACGGCGCTTTGGATATTTAGATCCGCCGTATCTCTATGTTAGTTAACGAAATTTAAATGAAGAACGTACCTTGGCCTCCGCAACACAGTTCCTTATACATCAAATTTGGGTAAAAACGGCACACCATATAGATGAATTCAAAATAAGAGTAATAGGCATAAACGTTTCATTAATAATCGTAATCTTATTGTTTAGTGGATAAGGATTTATTCCGAGGTTAGGAACAAATATCGTTTTTGAGCATACAAAATTAAGATTACGAATTGAATCAGACGTATAATAAGGATAATAAAACTGAGATCATAGTGTAGAGAACTTTCCTTTGGGCAGTTGAATTATCGTAGAGTTTACCTGGGATTCTATTTCAAGAATTAAAGAAGTTCAATGTTACCAGTACTGAGTTTTCCTCCACTCTTCCCGTCTTATGTTCGGTCACTTCAGCTAGCGTCTCTTGGTTTGGTTCAGAATGTAATCCTTCTTGGTGATGCTTGAGTCATCATTTATCCTGAAAATAAACAACTTGCACACGAGAGTAGCGGACCGATCAAAGTAAATATCAAAAATCAACTATATTTATCAAATTATATTCGTCGTATTAACAAAAGTTAATGCGCCGTATTTTCGTTACGTTTAAAAATAAAAGATTTTTGATTCAGTAAGATGCGCCGTATCGACGGAAATCGATACGCCGTATTTGTTTAATAATTCGCAAACTGTTTTTAATTAAAATAATAGATACGCCGTATCTGCGAAAGCAGATGCGTCGTATGGCGTTAACGTTTAGAAAAAATTTTATCAAAACAGATACGCCGTATCTACAAAAGCAGATGCGTCGTATTACTTTATCGCTTAGAAAAATTTTCTTGTTAAAAACAGATACGCCGTATCTTGGGGAAAAGATGCGTCGTATCGAATTAATTAAACGCGTTGTATATAAAAATTAAACGCAATACGCCGTATCTGAGAGATCAGATGCGCCGTATCGTTTGATTTAGCACAGTACAACGATAGCAGAACAGAAAAATACGAAAAATAAAAACAAAAAAATAAAACACACGAAACAAAAATAAAACACACAAAAATAAAAGAAAACAAATAGCACACAATACAACAAATATGCAAAATAGTACAATGATGCAATTTAATCTAATAAAAAGAAAAATAAATCAAGATACACCACGAGTATTTTAATTAGGTTTTTCTATTAAAATACTAAATCAAATTAACAGATAATAACAATTCACTCCCCGGCAGCGGCGCCAAAAACTTGATGCGCGTGATGTGTCGTTGCGGTTTAGCAGTTTTAATGCCTACTCAAGTTTTAAATTTATATTTAGCCGACTTATCAATAACACACACACTTAACGAGCAGTGTACCCGGTCAGTATGAAGATAATGGTAAGTAGAGTGTCGATCACTAAGAGTGGAACGTATAATCTCGTTAATCTAATCAGTATTTTAATATCCTAACGCAAGGGGGTTTCAGCCTGAGAGACTGGCACAGTTTTGTTTGCAATTAAATAATAAAATAAACAAATAGGCACGAATCAGCAAGTAGCACACACGTACACAGATAGATACTCGAGACAATAAGAGGGCTGTCCTTATGATTAAGTAGATTGTCACTTGTTTTATTGATAGCTTTATATGAAGTGTATATAGTTAACCCTTTCTCGTTGGTCCTATTCTTATCGGCGAGTAAACCCTTAATGACGACTTATGTCTAAAAGTTATTCCTAAGTGATCAATTTAGAAACAACCGTGGGAGCCACACCTTGTCCCGCAGTCGGGTGCCCGCAAGCCACTAATAAACACAGAGGTGGTCAATGCACTAATAAGTAGTAACCAAAGACATCAACATATAAACTTTAATTGATGGGAAAGCAAGTATTAAAGGGAGTGCAATCTTTCCGTTGTCACATTACACAAGCCACCAATCCTGATGAATTAAAGTTTGCTAAAACAATAAAACAAAACTACTTAATGAATTAAATACATGCAGCACCTTCTTACAGCTCTTGTATCTTCGATTTGGGTGTGTCTTGTGCTGCCTCTTGACTGAATTCGTCCTTCTCTTCTGTTCGGTCTTTAGGTTTTCGAACTTCCGAATCTCTTTAATGCGTCTGGTCTACGGGGTATTTATAGTTTGTGTCTGAGGGAAGATGCGGCGCATCTACTTAAGTAGATGCGGCGCATGTACTTAACTTCGCGTGGGGTCCAAGATTATAATATTCAGGAATATTCGTACACCGCCAGAAGATGCGGCGTAACTCCATATTAGATGCGGCGCATGTCCTCTTGTATCTTGGATCGTATCTGGTGATATCTTGATAGAGATGCGGCGCATGTTGATAGTGAGATGCGGCGCATCTGGAGCAGATTAGTCTTGATCTTCTTCATTTCAGTAGACTCTTCACTTTATGCACGTTTTGCTCCATTATTAGTCCAAAATCGCCAAGTTTCACCAAATGCTTGTTTTTACCTGAGAATTACAAAAGTAAACGATTAAGTATCAATCCTCATACATAATATAGTAAAACAAGTCAAATTAATAGGATAAATGATAGTAATAAAATGTACTTATTTGAGTTCATCATTCATATTAGGTTGCGATTAGAGATCGTGCCTCATTTCGTGTATCTACTCTTGTCATCGTAGCCATCGCACCAGGTGAGTTTCATAGCCCCTCCTTTTATACGTTTTATAATCTCTTTGGGGGAGATACATGCTCAATTACAAAGTATTATCATTACTTGCTTTCAAAATAGTTATGCGTTGCTTTATTACTAGTGTATCCTTCGATAGGAGCACTGTTTACTCATTTCAGACTTGATTCATTTTCATGGACATAAGTGCATAACTTTTATCAGTTTACAAATTGCCTAAGTTAAGAACCGGTAGCTAGCATATCAGGGTACGTAACTACCCACATTCAAGGTGCGTAACCACCTACAATCAGGGTATGGATTTACCTACCATTTCACGGGTGTGTTTGATCACCTGCAATACCTAGGTACAGGATACCTACCATTTCACGGGTGTGTTTGATCACCTGCAATACCTAGGTACAGGATACCTACCATTTCACGGGTGTGTTTGATCACCTGCAATACCTAGGTACAGGATACCTACAATTTCACGGGTGTGTTTGATCACCTGCAGTACATCGGTATGACGATGCCTACATTTCATAGGAGTGTGATCTCCTACAGCTAGAAAACCTTTTCGGTGTCTTGAACTTAGGGCAAATCATAATACTTTGGTTTCTAACTTGTTGTACAGAAATTTAGTTCGATGAACTATTCATATACATTACTTATGGTCCAATTTCAATGCTTTTCATTAAACTCTATGAACTCACCAACCTCGTGTTGACGTTTTAGCATGTATTCTCAGGTATTAAGCAAAGGCACGCTACTGGAGGTTTTGGCAGGGCACGGCATGGTCATAGAAGACTCTGATATTCATAAGGGACCGTTTTAAATGATATTTTCAAGGGCCTAATTCCGCACCACTTTTTACAATGTAAATCAACATTTTTGTTAAACTATTTTATTCTAAATGAATGAGATGAAAACCGTTCTTTACACTTGTGTTATGATACCAATTGAGTTGCACCCCCAGCTACATGTATGCTTCCGCTGGATCCGATTTTGGGGGTGTGACAGATTGGTATCAGAGCCTCGGCTATAGAGAACTGGGTGATTTTAAAACCTAGACTATAGCTACATTCACAAAAACTTAACCCTATGACCACCACGTGCCTGCCTGCCAAGCTGATGCCTCATTTGTGGTTTGTTGCTGACATAATTGATGATATTTGTATCTCATTATCAGATAGATTATACTCACTTATTCTAGTTGATTACCATACTTGTATTCTATATTAGCATGCTTACATATCATATGCGTTTCATTGTTACGCCTTTTCCTTGCGTAGTTTCATTATTCGACCTCGAGTTTGGTCATTTGCATTAGTCTTTCAGAACACCTTTTCATATGTGAAGGACTTGGTATTAGTATAACTGAGCTGAGTGTTTCAAGATTCATGGAACCTCGGTGGAATGTAGACTGGTCATCTACATTCGACCCGGGACAGTGGGACATAGGCTGACCACCTATATCCGACTCAGAAATGAATTTTGCAATACTGAGAATAGTTATAATAAAATTTTGTCCAGATCAGTTCTCTACCCAACTTCCAAATGTTTCATTCATGTGTGCATACTCAAACGTTGCAAGAACATTTCGCATCTACACCACTTCATTTACCACTGAATGGAAGTACGCCGATAACTCATTGCATCTCATGAACGTTCCCATTGTGCACCATACATTTACATCACCGTACTCTCTTTCATCATTGTTGTGTGATTTCCTCATCATTGTTATTTGGCTCCCTCACCATTGTTCATATAGCGGTTGTTACAGTCATTTCCCTTCTCACCATCACTATCATTCCCCTTTCCAGTCCCATATACAAGGATTAGACGACACTCTATGGATTCCTAGGTTACTCATCACTCCCTACTCCCAATGTTGATAAGTGGATATTATCAACGACCTTCTTAGGAAAGACTTTCCATACCATCTATGAGGAGGATTCCTCGATACATTAAGACCATTCAGACTCAACAGAATTCTCAAAGTACCACTAAACCATCCGAACCGCTATCACTGGCCTGATCGCCGAATTTCTATCATCTAGAAAGTATTGGCTTGACCCAAAAATTTCAAGATTCGTTTCGGTACGAATGCTCTCTAAGCAACACCACAGAGATAAATCCAACCTCCTAACCAAGATTATAGAACATTCAATTGAACATGACCTTACCAATAGGCATTATTCAAACATATTAGACACCTACACATTTGTGCAGACCTACCTACCCGATTATTTCATCCCCCTAATACTTTCACTTTCAAATGTATTTTTCTTTCTTCAAACCACAGTTATACAAAACATATATCTTGTAAGAAATACTTTTCTGAGGCACTCGTTTTGACAAGCAAATTCCTTTTGGTTAATTCTTTACAAAACTATTGAATGTTAAGAAATTTTAAACATTAATCTGTGGCAAACTATACCATTCACCTCATGTTGAAAATAGTCCTATCATGCATAACTACTAAATTTTGAAACATCAAGAAAAACGTTACTTAGAAAGCCGTTTGCTTAAAATTGTAAATTCATTTATTCAGGAAAGGTCTATGAACCAAACACACCATCTCAAAACAAACCTTGAAGATCAATCACTATATTGCAACACTTATACATTTAGGGTTTTGTGATTTGACGACATAGAACTTGGGGAAAACCTTAGTATTGGAAACTAAGCACCGTAGGTGGAGAAAGACTCGATTCATGATATTCTTGCGAAGGAACACAACCATATCCTAACCCAGTATTCCCAATAACGTCCTTTGACGGATTTAACCTTGTAAGACTTTTTTTTCCACAAGATCCATGATACCTATTCCAATCATACCTAATAGGAAGATTCGATTCACCTCAAACTTTTGACAATTTCTTTAAGATTCCTTTGGAACCACACCACCCAACATCTTCGGACCAATGGTCAGAATTAGAGGACAATGCAAACATAGGAAAATATGCCCAAGACGGGTGTGAATAATCCTGGAAATGGTTGGGCTAACCATTTGCTATAAATCGGATTCATTGACAACAATAGCTATCACAAGATTCCCAAGACAACACCATTTGAGACACAATCCACCAAAAACATGGGAGACAAACCCGAGATACATAGGACCATTCAATATTTCCGACAGTATGGGCTAGTGGCCTACAGACTAGAGCTCCCGTTAGAGCTTAGTAGTTTACACAATAATGCCACATTCCAATTCACTGGTCTAAGAACTAGATTGTGAAACAACAAAGGAATTGTTACAAGTCAAGAATCAGTTACAAACAATAAGAAATGATAGAAGATAGGTTGGTGCATGATGCATATCATTCGGACTGGGTATCCCTGAATAGCAAACCATCACATTTCGCGCGGGAGAACGAACTAAGTTGAAAGCTTTGCCTTGGAAAGGCATGATACAATTTTGGGTAACGCGAAGGATTTAGCCCTCTGTATTGAACCATTTAAGATTCATTTTAGAATCGGCTTGCTGACATACAAACTTGAGTTTCCATCAGAGTTCATTAACACATATATATCTCATCTCACATTTCAAACCTCAAGAAGTGCTTTCCAAATGAACCACTCGTAGCACACTTCATACCATTCCATTAGAGGAAATTCAACCCGACCATAAGTTTAACCTGGTGGAGAAACCAATGAATCATGGACCGTGAGGTCAAACAGTTGAAACAAAGTCGGATTACTATCATGAAGTTCCCTGAATTCCGGAAGGAATCCTGAGTTTACCTGGGAGCGGGAAGACTAGATGTGACTAGGATATCATCACTTTTTCACCAACACCACTTCCGAGACCAACGCAAACTGAACTTCGGGACGAAGTTCCTTTTAGGGGGAAAGACTGTCACAACCCGCATTTTCAGGATATTTTCCATATTTACTATTCATCTCGGGAAATCACTATTCATCATTTACTATTCACCGATCACTATTCATCATTTTACTATTCATCGTTTTCAGAATCAATTTGAGATTCTGAGAAGCGTTCAGAAATTTTACTATTCACATGACACTATTCATTCCCGGAGAAAATTCTCTATTCATGGTTATCGTTCATCGCTTCGTAAACTGGATTTACGGGTATTGAAATACGCGTAACCGGTGAGGTTTAGCGGCGTATTCATACATCATCATTAAGGACCCGTCATATAGACTGGAAGTAGTCTACATATCATCAGTAACATCTTCAGTATCCTAGGTCATGCACGGATATGCATTATTTCAATTTACGTATGCTTAATTTGTAATTAACGTTACCACTCAGTTTTTACTACTAATAATATACCCGATACTCCCGACAGTGATCCCAATATGTTTTCCTATTCAATATAATGATATAAAAATTATATTATTAATTTACCCGGTGTTTTAAAACCATTTGCTATATTTTCCGGAAAACGCCTATAACAGCGTCGGTTTGCGAATTTTCAACTCGATAATTATTTTAACACCCGATTCTCATCAGGAATACAATTTCATAATTTTTACAACTTCGTCATATTTTATTTCACCTCGTCACGATTTATTTCAAGATAACTCGGTACCCGATGACACCCAATGTATACACAAATTAACTAAACTCTTATACTAAGTGGACACTTGTCAAGATTACAACCAATCCTTCCTTATTTAACCATGTGTGCCGTCCCCCTCCTATATCCCATGTGCCAAATGCATTAATTGAATTTGTAAGATTTAATTAGAACTTCCACTAACTATAACACATACAACACAAAACATTTAGGTGAAATAAGATCAAAACCCTCTCCACCATCATCACCAAGAACCGGCCACTCCAAGAACATCAACCAAATCCATAAATTTTTTCAAGAACAATGTATAATCATACTCCCTTTACATTCCTAGTTATGTATTTGTGATCATACTTCAAGATTTCTACTCATTTCTTAGCAAATCTCATCCAATCATCAAGTAAGTTTCAAAGTTATGCTTTGATCATTTTTATCCTTTCATTTGATGTATATGTTCATGTATTTACAAGTTTTATTGATCATCCATGCAAGATACTAAAGTTATACATACCACTTTCGAACATAAACTTCCTAAATCACTAGATCCATAAGTTTTCCCTAATGATCTCATGAAATCCACCATGATTGGTGATGTTTAGGACCCCATGACACCCTGAGAAGGTGTATGGTAGGATTTGCGAACTTGTGGAGTTGATTTGAAGAGATTTGAGTAAGTTTAGAACTTTAAAAATGGATTTTAAACATTATAGATAAGGGTCTGTCCTTAATCGGCAGATCTGGAATTTTCAGTAACTGATGGGTCATTTTGGCCTTCATATTTAGAAAGTACTTTCAAAAACGAAACCGTGGCCGCAAGAATCACTAAAATCCGAATTATAACGAAGAAGTTATGAATTATTAAAGTTACGCGACGAAAACTATAATTTTCAGAAAATAGTGTGCTGTTGGCCGAACTTTAAAGGGGAAAATGAGTCGTTAGTCGTGATCTAGATGAACCGAGACATTGAAAATATGTTAGTTTATGTTTATACGAACCCGCGGATATAAAGAACGTTTAAAACAAGCTTGTAACGACCGAGATACGAATTGTTGAAGATCCGACGAACTATATTGTTTTGACAGCTCACTTTTTAAAGGAGTTTTTAGTATGAAAACTAGTATTTTTACAAGTCACTAAGTTGATAGCCGATTATCTAATTGATCGAGACATAATTGGTCAAAAGTTGAATATAACGATATTTAGATATTGTTACAAGGTTTACAAAAACATCGAGTTTTGTCACTAACACTTATCGAGCTATATTTCACGACTAGTTTTACGAGGCCGTTTTGGCATATTTTCACAAGTTGTAAAAAGAGCTATTTTGCGACGAAAACATTATATTAACCAATATAACACCAAACAAGGATCGTGGAGTACCGTTTCAACATATTTACACGAAAAGTAGTATTTAACTTAACGAGACGTCAAAATGTATTTTTCGACGATAAACGTTATTTTCCAAAATCATCGAGTGGTATCGATAACATACGTATTTGCATGTGTAACATCATTTCATTGCTTACATTAGATTCCA
Organism: Artemisia tridentata subsp. tridentata; assembly: GCA_021014915.2. NCBI lineage: Eukaryota > Viridiplantae > Streptophyta > Magnoliopsida > Asterales > Asteraceae > Artemisia > Artemisia tridentata. The sequence goes on along the minus strand of CP139506.1, from coordinate 440,893,638 downwards.
TCATTCATATTAGGTTGCGATTAGAGATCGTGCCTCATTTCGTGTATCCACTCTTGTCATCGTAGCCATCGCACCAGGTGAGTTTCATAGCCCCTCCTTTTATACGTTTTATAATCTCTTTGGGGGAGATACATGCTCAATTACAAAGTATTATCATTACTTGCTTTCAAAATAGTTATGCGTTGCTTTATTACTAGTGTATCCTTCGATAGGAGCACTGTTTACTCATTTCAGACTTGATTCATTTTCATGGACATAAGTGCATAACTTTTATCAGTTTACAAATTGCCTAAGTTAAGAACCGGTAGCTAGCATATCAGGGTACGTAACTACCCACATTCAAGGTGCGTAACCACCTACAATCAGGGTATGGATTTACCTACCATTTCACGGGTGTGTTTGATCACCTGCAATACCTAGGTACAGGATACCTACCATTTCACGGGTGTGTTTGATCACCTGCAATACCTAGGTACAGGATACCTACCATTTCACGGGTGTGTTTGATCACCTGCAATACCTAGGTACAGGATACCTACAATTTCACGGGTGTGTTTGATCACCTGCAGTACATCGGTATGACGATGCCTACATTTCATAGGAGTGTGATCTCCTACAGCTAGAAAACCTTTTCGGTGTCTTGAACTTAGGGCAAATCATAATACTTTGGTTTCTAACTTGTTGTACAGAAATTTAGTTCGATGAACTATTCATATACATTACTTATGGTCCAATTTCAATGCTTTTCATTAAACTCTATGAACTCACCAACCTCGTGTTGACGTTTTAGCATGTATTCTCAGGTATTAAGCAAAGGCACGCTACTGGAGGTTTTGGCAGGGCACGGCATGGTCATAGAAGACTCTGATATTCATAAGGGACCGTTTTAAATGATATTTTCAAGGGCCTAATTCCGCACCACTTTTTACAATGTAAATCAACATTTTTGTTAAACTATTTTATTCTAAATGAATGAGATGAAAACCGTTCTTTACACTTGTGTTATGATACCAATTGAGTTGCACCCCAGCTACATGTATGCTTCCGCTGGATCCGATTTTGGGGGTGTGACATATAACGTGCTGCCTGGCTAAGTTTATATATTTATAGTAGATATTTGTTTTAGACCAGGTAGCAACGTAACCGGTTTATGCTTTGCTATAACGTGGTGCCTGGCTAAGTTTAGATATATATATATATAGCAGATATTTGTCTTAGACCAGGGTAGCAAATAACCCGGATATCTTTTGCTATAACGTAGTGCCTGGCTAAGGTCAGATATACCTAGCGCCCTACTGTGACTGTCAATATGGGAGAAAGCTACTCATATTGATACTGGATTTGTTTGTGATTGTTGTATAGGTGGAATTTATGATTGATATCTATCTTAGTCCAGTGTATCAAATTACTTATTTTGGTCCACTATTATACTTACTGTTTAAACCTATGAACTCACCAGCGTTAGTTGGCCTTTTAGCGTGTATTATCAGGTTTAAGGCGATAGCTTACTTCTGGAGGTGCTTGGCAAGGGGCATGGTCATAGACGACTCTGATATATATATATTTGGGATCGCTTTATTATTATGGGCCTGTATTCCGCACTATATTTTGAATGATGTAAACTCAATGTTTTGATAATGAAATTTTCTTCTAAACGGTTGAGGTAAAACCGTTCTTTGTAGCTTGTGTTGTGATACCAATTGAGTAACACTCCAGTGAAATGTATGCTTCCGCTGAACCCGATTTTGGGGGTGTTACAATATCTTTCTCTCTTTCTCTCATCTCTATTACTCGTATACTTGTGTTATATCGTTAAGGTGACTTAACAGAAACAATTACTATATATATTATACTATATACTAAAGATGGGTATTTGGGCTGCTTCACACACATGTACGAAACAGTGTTTCGCACAGTGCTTCGCACAGTAACATGTGCTTGAAAGTTGTACATAACAGATATAGCAAAAAAAAACAAAAAAAACCATCTCAATCAACAAAATAAGTTTCAATTTGGGATGCTTGAATCTGCGAGCAGTATTCCGGCAAATAAAACGGCGACACCTGAAAAATACATATAAACAAACTTACATAACAAAATAAACAAACAAATTTGCTTGAAAGTTGTACATAACAGATATAGCAAAAAAAAACAAAAAAACCATCTCAATCAACAAAATAAGTTTCAAAACGTTGCAATTTGGGATGCTTGAATCTGCGAGCAGTATTCCGGCAAATAAAACGGCGACACCTGAAAAATACATATAAACAAACTTACATAACAAAATAAACAAACAAATTCATATAAATATGTTTTCAGTTTCAAAAAGAAGAAAAAAAAAATAAATACGGAGTAACATTCAAGATCTGAAGCCAGAAACACAGAACAAGGACGACAGATGCAACCAGATCCACTCATCCACATAAGTAGCTGCAAAAAAAAAAAAAAAAAAAAAAACGTTAGATCTAAAAATAAAACATATAAATCTAGAATGATCTATAAAAAAAATATATATATACAAATCTACGAAATATATATATATATATATATATATATATATATATATATATATATATATATATATATATATATATATATATATATATAAAGGAAAAAAACGATATGTGGTAGTCTCGAAGGTGGTGGTGGTGGTCTCGGACGCAAACTCGGTGGTTGACTGTGTTTGACTGGTCCATGCCCGAGTCGCGGCTAAAAACAATAGATCCACACGGTTTGAGGGTTTTTAAAACATTTTTATAAAAGGTTTCATATAAAAATCGGATTATTTAAAACTTATAAAAATTAGGGTTAGGGTTTCGAAAATATTTAAATAAAAGGGGCGCGTGGGGCTTCGTTACCGTCGAGAAGACACTCGGAGGGTGGTGGTAGGGTCTCGGTGGAGGTGACCAAGGGCGGTGGTGGCGCGTGGGTGAGTTGTGGTGGGAGCCGTGAGCTCAAAAGCTCCAGAAGGGTTGTGGGTTAACCGATCTATCGAATCGGCGAAGAAAAGGGCTCGCCGGAAAAATATTCCGGTGGTGGTCGCCGGAATCTGCTGGTGTATCGCCGGAAAATATGAACATTCCGGTGGGTAGAGGGAAAGAGAAAGAGTGTAGGTGAAATGTGTGTGTTTTTATAAGTATAAAATGAAATAAAAATAAATAAAAAGGGTTTATATATGAAAAAATGAAGAGGGGGTGGAAATGTAACTTGAAAAGTGAGGGTGGGAAACGAAACATACGGGCGGAGGGGCTATTATTGCCAACTTTGGCTAATCGTTTAACGAAAATGCTCCGGGGCTCATTTGACATACCAAACGGACTCGAAAAATTACGAAACTTGCACCATTGTTCACGAAATAATTTTTCCAATAAAAACGAGTATAAATACGTATGACTTTTTCGAAATTAATTTATTTGGCAAATTCAATTCGTTTCACGCTTTATAAATTATGTCAGCTCGATAAAAGAATAACGCACATGTTACGATCATCCCGCAGCAACGCGCGGGTAAACCAGCTATTTTCATCCAATTATCTGTATAACTTTTTAACCAACATGTCATTGACTTTGACATTGCTTATTCTTTTGCTTTTCTGCTAATCTATTTCTTTAAATAGAAAATCAGTTTTGATATTTAAACACTAATTATTATCAATATATTAAAACATGAGAGCAGTTAGCTACAGTACCATCTACAGTACTGCTACAGTACTTTTTTTTTTAAATAATTTTGAAAAAATAATATTTTGAAAAAAAAATATTTTGAAAAAATATTTTCAAAGTAGCTACAGTACCTTTTTTTTTTTTTTTTTTTTTAAATTTAAAAAAAATAATAATAAATTAATTTTTTTTAAAAATAATTTTTGTTAGAATTTTAAGAAAAACAATACTTAACACCACACTCCCGCAGCAATGCGCGGGTTTCCCAGCTTGATATATTAAAAAGGCAGGAACGAACTACAGTAGCATGAACAGTAACACGCTACTGTAGCAAGTTACTGTACCTTTTTTTTCTTTGGAAAAATAATTTCGAAAAAATAATGTTTTGAAAAAAAAAATATTAAAAAAAAAACTTTAAAATTAATTTTTCTAAAAAAATTAATTTAAAAAAAAATTCTAAAAAAAATACAAAATAATTGTGAACCTACAAAACGTAAAACAAACATCATACAACAAAAAACAACTATTTGAACAACCCGCTGCAACGCGCGGGCTTTCCTGCTCGTATATATACTAAACATGGGGATTTGGGTGCATAAAATGTTGTGCGGAACAGTTGTTCAAACAGTACCATTTGCTTAAAAATATTGTACTTAATAGTGGTTGGGCTGCATTGGAGTGTTGTTCGGAACAGTTGTTCAAACAGTATCATTATCCTATATATTAAAAGCCCAGAATTTTACTGTAGCTACTACAGTACAAAACACTGTTCATGCTACAGTGCTTGCTACCTATTTCAAACAATAATAAAGACAAAAGTAAATTAGATATATATGATAAAAATCATTTTTCTAGAACAAACATTCAAGAAAAAGGGTTTCTTGAATTAAAGAACAACAAACTTATCACCATGTGGGCATTAAAGGAGAAACTCATGGTCACTCAGTTAGTTGAAAACTCAAAAAAATAAAAGAAAAAGATAAACAAATTTTAACTAAGAAAAAGAATCTTTGATTTATAAAGCTAAGTTAAAGAAAAAAAAATGCTTTACAACAAGAAGGTTAAAAATAGATGCGCGTGGGGTGGGTTTTACCGCCGACAAAATGAAGGGTGAGGTTGCCGTGGCTCGCGGTGGTAGTGGCAGCAAACGTGGTGGCACGTGGTGGAGTTACAAGGCGCGTCGAGAATTAATAAGCTCCAAAAAGGTTTAGAATAGTCCGATCTATCGATTGGGAGGATAAAAAGGTGTGACCGGAAAAGTTAGCCGGAAAAGTTTTCCGGCAGCCGAACGGTGGTGGTGGGTTGGCCGGAGAAGACGACCGGCGATGGGGGAGGGGAGAGAAAGGAGAGAGTAGTGTGTATTTAGTGTGTGTAGAATGAATAAAAAAAATAAGGAAAAACACTTTTATACCCATCAGGGACCAAACATGGTCAAACTAAAGTGTAGGGGGCGGGATGTATTATAATAGGCGGGGGTATAAATTGTCAATTGGGTAAAACTTTTGTCATAATCACTGTGGGACACATTCGACGTACCAAACAGACTCGAAAAATTATGAAACTTGCGCCATTGCTCACGAAATAATTTTTCCAATAAAAACGAGTATAAATATGCATAACTTTCCAAAATTTAATTTATTTGACAAAATTTGATTCGTTTCACACTTTCTTTCATGTTGTCAGGTTTAGGTCACAACTAACAACCTAACATTTTTTAAAGTATCACCAAACACAACAATTATATTATAAGTATATATATTAAAACGTCAGAATCGATGAACAGTGCTTTGCTACAGTGCCTTGCTACAGTGATTGCTACAGTATTTTTTTTTTTTTTTTTTTTTTTTTTTGAAAATAATTTCGAAAAAAATAAAATTAAAAAAAAAAAAAAAAAATTTGAAAAATATTTTCAAAGTAGCTACAGTACCTATTTTTTTTTTCCTTTTTTTTTTGAATTTTAAAAAAAATAATAATAAATTTATTTTCTAAAAAAATAATTTTTTTAAGAAAAACAATACTTAGCACCACACTCCCGCAGCAATGCGCGGGTTTTCCAAAAAATAATGTTTTGAAAAAAAAAATATTAAAAAATAACGCTACTGTAGCAAGTTACTGTAGTTTTTTTTTTTTTTTTTTTTTTTTTTGAAAAATAATTTCGAAAAAATAATGTTTTGAAAAAAAAAATATTAAAAAAAAAAGTTATTGATAAAATATTTAAAAAAAAATATTTTCACGCTACTGTAGCATTTTTTTTTTCAGGAAAAATAATTTCGAAAAAAAAAATTTGCAAAAAAAAAATATAAAATAAAAAAAAAAGTTTTTGAAAAAATATTTTCAAAACACTTTAAAATTAATTTTTCTAAAAAAATTAATTAAAAAAACAAATTCTAAAAAAATACAAAATAATTGTGAACCTACAAAATTTAAAACAAATATCGTACAACAAAAAACAACTATCTGAACAACCCGCTGCATCGCGCGGGCTTCCCTGCTCGTTTGCTTAAAAATATTGTACGTAACAGTGGTTGCTTTGCTAAGTAGCAATTCTAGACATTTCTTTTTTTCACACAAACATATACCTCTCTCTCTCATTCTCTCATTCTCTGTGTCATACCTACACATACATTCCCTTTCGCTGCGGATCAGTATTTCATATATCCGGATAATTTATTGAAGATGCTCTGTGGTTTTTTAAGGTATAATCAAAATCAGTTGCTGTTTATTTTATTTATTTATTTATTTTTTGCACCTACACATATCGTGTATTAATCTCCTCACATCTGGGATTATAGGTAATCAAAACTACCCAACTTTTCTTAATATATACACTACTAATTTTTGATTTTTTTATTGATTTAATCCGGAAAAAATCCCCAATCAGAAAACCCTAATAAAAAAAACCTTCATTTTAATCGAATGAAATAAACATTCAACTTCAAAGATATTGCACCCATATAAACACACCACGGTTCGGTAAAATCTTTTAATTGGTTTTGATTGTTTTAATTAGTTTTAATTGTTATGTGTTCGTGTGTATCAGGATTAATGAGAGATTAATCAAGAAATCAACCTCTAATGATACACTAAAGGTAAGATTGTGATTGAAATTTTTAGGGTTCATATAATTGAATCTTTAATCTCCAGTACTGATTAGAATTTTTGCTAATTACCTCAAACTTTTATTTAATTTTGTGAAAATACGGGTTTATTTATTTAATTTTTAATGTAGCCAATACTTGAAAACACAATAAAGGTAGTGTGTATGTGTTTGTGTGTGTGTGTTAGTAAGATGTTAAAAATATATGTGCTATGACCACAATGACGGTAATTGTTAAGCTTGCTTTGTAATATATTGATTATATATACAATAAATGATACTTTTTTACTGATAAAGAAGCATCTAAAACCGAAATCAATTTAGGCACGCGGTTAAGTTTACCTTCAGAATTAGTGAATATCTTACCTACTTATCTGTAGTTCATAGCTAAGACTGATGTTGTTTCCATTGTGGCAGGGAGATATTTATATTGGCGTTGCAAATAATCATATTTGCAGCCATGGCAGGGCAAATTATTATATTTGCAGCCATGGCGGGGCAAATGATTAGATTTGCTGCCATGGATTGCAAGTAATTTGCGGTTTTATGAGGCAATGATGAGTCTAGGGGTGGAAGGACTATAGATGAGGCCGTTTGTATCTTGGCGCAACGACTTATTAACGTTGCATCCATGACGAATGTTGTATCTCATGTGATGGATCTCTGCAGATATGATTAAAGTTGTGATTGTCCGCGCGTTGGCGGGGAAAATCAGTATATTTGCAGCCATTGCGGATGTTTACGCTTTCTTCGCCTCCCACCCTGTCTGAGCTTCTTAAACATTTTTTGTCTGACTTTCCATGTCCTTGAAGGGTGAGCTGCTATTACAGATACATTAGAAACCGTTTTAACTGCGGATGATTTTGGGATTACTGAATTAGGTTAGCTTCAAATATAAAGCGGTATAAAAATTCAGTTGCATTGCAATGGTGTTCAGAACAGTTGTTCGAATAGCAAACGTTGCTTAAAACGATTTTGCACAACAGGGTTTGTGATGCTTTGAGAAATTGTGCCAACAATTGTTCGGACATTCCGTGATAAAAGAGCTCTTTTTCCAAACAGATTTGTCCATCAGTAATGGCAAGTTGTTCGGAACAGTAAAGTCCGCTTAAAAAGGTTATGCAGAACGGTGTTTGTCATGCTTTGAGGAGTTGTGTGTAACAGTTGTTCAAACAATATCAACTGCTTATATAAGTTGTGCAGAACCGTGAGCTGGGTATGATAATTAGTAACAGTGCTGCACAAATATTTGTGCTCCAAATTATGCCTAATGCTTACACATGTCTTTTGATTTTATGCAGTCATTGTATCTGATTCAACTTTGCCTTCTTGAAGTATATCCCTGCAGATAAGAAAAAGCTTCTTAGAAGGTTAGTTTGTGCATATCTTAATGTGTCTAAGTATTCTTTTTTTTACACCACTTATACATGCCATAACATTTGGCTTATAATTTTTTGTAGGCATGGGTTTGCTTGCGTATTAGTTGCAAAAGGCATCGAAAATGCAGTCAGTGCACACCATTTTACTTACGCCCGTATCTTGGCAGGGCAGCCACAATCCCACTGTGGTTGCAGCCATTGCGGGTGTTTGAGGCAACAATGAATTTTATTAGCTTTGCAGTGATGCCATCTGTGTCTTTTTTTTTAACACTACTGATCAATCTGAGCTTCATAAACAACCAAATGTTCAGGTATCGATGGCCCAAAGAAGTATGGGCTATTATTCTTTTGTTAGTTAGAATTAGAAATCACACTAAAACTTCTTATCAGTACATGGAAATCAGATTACGGACTGATGTTGTTTCCTTTGTCCCAGGGAGATATTTATATTGGCTTTGCAAATGATTATATTTGCAGCCATAGCAGGGCAAATTATTATATTTTCAGCCATGGCGGGGCAAATGGTCAGATCATAATAACATTTATTGGGTGCTTTAGGCCATTTTCTTTTGCAACCCGCTCCAGCAATGCTCCTAATAATAAAATCGGTTTGTTATTCTTCACACATCCTATTCATCCTCACTCGAATTAATCTGAATATCGGAAATTTCTGCCTATTAACGCTTACCAATTCAGGCTGCTCGCCAGCCATGGCGGGGCAAATGATTAGATTTGATGCCATGGATTGCGTGTAACTTGCGGTTTCATGAGGCAATGATGAGTCTAAGGGTGGGAGGACTATAGATGAAGCCATTTGTATCTTGACACGACAACGAATGTTCTATCTCATTATTTCACTGCCTGATTATTAGAAACTGTGATGGATCTCTGCAGATATGATTAAAGTTGTGATTGTCCGCGCATTCGCGGGGCAAATCAGTATATTTGCAGCCATCGCGGATGTTTACGCTTTCTTCGCTTCCCACCCTGTCTGAGCCTCATAAACATTTTTGTTTGACTTTCCATGTCTTTCAAGGATGAGCTGTTATTACAGATACGTTAGAAACCTTTTTAACTTCAGATGATTTTGGGATTACTGAATTAGGTTAGCTTCAAATATAAAGCGGTATAAAAATTTCCATAATTTGTTGTTTTCCTTTTTAATAATTTGAATTTGGTTGTTGGTTGCAAGACATAGGTGTGAAAGAGTAATAAAGAACTGCTCATGTTTAGACAACTGACGTCTTGCTATTGAAGTTGCTGTCTTTTTTGTGGAAAATTCCAGGTCATCCAAATGCTGATTTCTACAACGGTCTGTAAATAACGTTTCGTCATCTATTTAATAGCTTCCTTTTCTTTTATTTGCGTGTACAGGACTTAACCATACGTCTGTATGTTCAAGAAGCTGCTGCACGATGATTAGTCGCAGGTAAGCAGCTACATATCTTATGCTTCTCTTAAGTTAATATCAGTTTTATTGTATTTTTATTCCCTTTTAACAGGTCAACTGTTTTAGAATGCCTTATTTTAACCAGTTAGAATCCACCTTTAACACCATTAAAATAAGGTTCCTTAGTATTGGACTTGCAACCAATATGGTGGTACATATTCAAGCTTCAGGTTTAATTTACATAAGGTAAGTATACATTTGTAATCTACTTATGCAAATACTTTAAGACCATTGGGTATGATTAAATACTTTTGATGTGATACTTGAATATGTTTTTTTAGTCCTGTTGTTATCCAACTTAAGCAGTTCATGGTTGCATAATAATGTAGAGGACTACCACATGGAAGTTTGAGAAGCCTAAAGTAAAAGCAAATGTAACTTTCTCCTTTTCCCTATCTTCTTCTATATAAATAATACATATATATGCTTTTATTTAAATTGTCGCCGCTATGAATCAGGTTCCTCAGAGTAGACGAGAAAAAATATTTGTTTGTTCTGTACATACCAAATCTGGAAAGACCACAACAAGGACCAGCAAAGCAAATGTTACAAATGAAACATGTAAATTGCGTGATCCTATATATGAAACTACAAGACTTTTAGTTAATTCTAGAAGCAAATAATATGATGATATATTCAATAAACTCATTGTAAGGATGATAATTGTTCATTCTTATTTGTAATGCTTTTAATCTATTTGTAAGAACTCCTTTTATAACAATGCGTCAACACCACACTCCCGTAGCAACGCGCGGGTTTCCAAGCTCGTTATGACTAAATCGAATCAAAGTAACTTAAATTCGATAGGATGAGCATGCAAATGGGACATTTTAATTTGGTTACTACTGTTAACATACATGGTAATCTTTCAAGATAGAGAGTATGCCACTGTTTTATACTAATAGAAGAAAACACTATAAATATATACGTGGTATTATACAGTATTAAATATGTTTAGAAGAACAAAGTATCTTAAATATGTTTTGTAAATGCAATAGTCATTTAAAAAACTCCTCTTAGCAATAATGGTGTTGATAGTTGTCAAATCTGTCAAGTTACGATTTTTAGAAGGTGTTTTGGGATGTGATAGGGTAACACTCCTTACATGTGGGACCCCTCTATTTTTAGTCAAATGTACAACCCGACAAAATAGACAGTACAAGCAACGGCAACATCTAATGATTGAAACACCCCTACAAGAGGTGTTAGGATATCATGTCCCATAGAGTTATGATCAAATGATAATTAAAAAAAAAAAAAAAAAAAAAAGCTGAGAAGTGTGATAAACAACCACAACCACACATGTCTTAGTCTTTAAATATCCAATTTTTGCCCGCTATACAATAGTGTACTATTTTGTCATAATGTGTACTATTTTGTCTTATTATAACTATACAATATAGCTGATATCCGTAAATTATAAAATAAAGTTATAACTATACAAGACAACTGATATCCTTACATGACTAAGTTAAAATTTACATCAACTCATACTAAATTGTACATAAATAACAATAGCATAACCATATTTACGTAAATTACAAGTCATGCCGGCCCATCGGGTTTGAGGGTGGTAAGATTTAGTTTTTACTTCAATCTAAATATTAATAATGTTCACAATAGTCGAGAACACCTCATAAACACTCATTATCACCTTTATCTTTAGATACTCCTCTAACCGAGTTAAGGAAGTTGTACACGTCTATTTCATCTTTTTTATTCATTCGTTAAACATCTCGTGAACAACCATATCATCTTGGCATTCAAAATAATAGTTTGTCCAAGAACTACAAATACACTAATAATGAAAATGTAAAACAAAAGAAAACCAAATATAAAGAATATGGACAATTGCTAATCGCTAAATGATCCAAGATTCATTTTTTATGTCTCTCAGTAATTAACAGTTATAATCAAGAGCGTGAAAATTACAAAAGAAAAAATTACAAAGTATGAATATAAAGAACGTGGACAATTGCTAATCGCTAAATAATCCAACATTCGTTTTTTATGTGTCTTAGTAATTAACAATTATAATAAAGAGCGTGTAAATTACAAAAGAAAAAATTACAAAGCATGGCCGCCCATCGGGCGGGCTTCGACAACTACTATATATATATATATATATATATATATATATATATATATATATATATATATATATATATATATACTAGTTGTCGAAGCCCGCCCAATGGGCGGGCACGCTTTGTGACTTTACTTTTTTTAATTTGCACGCTCTTTATTACAATTGTTAATGACATATAAAAGGGCATGACTTTTAATTATAATTTTGATGGTTTTTTAAGTTTGTTATATTAAATACAATAAAATAGATGCAATTATTTATGATTTAAAAATTGTTATCCGGATAAAAAAAATATATATACAATCTTGAACTTGTAATTTTTGTTACGATATTTTGATGTTTCTTATACGTTTAACTTATTTAGTACTGGTGTTAAGAAAATAGATTGTTAAATCAAAAGTCAAAGAGTTTGATGACCACGTTGTCATGGTTGGAGAATGGAAGTATATTATGAATGAAGTTGGGTTCGCTGAAAATCAAGAAGTGAAGCTCTTGATGTTGGAGTGTTGTCAAGCAAAGGTGATGTTGTCCTTACAATGAAATGAATATCTGGCAGTTCATTGTTTATCCATAGACAATGAAGGTGACCTTATTTAATATTTATTTATAAAGATGTTTATTAGTTTAGTATATATCAAGTATGTTATGTAATTACAATATACATATCGTGGTAGCTTTAGGATTAGTTGAATGTGTAACTAAGTATAGAAAATGATTTTCAGCTTGTTTTTGAATTTTTTGTAAAAACGTATTTAGGATGGAGGGGTTATCGAAGGTATATGTTGATTTATACTGCTAATGGTACGGGGATGTAGATATCCGAGAAAATTAGTACTGCTTATAGTTATTAGTATTGCTATTTAGGGGTTTGGACTGTTGGTATGCATTGCTGTTTACTGATATTTAATACTGTTCGGAATATGTTTGTACTGAGCACGAATGATTTTGAAAAGGATATCTTAGTTTATGTAAGAACTACGTACATATCAAGTTCTAAAACAGATTGGTAATTGCATCACATATTTTGTAAACACTTTACATGAGTGTTTAAGATATAGTCTTATTATTAATTGCTTGTTAAAAACACTGTTAGGAATATGTTTGTACTGAGCATGAACGATTTTGAAAAGGATATCTTAGTTTATGTAAGAACTACGTACATATCAAGTTCTAAAACAGATTGGTAATTGCATTACATATTTTGTAAACACTTTACATGAGTGTTTAATATATAGTCTTATTATTAATTGCTTGTTAATCGAAATATTGCACCTCTTTATATGGCTATCGATCAAGTTTTGTTTTCGATTACTCGTGTTAAGGGTTTTATTGGTTTTGGGAGTGTTTTTATATTTTGAATAACAGTTATATGGTTTGTGTTGCAGAGTTTTACAGCTGACGATTTTTTGTTTTAAACGTAACTCTTTTTCGTTTGATGTATAAGAACAAAGTATATGTGATAAACAATTATTTTGCTAATGTAATTGGCTTATAGGAAAGTTTATTTAAACTAAATACGAAATAAAGTTTCTTTATATACAACGTTTGTTGTTGAGTTGGTGTATTTACCTTCTTCGTCACAACAGATGATTTTCAATCCCATTCGGTTTTTGACTCTAGATACCGCCACATACAATTGACCGTGTGAGAAAACCGGTCGCTTCAGAAACAACCCTACTTGTGTTAATGTTTGGCCCTGACTTTTGTTAATAGTCATTGCGAAACACAAAGAAACTGGAAATTGTCGTCGGTTAAATTTAAATGGCATCTTGTTATCTGATGGGCTGAGAATGATACGTGGTACTGCGCAAATGGTACCAACGTTTCCTCCGGATATAATCTTTGCTTCAATTATATTTACACCCATCCGTTGAACCTGAAGCCTTGTTCCATTGCATAACCCAGCCGTTTGGTCAATGTTCCTCATACACATAACCGGTGTTCCCACCTTTAATTTTAATATGTGATGAGGAATACCGGCAATCCGAATGTTGTTAAGGAAATCGCACGTGTATATTGACTCATTGAAATTCGTGTCTTGATCAGCAATGCCAACTGTGTCAGTACTCTGGTATGTATGTTCTTCTCTGGAAAGGATTTGTAGCATTCTATCGTTTACCATATCCACAAGCTCGTGCGTTGGTGCAAGGATTGCTTTTTCTTGGAAAAATGTTGGATTGTAAAGGTTGTCTTTTAAGTTGGGGTATGTTTCTTGTATTATTGAACCGATATGATCATCTAAGTCCGAAATTAACATATCATCTGGGAATTCGACGGTTGCTTGCCCATCGTTTTTACCTCCAATTGTTCCGTTCCCAATTGATAAAATCCAATCAGCGAAGTCTTGTATTTCTTTTCGTTCGGTACTATCCGTTCCTGTTTTCAACCTCATGTTAACGGTTAGCTCCAATACAGTGCAATGCCGCCATAAATATGAAGAGTTTATAGCTGCGTGAACAACAATGTGCCTGGAACCGTTTGTGATAACTGGTAGGATTTGTCTAAAGTCTCCGCCAAACAAAACAACTTTTCCTCCAAAAACGTATGAGGAAGGCTTGGATGGATCTGTTCTGCATATACCCCTAAGCTTCCTATCCAATGCCTCATAGCAATGTCTATGAGTCATCGGAGCTTCATCCCATATTATTAGTTTACACATCCTTATCAAGTCAGTCAGTTCGCTGTCCGCTGAGATATGGCACATAGAATCATCTACTATATTTATTGGGATAGCGAACCGAGAATGGGCAGTCCTACCACCTTCCAACAAAAGCGCTGCGATCCCACTTGATGCGACATTTAACACTATCTGTCCTTCTGACCTTAGTGCAGCAGACAATGTCTTGTAAAGATATGTTTTTCCAGTCCCTCCATAACCGTACACGAAGAACATACCTCCATGTTCAGAATGAACAGCATCCATTATTGTTTCGTATATCCCTTTTTGTTCATCTGTCAATGAACGATACATTTTTTTGTGTTGAACGCGTAACTCATATTTATTGTATGCCAACTCGGTCGATACCAGCCTGTTGTAATTTGCCTTTGTGAACATTTCATTTGGCAATGTCATGTTTGGAATATTTCTCAAACTTTTGTTGTTACAAAGAAGCATGTGTTCTATATATGTCAAGCATATGTTTTTCCTTTGAATGTCTGATAGTTTCAAATCTGTAAAAAAAAAAAAGAAAAAAAAAACGTTAGCTTCTATGTTGTTGTGTGTTTGCTTTGAATAGTTATGTTGTCCATTTGTTTTATATATATATATATATATATATATATATATATATATATATATATATATATATATATATATATATTTTATTATTATTTTTTATTGGAATTAAATTGTTAATTATGAGTATGATTGAAATAATTTATCACCTGGGTCGTTCTTTTTTACTCGCTCGATACGCTCGACATCAGTTGCCATTACTTCCCATGTTTTTTCGTAAACAACATCTGGCCGAGACATGCTGTCTGTCATGAGTAGCATGACATAAAATGTACGCAAATATGTTCCTGTTCCCCAATGGCTGGCTTCCAACAATCCATCGATGTATTCCTTGTCGTCAACCAACAGCCCTCTCTCTTGGCAAGCGTCTTTATATGTACCATACGTGACACCCTCATATTTTTTAATGTCAATCCAGTCCGTGGCACCTCTAACTTTGTTGAGTAATACTCGCAAATAGAACAATTCGCCCATAGATGGAGGGACATGATGGACACGTCCAATACACGTCCCTTTTTGCCTTTTAAACCATTGCCTTTCTTCTTGCCTCCATACATAGTGTTCTGGAAACTCGTGGTAGAGTAGTTTTCTAGCTTCTTCGTCTGTCTTGTTTGTTTCCATCCATGCAATAAACTTGGTTTCATTAACCGATTGCTTGTCCAATGTGAAATCAATAGATTCCGTTGCATCGAATATAACCGACTGTTCCCCTTCTAAGTGAAATGGCAATCTTTCAACAGGTGGAAACCTGTAATGTATATCAAATCCGTAAATTCTCCAAGCTGCTTCACATGCAGAAAGGTATCTACAATCGTAAAAATCCTTGACTTCATCGGCTTCTTCGTCTTCGAGAGTAGCAGTAACTCGATCAGGTCCCTTATTTATGTATTTGAAAAGATATTTTATAGACCCAAGCTGGTTGCACCATTCTACATTAATATGTGATTGGTATCGACGAAGCAGTCCGGGTTTGTATGGAACGACGAATCCGTTGTGCAAATCCGTTTTACTTTTTTTTATAGTAGACCCGTCATTCCTTCTTTTATAAATAGCATACCCTGATTCATCAATGAATGTTGTTTCATTAAACTCTTTTGGAAACTTCTTTGTGCATTTGTTCTTTACGGTGCAAGGGCAGGTCGGTCGCTGAGGGCCGCACGGACCATGCATCATGTGATTAGTTACAATTTTGTATAGTTCCGGATCCTCAAGCTTGTCCGGGATTTCAGCGGAAATGAAGCGATCAATTTGTGTCGGGGTCGTTATTTTATGTTCTGCCTCCAAAAAAAGTAATATGTGAGCATGTGGAAGTCCTCTTTTTTGGAATTCGATTGTGTAAACAGCTGCATTAATAACATAATATCAGATATATAATATATAAAGGAATACTTGTTGGGAGAAAATCATGTTAGGGAATATAGTTGTAAAGTAAATACCCGCTTTGAGCTTTCCAAAATAGTGCCGATCTTTAAAGTCTCGCATAAGGGTGTCCAGTTTTTGTTTAAAAACTCGAGAAATTGCATCTGGCCTATCTTCTGACTTCAAGCCCCTCTCAGCTACAAAGCGTAAAATTTCCGGCCAATTCGGGTTGCACGTAAATGTAATAAAGAGGTCTGGGAATCCATAAACCTTACAAATTGTCATGGCATCCAGATAATTTTGCATCATATACCTTGGGCTCCTAGTAAATGACGAAGGCAAGATTACTTTTTTCCCTCGTAGTTTCACACCAGAATTTTGGTCTTCAGCCAATTTTGCCAATTTCGAGTATGTTTCACTTCTCAAGTCTTTTTGTTGCTTTCGTATGAATGACATCCTTTCAGATTCAACCATAGTGTATGCGTCGACAATGAACTGCTGAGTAAGCCGCCTTGCATTTAGACACATAGAAAAAACACCTGGCCTTTCTTGTAGTCTGTATGAAAAATACTCTTTCATTGTTACCCTTGTTTTTTTGTTTGTTGGTGTGTGATCAGTAATACCAAAATGGTATATGTCTGTTCGATAACCATCCTCAGCATACGGGAACAACAGAGGATATTGTAGTGCGAGATATGAAGGAAGTAATTCGCTGATCCTTCTTTTACCTCCCTCCTGCATGTGTAGAATAATGTCCCTTTTATTTGTTGTGCTGTCAAAATCGCCCACAATTAGTGCCGCAACTTCAGAAGCAGTCAGTAGGTTATAATTCCTACCATCTCGCTCTCTTGTACCAATGAGACGTATTTTTAATCTATTCCTGTCTCTTCCAGATACAAATCGTTCACCCGCCATTCGAAATTGAGCAACTAATGGGTTGATGGAATTAAGCATGTCACGTAACTCAACTGTTAGTTGGTGGTCTATGCCGTGGTTCTCTGTTGGGGTTGCGGTGCCGCTGACGCAGTTACAAATATAGCAAGTTAAATACAAATTTGTAACATAATGTATGCAATGACAATCGCAAGTTTTACTAAGATATAATCAAAACACAAAATATTTTTAATATTACATCATAAGATTTGGCACCATACCTGAAACAATTTATCCTATTTTAGATTTCATTGTCAGAATCGTAAATATATAAGCTGTGTAAACATTGGAGGTTCACCTTCGTTTGGCAATAATGAACCCATTAAGTGGTAATTTTCACCCTGTATTCTGTAACAATATGCACCATATCCTTGATTTACCGACGTGTCTTGCCTAGCACCCATTGATGTGAATGCAAACATTGAATTGTAGCGTCTGATATTTTCAATGAATGTATCGCTTTTTGGATGGTTTCCACTGATAAGCTACATCAACGTCTTTGGTGGATTAAGTATTTCATTTCCCAATTTCACCTTTCCTCTCCCACAACAGAGTGAATATGACTCTGAATTAGAATTTGTATGTCCTGCCATACTTTCAGCTCGCCATAATAGTGCGTCACAAGAACCGCATTTGTGAATTGGATCTCCATGGTCAATGTAATCTGTACAACTATATAGTATTAAAGCATAAATAATTTATAAATACATGCCAAGAAATTGTGATGAACAATTGTGTTAATGAAATATATAGTCTGTGTACCATTTGATATTCCAACGAAGTTATCCTTTTCTATAACATCCTCGTCTGCCAAACGTGTAGCACTAAATTGTGATTGATGGAATGTCTTTTGTCTAACTATTTTTGTTTTTTGCTTAAGCCTTTCTGACTTGCGTTTAGAAGAATGTGCACCGGATTGGTTATGATCAATGCTCACAGGTGTTTCTGTTATTGATGTTATTAAGCTCAATATGGAAAATATCATAAAAACAAATTAACTTGCGCGTGTTTATGCTGCATTGATTTCCTTACGTGGGTGGGTTGCGTTATTGAAAGGACGTCCCCTTGGCCTAGGTTCTTTATTGACGTATTCAATACTTGTATCCACATTCATCCATTGTGGAAGTATTGTTGTTGGAGGTCTCCCACTTTTGCGGAGTCGAAAATCATTTAACTCTGTGAAAAATATAACATAACAAAATTGTTAAGATCATAAAAGCACTAATGCCAAAATACTGTAAATTCGGCTATGCTATTTAGGACCAACAATTAAATTGTTAATAACTAATATGATTTTAAACAGCTAAACTATTATCACATGTTTGTGTCAATAAAGATATGTATGTTTATTCAATTGACTAACGTGATTTGCTTTGTTGAACGCTATGACTTCCCTTTTCTGGAGTTGTCGCAGGTGTTATATGTTTGCAAACAGGTGTTCCTCTGTGCGCATCAGCTACGGCTTCAGGTACTGCTGTTACTTGATCTTCAAAACAAAATAATTTGTATAAACAGTTCCTTGTTTAATAATTATTAATACGAAACCAAAAAATGGAATATTTGTCTAACCTTGTTGTATATCTTTTTTTTAGGTCTGCCCCTACGCCGGATACGTATGTCGTTGGCACTGTTTTCCATTGTTGAATCAATGATTTGCTTTGTGATATCACATGCAAAAAGATGAACTTTAAAATTATACTGTTACCCAAGTTTGGTACATATGAACTTTATATATGTTTGGTAAGTATCTAAACGAAATCAAATATAAATAATTCATACTTATAAAAACTATTTTATAGGGATGTATAATTTCTTAAAATATATGTATACTTTTTAAAATATATATATATATCTTACCGATATTTTATATCTGTAGTTATCTAATAATAAATAAAGGTTTTGGTCGAAATTCTAATTCAAAAAACGATGCTATGATTACTTTATACTTGGTATATGTTTGGTAAATATCTCTAAGAAATCATGTATAAATAATTTATACTTATAAACAAAAATTTATATGGCCGTAATTTTTCTTAGAATATCCGTATATTTGTTTTTAAATATGTATTGGATATATTCCTTTTGTAATTAGCTAATAATTAAAAAAGCTTTTGATGAGTATTTTATTTTAATAACCGCTTAGGACCAGTACCAATTTCAAGATTAGTACTGCTGGTTATGGTGGGAACAGTACTAATCTGGACGTTATTACTTCTGACTATGATCATTTAAACTTATCACGGCTAAAGTTTTTTAACAGCTGAATACGTTCTCTTGAAATTAATTTATAAATACCATGATAAATAGAAGAATCAGTTAAATTGATTATATTTCATAAAGGATTGTGGGCATGGTATCAATTTTGTATGCATGTTCCAACACAAATTAAAAGGCAATTTAATATAAATACGTAATTTTTTAAAAATTAAAAACGTACCAATTTTTTCTTTTGATACTAATTAAATGCGTAAATTTCATTATTAGTAAAACATAAATCATATGAACATCTTAGAAGTAAAATAATAACAGTTGCAACTCGTTTAGATAAAAATATTCAAGAAACATAATTTTTTGAGATTCATCGCATGCTTGATCAAAAATCGTCATCACTATTCTCATCGTTTGTAGTTTCATAATCAGTTGAGCCGTCATTAATAAAACTTGCTATATCATCGCCAGAAGATACATATCTAACACTATATGCATCCGAATCGACTTCCCATACTTCGTCGTCGATGTAGCTGTTAGAAACATGTGTTCCGCGCACTCTACCATCAACATCAACCATGTCATTCCACATCAAAAGCTCGCTTTCATATTTCTCATCCATGGGCGCATCTTTGCCTTGTCCAACATTATTATGATATTCTTCACCTATGAATGTTTTAAAAAAATAATAAATAAAAATAATAATTAAAAAAAAATATAAGTTCAAATTTGAATTTTCTAAACACCACTCAGACACAAAATTGTACATGGAACTACTTTTTAACAAATAACCTGTTGAAGATTCATCAATGATAACTTTATCAAGATTAGTATACTTGGGTTTGTAGACGACTAAATCATAGAAAGGATAGTCCAGATCATTGATATTAACCCACACACCTTCTTAAGATACGCTGTTGTTGTTCTCGTGTTCGTCATCTGTATTTTCATCATAGAGCATATACTTTGGTCGATTTGATACTACAGAATCTTGTGTTGTTTTTGAACACGTTAACGCATTTGGTTCTTCATCAGCAGATATATTTGATAGATCCAGTAAAGAGAATGGACCCAATTGTTGTGACGCATAATCTGCAAGAACCCGTGGGAAAGCGGGGTTCTACAAACAAAAACATAGTTAGTACTTGGTATGTGCTTATTCACATACCTTTATTTGACCAAAACCGGACCCAAATAGACCAAAAACTAACCCATTATGCCAAATATATCGTGTTTTTGTGTTTATGATTATGCAGGGACGGATATCGAGAAATGTGGACAAAATCAAGCAAAAACCGGGAAAACGAGCACGAGATTTGGAAGAGTGTCAAAAGCCGAAGCTGGGATGCAAAAAGTCAAAGTCAAACCTCAAAGTTTCATCAAATGTCAAAAGACGCCCTTGGATTTATTTTTTGGATAAGTGGCAACAATGGTCCTTGAGATTTCTGAATTTACAAAATAAGTCTTTGTCATTCTTCCTAAAAATCCTAACTTTAAAACCCTTAAACCCGGGTTGTGTTTTATACTAAATCCAACCCAATTCCATTAACCTATATCCCAAAGCCCAAAACAAATTCACCCGAGCCCACTCCATTCCTAACCCCGATCCACCATCCTTAACCCGACCCACCCAAAATAATAAAATTCAGTCAAATAAAAGAAAAAAATACACACACACAATGCCCGCCATTCACTATCCCCAAATATTACTGTGCAATAAACCCTAGTTTTACCGTACACCCAAATCACCTCAATCCCGAATAATTACCCAATGATTAAATGATGACGCACGTGTCAGAGAGTTGTCAGTCATACGGATTGCCAAGGTGGACAAAAGGAGACCTCTGATTGGGTGTGACACCTCACAAAGATAATCCAAGGGCTGTGGATTGATTTGATGACAAGATGATGAATGAAGGGCTATGATTAGAAGCTGAAGGCTATAAATACAAGACCCTCACCCACGATTTGGAGCTGTTAGGTTTTAGTTAGATTTTTAGGTTTAGGAGTAGAATTAATGTAGCTTAAGTTAGTTTAGAATTGCTGCTTATTGTATTTTCTCTTCAGTTGTTAATCTTTGTACTCGAATTCAGATTTTTATAAAAGTCAAATTTAGTCAACATCATTTTTCATCTGCTTATTATCTTATTGCTGGTACTTTTCTTCTCTTTTAGTTTTATTTGATCTTATGAAGTTAGTATAATGATAGTGTCTTAAATTGGTTTAGTTTTATTTCTTTTTACTTAGAGTCTTAAAATCTCTTGAAAGTCAAAAGGTCAAACTGCTTTTTAGCTTATTGCTAATGTTTCAGTCCTGATAAAAATAGTTTTTCTAGCTTTAGTCTAGTCTTTTGAACTCTTGTCTTGTCTTGTCTCAGCTTAATGCAGTCCAGATCTTTGAAAATTTTCTCATAACAGCTTTAATGGGGTGTTTGGTTCACATCAGTTGCTATATAGTTAGAATTTGTTACTGTTCTTTTGCCATTAGTTTAAGATTGATAGAGTTTAATAGAGGATAATTTAGTTGTTTCTGATAGGAGATAAGTTGTGTGGAATTGTTTTAAGTTTTTAAGTTCATTAGTTCATCATTAAGATTCACTACTGCCACCATTAGCTCCTTATAAGATGTGCCCTTTTTGATCATAGTTTTTGGCATAAGTTAGTTGTATTTTAGTTTGCGAAGTGTGAATCCTGCACTTGATACTGTCTCATTCAGTTTTGATTGCATTTAGGTCAAATTCCCATGACTGCTGCATTAGGTAAATTTTGTGCAGTCCTGCACTAGGACTGTTTCATTTCAGCATTTAGGTTGTCCTTTTTCTGCCCTTATATCTGAGTTTTTTGCATTAATTTTGGTTTTCTAAGAAGATAGTAGAATCAGCTCCTAAGTTCTTGGATTGTTTTGCACTTTGTAGCTAAATCAGTTGCTTGATACAGGTCTGCAAATAACCCAATTAATCTGGTTTTCAACCTGCACAAACTTGGACTATCTAATCTGCTTCTGTTCTATGAATCTGCTTACCCTCTTGGTTTCTTTGCAAGATTTTTGGAATTTGAGTAGCTTATAGTAGTGGCTTAATATCTCTGAGCTTATATTCCATTTGTAGCTTAACTATCAGCTTAATTTTTGGTCTGCACTAAGCCTTTTAGACTGCTTCTTAGGTCTGCAATAATTTTGTTTCCCACACCATCTGTTCATGAGTCTAATTAGATAAGCAATTGAGATTTAATTTTGGGCATTTTTGGAATAATAGTAGCTTGATGTATGAACTTTGAGGTTTAGCTTTTGGATTTCCCTCAATAGCTTCTGTTAAGCTTATAAATCAGCTGCAATACTGCTGATTAACCACTGTTTTGCCTTAAACTTGCAGCTGCATTAAGTGCTTTTTGGGAATAATCTGATAGCTTTTCTGGTGTTTGTAAGTTGTTTCTAGTTTCTAGTAGTGTACTTATCATTCCCTGAGCTTCTGTAAATTTTTGGCCCTTATTTGCTTATTTTTAGCTTATTTACCAACTGCTTATTTACTGTTATAGCTTATTTAAGCTGAATTACTTTCTGAATTTATTTTTCCTAGATTAGTCATTTAAATTTAGAATTAATCAAAATTTTCCAGATTTTTCTCGCTTGTTTTAATATTTTTAAATCAATTAAATAGTTTAAATCAGTTTTTAATTCACAAAAAATAATTAAAAAGTCAAAAAAAAAAATTTTCTTTTTTCCCAAAATTTTCTTTTATCAGTTTTAATATAGGAAAATTATTTTCAAAATTTTAGGGCTTAGAATTTAGCATTTCACTTTTATTCGCGGTTTTTAAAATTCGTCGCGTACGTTTTAAAATTCAATTTTCGTTTTTAGGATCGTATGCTTAGCTTACTTGTACCCTTAGCCTAATTAGTTGTTTTCATTTATTATTTCATTATTCGTAGTATAAAATCACCAATCATAACTCTTTATTCACTATTCACTGCACGAATCACGATCCCGAATCACATATTCCATTCAATCTTCGTCGGGACAAACGACTCGGGTCTTGAGGAGGATTCCCTTCTCCATTTCTTGTGTCTCGTTGTTTTCTGTGGTATGTCCAGGAATGCCCGATGATGAAGACTCTCGTGCTCGTAGTTTCCTTCACGCTACTCGAGTTTCATCATTCGCTGCTTATCAATATCCTAAAATCTTATCGTTTTACATCTAACTTTTGGCATAATTAATAAACGGCCTTAGATTTATGTAGGAGAACCCTTACCTTTAAGACATTGAGGACAATGTCTCGTTTTAGTCTGGGGGGGGGGGGGTGATCTTTCGATTCGATTTTTGCCTTGCATTTTTTGCCGTTTACTCATGCAACCCCGTTTTTCCTCAAAAATTGAAAAAATCTAAAAAAAATGAGAAAAATTTAAAAATTTTTGTGCAAAAATATAATAAATTTTGACAATTTTGTTGACTTTCCGCTGGAGAGAGTAGGAATAAAATTCTGACTTGATCGGGCGTGTTGAGCCCTAGCTTGTCCCCTTAACCATTTATAATCTATAAGCTCGTGCTAGTCTTTTACACAAGGAGCTATAAAACGCGAATTCTTTTCAAGAGTTTGCAAGTTCCCGTATCGACTTTATATATGCATGGCTTGATTATTTGGCTAAGCATTCGCGGATCTTATTATTTAAGATTTTAAATTTGCGAAGAACGAGAAATGATAGAGTTGTTTATAAGTTAGATTGCTAAACGTGGAGTAGTTGGATCTCTTTAGAGCTCATCAAAGTTACTTGTGGCTTTTTGTTCCCATAAGCTTGTTTCACCCAATAATAGTAATCTAGGAATAATTAAAGGTATTTTTGTTTTGGCGATAATTAGTTTTTATTTCTTCCTTAGAGAATTCTTGCTTATGAAAGTTGGGTACACATCAAGGTACTGTCAGTGTTACGGTGTAATAGACTATTCCATCTTGCCGGCTCGCAACCGATGTTGGGATTGTTATAAAAGCCGTAGGACTTGGGGTTTGGCAACACAAATAATTAATGAATATGATAATGTATAATAATAATCCAAAGCCATAAAAAGTTTTCTACATCTTGCCGGTTCGCAGCCGATGTTGTAGACTTCTAATAAAGGCAGAGGAAAAATTCCAAGGTCATAATAGACTATCACATCTTGCCGGCTCGCAACCGATGTTGTGATTGTTATAAAGGGCCAAGGATTAAATACGTGAATGTGCTTGAATATGTAGATAAAATGCCAAACTTCGACTCCGGGGTATCCTAATAAAAGCTTCTGTCTCTGGACTCGTAGATGAGTTGTTTCGGTCGTATATAAAAGGGATATCCTCAAAATCGTGTTAAATCAGAGACCTTGATGTGGACCTCATTTTTGTATGCAACGGTTTTCGAGGGAAGGTTTGGAAACTACTTATCGTCTAAACTAGGTATCTTTATCGGACTAAAAATTATCGAAATGCGAATTTGAAGAAATTCATTTCTCACCAAAAATAAAATAAATAGAGGAAAATAGGAATTTGGGAACAAAGAGTCCACAATTAGCTTTCTGGGTAGTGTTGGCAATCTAACTTGTAAATAACAATGATTTCGTTTTTAAGCTTAGTTTGGGGACTCGTGAAAAATCAGGAACGACGAATTTTATCCGTATGGTCACTTCTTTATGAGTCGTGTTTCCTACTCGAAGACCCTAAAAGTTATCGTGAGATAATGATTGTCAACAAAACCGTCACATGATAATGAGAAAAATATAAAAATAGAATAAAAGGAAAATCGTGGAGTTTTTAGAACTTAAGATTTCTTGATCTTTTTTTGAAAATTTTGCTACATCTCAAAGTTAGTAAAAAGAGATTGGAAATTTTCGGTTTCAAAAACGTGTTTTTATAACATTGCATGAGGACATTGCAGTACTTACTAACAAATTATCTGTTATCGGGACTGTTTGATTTATATTGTTGTCTATGGTGGCTTAATTACATGGGATTAGCAGGACTGTTTGGTTTAGCTTATTATGTAGACCATGAGGATTGTTTGGAATAGCTTAAATCTTACACTAACAATACGTATGAACATTGATTTGCGTACAATATATATGTTTTATAAAAATATAATGTGCAATTGTAAATTATTACCATCGTGTTTTTTTCCCCAAGATGATTAGCAGCCAGAGTTTTCACAACCGTTGATTGTGCCTTTTCATCATCAGATGAAGTTAGATCTACAATTTTGTCTGATCGTGTATTTTCATCGTCTGATGAAATCAAATCAATAACTATCTTGTTGACTGAATTCCCGTTTTTAGTCAACCTACGGCGTTTACGTATAACTGGGATAGGCTGCAATTATCACAAACTTAGTTAGTTTTTTTTTGATAAGTATTACATAATATGAATTACAATTATTTTTTATAGCTCTCCATTGTCATATTTTTTTTTTCACCTTTTCATCGTCTGATGAACTAACATCAAAAATTTTGTTGCTGACTAACTTGTTGTCTTTAGTCAACCTAGCTACATCGTTTAGGTGTAACTGGAACAGACTGCAGATATTAGAAAGGTATTTAGATTTTTTGATTCATGACTCTCACATAATAAAATATTATCAAAATTTAATAAAAATACCTCATCAGCAGATTTATATTCAGAATAATCAATATTGCTTGTATTTTTATCAGTTTCTGATTTCGCCTTTGACAATCTCCGACTGTTGTGTGTCAAACAAACAGCCTAAGCAATGCATAAAAAATTAAAAACCAATACTTTTTTACTTGCACTACAATGCAAAATAGCGTGTAATTAAAATTTTATATAATACCTCATTATCAGTATCATGTAAATCAACATCATCATCAGACGTGTTGTATACATATACATTGTTTTGATTTTGGTTATTCCAAATTGGAATAGTTTGATAACCATTGACACCAGCAGCATAAATCTGTATATTTTATGTTTATAATTAATTTTGCAAATCTAACACAAAGTAAATGACAACAATAATAAACATATTTATGTTATAATACCTCATCATCTGATGGAACAACCTGCAAAAATTAGAAAGATATTTAGACTTTCTTATTGATGAGGTTTACATAATACTAATTTACGATATTAGTGATACCTCTTCATCGTCAGATATAACAATAGGTTGATTATATTTTGTGAAACCATCATTATGGTTTGAGTGGTTAGAGTTGGTTTTGGCTGATTTTTTTTGTTTTCCTGCATATAATTAACATAAAAGAGTCTTACTATTTGATATTAATAAACAGTTAGTTTAACTTAGCACATAATCAATATACTAATTTTGATTAAAACATGAATACCTTCGATGCCTTTGCTTTCACCATTGTTATTGTTTTTTGATAAAAGTAATCGTATTTTAGGATTGAACAATACATACCGAATGCCGTTATTTATATAACACGTAGGTGGATATATTTTAGGATTCGATTTGTTATACATTATATTTTTAATATAGATATAGATTACATATATATTTTGAACATAATTGTAGACTTTATTTTGTACATATTTATAGAAACCGAATATACCAATATTTTAATTTTTCTATAAGTTATCTATTCATAATTTATGCTAAATTTTGATACATTCATTGTTAGCTAAAAGAGCAAGGTAAAACAACTAAATATTTGATCAATGGCAGCTACCCCAAACATTAATGAGTTGAAAGCAGCATGTGGTTCAGACAACCTATCGGATGCATTTAAGTTTTTGTTCTTCCAAGACATAACAGAAGAGGAGGGATTTCTCATCCGGATGGGGGACGAATGTACGCAGCTGAGGGCTAAGATCGAAAAACGTGAACAAACCATCAATGAGGCTGATTCGTTTGGCCCTTTTCATGGGGTTGCTACAACTGGATATGATTGCTTGCTTGAAACTCACATGAGAGACCATCGAAAACTTGATTTAATGTCTCAATTACTGGTGTTGGCTCGCGAAGGAATCGATGAGAAGGAAGCTCATGTGGAACAGATGGAGATTGAAACATACTCGGAAGATGTTTAAGATGTTTTTATGGTTTTTATTTTATCTTATTTTTATTTATTTATTGGTTGCAAATACTATGATGCTACGTAATGGAAATAACTAATCAATGATCAGTCTTTTTAATTTTATTAAAGTTTTTATTACGTCTATAATTTACATTTATTTTTTTACTGTATGATAAAGGGTAACATATGTATTAACTGCATCTCGAAGGTTAATTCAGTATATACAAAAAGTAACCCCTTAAAGATAAATAAATATTAATAATAATATCAACATAGTCCTCAACGGATATTTTAATAAAGCCGTAAATTCGACCCAGTACCAACGTCTATCTAGCAGTACAAATATATTCATACCAGTACTAAACTTTTAAGTGACAGTACTAACCTTTTGAAATTTTTTTGCCATAGCAATATGGAGTCTCAACCATGACTTTTAGATCTACTTCCAGCTATGCCAATCTCAAACATTCATCTGTTAAAGAGAATTTATTTTTTCATGTGATTTTAAAAATACAAAATAATTAATAAATTATATTAAAAGATAATAATTCTTTTATTTAAAATAATATGATGATATCTTTCTAACTTGTTTAAAATTTTATGATATATCGTGAATCAATGATCAACTTGTTTGGATATATAGTTGATTAATACTGGTTGTTTGGTTTTAATACCGACATGTTACGATTATCGCGGATACTTAGATATTTAGTATTGTTCGGTATAGAAGTTATTACTGTTTGATGTTATTAGTTAGTGTTGCCAAGTAGAATGGATAATGTTGCTTGTGCTTTTGTGCTACTTGTGTTATATATGATTATTGAGACAAACATATTTTTGTTTGTTATCAAATATTGATATTAGTTTGTTTGTTTGACACACACAATCAATTTAATTAACTAAAAGATGTCAATATCAAAGGTATGATAAACACAATTTAAATGCACGATACCTTCTCGATGCACATATTTAGGCTTTTTGATTCATAGCGTTCACATAATAAAATAATATCGAAATTTAATAAAAATACCCGATTAGCAGATTTATATCCAAAATAATTAAGATTGCATGTATTTTTACCAATTTCTGATTTCGCCTTTGACAATCTCAGGCTGTTGTGTTTCAAACAAACAACCTGAGCAATGCATAAAATAAAAAAACAATAATTTTTTACCTGCACTACAATGCAAAATAGCACGTGATTAAAATTTTATATAATACCTCATCATCAGTATCATGTAAATCAACATCATCATCAGATGTGTTGTATATATATGTATTGTTTTGTTTTTGCTTATTCCAAATTGGAGTAGTTTGATAACCACTGACACCAGCAGCATAAATCTGTATATTTTATGTTTATAATTATTTTTGTAAATATATCACAAGTAAATAACAACAATAATAAACATATTTAATGTGTTTAAAAAATAACAACCTATTCAATAATTAAACAAACATGTAGTATAAACTGTGTAACAAACTATCCAAAAATCAATCAAACATATGGTATAAACTGTCTAACAGAATTCATAATCAAAAACATTGTTCAATTCAAATATGGTGTTCAAAAAAACTATTTTTTCAAATAACAGCAAACACATCGAATTTCGAGTTTTTTCATTCATCGTTCTCCAAATTTTCTGACACCAGCCTCTTTGTTGGGGAGTTTTCTTGTGCTTCATTATCTTCTCCACAAATCATTTCACGTTGTCTCTTCCTATCTCTCCCAAAAATGTTAGATGCTTCATCCTATAAAAAAGGTTAAAATTAATTACAATAATTTACTTTGTTGTGTGGTATATGTTTTCAATAGACTAATGATTAGTGCATTAGTGTTCCAAGATGTGGAGTCAAAACCATCTTGTCCAAATTTACCTCATTTGCAACAATAGATGGAATTGCCGTGTCATTTGACGAAACCTATGATGTTTAATAAATTTAAATAACATTTATTAGTTTATTTATTTTCAAACACGAATAGTGGTTAGACGTATATCAACGTATAGTAAATAATACCTTATTCACACATATTGAATTCTGTAACTCATGTTCATCATCATGTAAAATGTCTTCGGAATCATGCAATTGATCACCAATAACATGTTGTTCACCTTCAGTACCACGTAGGTCTCCATCAATTACTTCTTTACCATCTTCGGGAAAACCCAGGTCTTCTTCGCGTTCTTGTTCATCAACTTCAGAATTGTCCGGGTCTTCTACAATTCCTTCTTTTCTTGTCTCGGAACCGTCCATATCTACTCCAAGTACTTCATCATCAGCGGCAAAATCATCAAGGTCTTCCCACATTTCCTGTAGTTCATTTTCAGAATCATACACGCCTTTCTCAACATTTTGATCTTCATCTTCAGATTCATGTAGTTCATATGCATCCTCTTCAAGTCCATCTTCATTACCCTATTTTTTAATTGAACATATAAAGAACACAAACCGTAATATGAACTGCATACATATTTTTAAATCTTGTGTTAATAAAAATATTCAACAGTACTAAGTTTATATTAGCAGTACTAAATTGAAGTTTAATACTGCTAATAAACCTATGATGTTTATGTACAAATTTTCATCAGCAAATGAGGAGTTATATTATACCATACTTTATTTTTTAATTATTTAATAATGTAATGTATCAAACCTCTTCGTCTAGGAAACCATTCTTGAAGTAATTGATTGTATCAATATCTTCAGTGACTTTTTCAGCTCGATAAATATGACTGTTATTGTTATGGTTAAACTCAGTATATTTCACTTTGAATAGGTATTGTTTTCCAATTATCTGATTAAGCTCATCCGGAAAGTATTCATCTGTATCCATGCCTTGTTCTTGCATGATCTCCCATGCTGACAAGTTTGTCATCCTATGCACATTGTTATCAAATAGAATAATCTGGGCAGAACCACTATCATTGAATATAGGAACTATGATTTTGAACCTACAATGTTAAATAAATGAAAATTAATATTGGGTAATACTTTTTGTTACAACAAATTGAATTATTTATGTTAATATAGTTTTTTTGATACCTAGATGCAACTGCATATGTTTCTCCATGTTTTTTGCAGTACCACATTTGATTCTTGTTTTTCAAACCTGTCATCCCTTTTGATGCAATTGGTTTGACTCTAGTACTGCATGTTCTGCACCCTGTATAAGCCCAACCATCATCATATTGTATGCTATGCACGGTTGCATACACAACACAACATGTATCCTGCAATTTAATATTAAAGTAAGTTGCGCAAATGTATTAATTTATTGTATAAAATTATTTAATATATAGTGTATGAGAACATCGATAACGTTTTCTGACCGGTTCAATGGTACGAATCATTCCAACCAATTTTTTAACACAGCCGTGCATAAACTCTGCAGGGCTAACAACATGCGTTACCTGATTGTACGCTTCAATTTTGAACCCACTTGCATCATATCCCTCTTGTTCTTCATAACTGTGTCACGCAGACATTAGATTTTGGGGAAAAAAAAGTGGGCCAAAATTTTTTATTGGTTAATTGCACTTATATTAGATATTACCTTTTCCGAAAAGCCAATAACTGAGGTATATCTCTGTTTACAAATATCCTTGAACCGAATAAAGCATTATGAATAGAGGGCTTGTCTGCACCATGAGCAAGAGCAAATATATTTCGTTATACAAAATAAAATGAAGTTTTGAGGTAAATGTACATCAAATTGATTTAAAGTGTTACAAAACTTACTATCCCAGTACTTTACTTTCCCCATCATCAACAAAAAGTCTATGTGTCCAACTTTATCAAGTATGTCTTCATATTCATTCCACAGCAACGCCCATTTGTCCCAAAAGGTAACATCAAGCCTCAAAGATCTGCATATTGTGTTATCAACATATGATTACATTAATGCATTTTTTTATGTTAATTATAATTAAATTTAAGGTAGGTAACTCACTTGGCATCTTCTATGACAACTATCCTCCGATTCTTTCGACCACCAACACTATTAACGGATACAATATTTCCAATAGCTACAACAGTTCCGATAACATCTGCAAATAAAAAATGGATAATCGAACTAAAATAAATGACATTTTTACATTTACGATATACATATGTTTATTAGATATACATACCAACACAGTCATGCTCATGGTACTCATAGTCTGTGTCCAATATGCGGCTGAATGGTTCATTAATGAAGCCAATAAAGTTGTCATCGATGTGTTCAACTCTCGTAACATCGGTCCCTTTATAAAATAAAATTTTATACATGTGAGGTAACAGCGGCAACCTTCCACCGTTTTCTGCTACTCCAAAGTTGGAAATTATATAACATTGACCCTCTTGCAACAATGGCTCAAATTTAAACATAAACTCTCTTTTGATGTAAACTTGAATACGATTTGACTGTTGCAACAATTGTTAGTGTGAGTGTGTTTGTTAAATATGTACAACCATATATTATTAGTAAGAAGATTAAATATACCTCCTCATCTTGAAAAACACAATCAAGACTGTATGGGTCGTGCTCTTCATTTAGTTTGTGGGAATGCCAAACAGATATGCACCTTCCTTTTATCGTAATATTAACAACCATAGGACTAATATCTCTAATTGGTGTTATTGTGCGCTCATTTATGTTTAGTCCTGTCAAATTGTACATGTAGTCTTCATGTGAAATGAACTAAAACCATTTTTATATATTGAATAATAAATTCAAACCAAACCTTGTGAATGATTCCCAAAATTGGACATATTGCTTCCAATTTCGTTCCTTTGACGGGATGTTATTCCTACATATATTGAAAGATAATATCAGTTGGCAATTTATCAAACCATGTAAAATAAAAAACATATGTTTATTATTTGTTAACAAACTACCTGATGAAGAAGATCCACCAGTAGATGTATGGATCATTGTGGGTTTCTTTCTATATCCACTAACACCTGCAAAATGATGTAGGTCCTCTTTAACTCAAACCCACTCACGTAACCACGATAAACACGAACTACAACTAACCAATAAGCTATGAAACGTAAACAACAATATGTAAATAATATACGAGAGATTAGAGAAGAGTAGAGAAGAGATTAAGAGAAGGAGAGTCGGATGATTATCATTCACTTAAGACTTTGACATAGCTTCCGCATACAAATGAAAACCAACAACTAAAATGAGCTCCTTAACCTTCTATTTATAGAGAAGGATTAGGGCAACCCTTAAAAGATATGTTCTAGAAGAAAAATGATAAGAAGGCCGGCCCATGGACTTCTAATGGACCGGACCTTAATGCTAACTTAAAGTCCTTAACGTGCAACATATTAAACCATATGATCAAGACTTGTAATGTTAATAAAACGTGTTCCTAACAATCTCCCCCTAAGTCTTGGTCATCAATGTTGCTTGACGTCATCTTTGCTTCATTGGCTTCAGACGTCTTTATAATCTTTGTTCTTTGTTCTTGACTTGAAATGTTATGGTGTTGTCTCGATCTGCCAATCTCCAATGTCTTCTTGTCGTTTTCCATCATGCTCATATATCTTTGACTTTTGTTCTGCAGCTTGTTCTCATTTTTCAATCTTTAACTTGTAAAAGGTTGTAGTGCTTGAACTTTGACTTTTCTTTAACATATTCTGAACTTTTGATATTTTTGAGTCTTTATGAGAACTTATCTTCAGGATATGAGCATGATGGAGTCTTGATGGTGGTTGAACTCCAGGTCTTCAAGCTCCTCCGCAGCAGCAGCAGCAACACGAACCAACCGGCACTTACAGGCTCAGACTTTGAGATAGTCAACAGCATAGTATGAAGACTTTTTCTAATCCTCGCCCAGGCCGTTCTGAATCGGATACCCCCGAAAGGGCTTACACGGACACACCGAAGAGCACTTACAATTCAGTGAGTCGCTGGAGATCACCCCACGACTGTAGACCGTTTGGAGCATACACTAAGCGTAACCCACAAAGAGTTACCGAAGTGACCTGCTGTCAGGGCTGTTTGATGTTGACCCTGGCAAGATTTCCATTCAATCATTGATAATCACAATTGTTACTTTTCTCATGAATGTTCTAGGCAGATTGCTAAGATCTGCGTAAGACTCTTTCTTAATTTTACAACTGATGCCCATGATGTAGAACATCAGAGTAATACTAAGTGTTCCTAAGAGATCTTTGATGAATCTCATGGCTCTAGACTCAATTTGTGCACATTTGTTTGGTCGTCGGAGGCGTGGAGCAGAGTGCCTCCTTTTCAATATCAACACCCTCGTAGTGAGAGGTCGATAGATTATGAAGGGTTCTCCGTGTGAAATGAAACAAGTGCCTTTTGAGAGACACCTGAGTGGCTAGAAGGTTTAGTGCAGTGCATCACTGGGTCCATGACGTCTTTTGTCTTCAATACCGGTGATGCTCAGTCAACCAGTAGATTATGAATTGAACCCGGTGTCTGCCCTAAGATTGAACAAATGGAGGGCTATTTCTTTTCACCCTTTTCTTTGCTTTTCTTTTTAATTCTTCAACCCCTTCTTTCTCCTTTCATTTCATTTCTCCTTTTTCATATCATACCTAGGACTTTCTAGTTCTAAACTATGGGATTTGTCCTTGGGTAGATCCCTCCGGCTCTGGCGGATCATAGGACGGTTTTCCTAAACCTTAGTCACCTTATTACTCCATGACTATCCTATGTTGATGCCATTTACCAAAACCTTTGAAAATCTCTCAAAGTGTCGATGATTGTAAAAACATTTTATTGACACCTTGAGAGTTTTGAGTTTTTTAGAAGGACTACCCCTTAACATGTGCTCATAATAATTAATTTGAAATTTGCACATGTCGGGAAGAGTTGGCACTTTTGAATTGATTGATTTTCAATGAATATGATTGTTAGGAACACGTTTTGTTAAATTTACAAGTCTTGTTCATTTAGTTAAAATGTTGCACGAGATGGACTTTATGTTTGTAATTATAGCCCGGTCCATTAGAAGTCCATGGACCGGCTAATGAAGATTAAAATGTATTTAGTTTCTAGAAGGTCACCCCATGTGCTTAACCCTAAATCGTGGCCTATAAATAGAAGGCATGGGGTGCCTCATATTGTGTTGGTTTTTCATGTAAGTGGCGAAAGCCTTGTTCCTTAATCATTCGAATAGTGAAAGCCTCCCATTCTCTCTTATTCTCATCTTATTCTCTTTAGCTTATTTGCTTATTTACTTATTTCCTTATTTCCTTATCGTAGCTTATTATATAGTAGTTGTACGTGTTTTACTTTAGTCATACGTGTGTGTGTTTGAGATATTAGTGACCTACAAGTGGTATCATACGCCAAGGGATAGTTAGGATCGTGTTTTTGAGTCATTAGTATAGTTAACTACGTTGGTTTTATAGATTTCATAAGGTTTTCGTTCAAATCTTAACGTTAAACTCTTGTTCGTGTTGAAAAAGTAGCTTTGATCTCGTTGAAATTTCACAAATCTTCATCGAATTTCATATTTTATATGTTAACGAGCTTAATCTTCATCAAATATTGTGATTACTAATCGTTTAAAGTAAAAAACAATCGGGTTTATTGGTTATTTGGACGATTTGGTGTAATCCGTGTTATTAGCGATTTGGAAAAGTTGATGAAAAGTGAAATTTTTGGTTTCTGAGTGAACTTCGACAATTAAGGGTTTATCGCTTTTTGAATCAAGATAAGTTAGGGTTTCATCGCAGTTCGAATCAAGATAAGTTAGGGTTTCATCGCATTTGGCAGATCTTCAGTTATCGGCATTGGGACTCAGTATTGTACTTTCTTGTATAAGAAAGTGAAAATACTTCGACTTGGTTGCTTCTCTTCTCTTGTACAAGAGTTGAGAATTATCGAACTTGGAATTGAGATAAAACTATCGCAATTGCCATAAATTATCGCAGTTTGCTATCTTATCTTATCGCAGTTTGATATTTTATCGCATTTCGCTATAACTTATCGCACTTTAAGATAACATATCCAAATTGTCATTATTTATCGCACTTTCTAGTTTTATCGCATTTTCTACTATCGATATCGCTATTGAAGCTTATCGCACTTGGTGAACTGTACTTATCGCACTTGGTGAACTGTACTTATCGCACTTGGTGAACTGTACTTATCGCACTTCAGTGAACAACACTTATCGCAATTGGACAAAATCTTCTGATTTCCAAACCAACTTAACATATCTCATCATCACATATCTTAATTATCTTTAAGATCCAGACATGTCTCAACCACCTCACTTCAATTACTACTATCAGCTACAGCAATATCCTCAACAACAACAATTTCATCCTCAGTATCAACAACAACAAGCATTCGTGCAACAGCATCAATTTCTTTCTCCACCACAAGTATCCCCACAACAAATCATGCAACAGAATCAAATGCTGAACAATCCATCCTACTCCAGAGAACCACATTGGTTTAACAAGATGTGTGAGGCAATCAGCAGTCAGCAATCCCGACATGAAGCTGGGAATTAGGACACTCCACCTATGCTGACACCTGGTAATTATGTGCAGTGGGCTAGTAGATTTCTCAGATTCATTGAACTCCGTAAACCCCATGGGAAATATCTTAAGCAAGCCATTGAAGAAGGACCCTTTCCACTTCCAGTAAATGTTGTTCCAGGAACTACAGAAAGAGAAGAAACATCAACTCCCATTGCTGTCGCTAACTACACAACTGAACAAACACTGCAACAAGAGGCAAATCAGTTGGCAATGTCTTACATACTTCAGGGGATTCCCAATCCTATTTACCGAAGTATTGATGCTCAAAAGACTGCCAAAGACATGTGGGAACATGTGCATCTTCTAATGGAAGGGACTGAGTTAAATCAAGAAGACCTTGAGTCAAAGCTTTATATGGAATATAACAATTTCATCATGGAACCAGGGGAGACAATTGAATCATACTACCACCGTTTCACAAATGTTGTAAATGACCTTGATCGTCATGACATCAAGTTACCTAAGATTGCTATCAATTCAAAATTTCTGGGTTGCCTTGGACCAGAATGGCAGAAATATGCAACGTTTGTCAGGCAAACTAAGAAGATTGGTGAAGTCAAGTATGGACTAATGTATGACTTTCTGAAACAACATCAATCTGAGGTAGATAAGGAAGTTGCAGCACGAGGCGGTTTCATACCAGCACCAACACCTAACTCACTTGCTCTCGTTGCTCAATCCAACTTTCCACTACCAAACCAGGAATTTGGTCACTCATCTTTCCAACCGAGTTTTCAACCACAACCTTCTAACCAAATCATCCCATATGAAGCACCATCACAATACTCTGACAATCAAATGGTTCCATATAACAACTCAGATTCCATGTTGTACTCAAACGCTGATTATGATGAAGAGGAGGATGCATTCAACTCTCTTAATGAAGCATTTGGATTAATTGCTAAGGCATTTGGCAAGTTCACCAAATCCAACAACCGTCTTCGTTCATCTTCCAACACCAGGAATCAAGCTGTTATTAATAATGGCAGAGTGGAAATTCAGAATTGGTCTTCGGGCAGATATGGTTCAGGAAACAGTGGAAACTATGGGTCTCAGAGGTTTCAGTCAGGAGGGAACATGTTTAATTCTGCAGGGGGTAACAGGAACAGTGTGGGAACTACACAGAGCAGGAATCAGATGGCTGGGAATGCACAGAAAGGCATTGCAAATACTTCAATCACATGCTACAACTATGGTGGGAATGGTCACATGGCAAATGCGTGTCCAAAGCCTCGTACTATGGGCAGTGCATATCACAAGGAAGCTCTTCTAATGGCTCTTAAGGATGAGAAAACAGCAGGAATGGTGACTCAGAATGAACAAAGCTTCATGGCCAATGCTGCATCTGATGATGAGATGGAAGATCTTGAAGCAAATGCTGCAGTAATGCTCATGGCAAACATGCAAGAGATGAACATGTTCGAGACAGGCCCGGTCTATGACACCGATGGTCTATCTCAGGTACCTGATCCACAATGTCTTATACATGAAATTGCTTCACCATCTGCATCTTCATCTACAAATGATAATTCTGTTCAAATTGATTCATCATTCTCATCTCCATCAGATGATCCAATAAACACTGTTGTATCATTTGATGATGATAAAACTGTCGTTTCATTTGATGATCCTATTGAAGATGAAAATTTGGATCATCTTGAACAAAATGATCCTTTGCCTGATCAAGATTCAGAGCTTCAGGCCTTGTTAATGACCACCCAATCACAAATTGAAAAATGCAATGAAATAAATAAAAATCTGAAAGAGAAAATTGCATTGTTAACAAAGGACAATGAGTGCTATAAACTACAACTTTCAGGATATCAAAAACAAGAAAAACGTGAAAAAGGTTTTGAGATTGCTTTCCAAAAAGAGTACGTCAAAGTTCAAAATTTAGAACATCAAGTTCGTGAGCTAACCGTTTCTAAGGCTGAGCTTCTCTCTCAACAAGAAAAGGATCAATTTGAATTCAAATTACAAATTAATGCTTTAAATTCTGAGTTGTTAAAAACTCAATCTGAGCTTTCAACATCTCAAAATAATCTTCTTGAAGAAAAGCAAGCCTCAAGTAAACTTGTCGACTCATATCTTGACGAAATTGTCACTTTGGAATCCAAACTTAAAGAGTTTCAAACTATTGTCTATAAAAATGGTGAATCCATAACTCAAATTCAAAGGCTATCGGTAAAACCAGTTCTGAAAGGAGTTGGATTTGCTATTGGCAGTGACCAACCACGTTTTCTTTCTAAAGTACTCAACAAAAATCCCAAGTTATACAATGCAGATTTATTACTTGATGATACCTTTCAAAGAGTTGTTGTGCTTGGTAATGATGAAGAAGTTGAAATTCTTGAACGTCAAAAAGAACTTGAGAGTCGACCAAAAACTGACAAAGATTTTTCCAGAGTTCATCATGATTATAATGCAAGACGTCAAATCAAATTTGTCCCCTCAAAGGACGAAACAGAACAAACGTTTGTTAACACAAACATA
Source organism: Artemisia tridentata subsp. tridentata (assembly GCA_021014915.2). Classification (NCBI taxonomy): domain Eukaryota; kingdom Viridiplantae; phylum Streptophyta; class Magnoliopsida; order Asterales; family Asteraceae; genus Artemisia; species Artemisia tridentata. The sequence continues at coordinate 440,855,203 of CP139506.1, read as the reverse complement.
CATGCTTATCCTACAATACTTCCTGTTTCCAAAAATGTTGCACATTTTAAGGATTCTTTGACTAAGGACGATGATGTTGATCCAAAATTACCAGAAAGTAAATTATTTCAATATTTTGATACAATTATGGAAGACATATTTTTATTGGAAAATGAAATTGAGTTTAATTCTCAAATCGAAGTCTCTACTTTTCTTTCCCCAGTCGCGAAACAAAAGCGAGATATTCTTCAAAAGAAAATTCTGCCTCATGTCAAACATTTGAAGAAATATGCAACACAATGGGAACAAGAATTTTTCACGGAAGTTGAATCTATGAAAGGCATTTTCAAAGAACAGGATGACAAACTTCAAAAACAAAAACATCAAAAGAAAACTTTGAAAAACGAGAATGATCGACTCTTAGAAAAAGTTCTGTGTTATGACGTTGTTTCTGTGATTATGAATTCGCTTTATGAGTCATGCAATGAATTACTTGTGAATGATCATGCGGTAAATGTTGAGATGTTGCAAATGGAAATAGAAAATTTGGTCAAAGAGAATGAGGATCTTCGACAAATCAACAATGATGTGGAAAATAAAGTTTTTAATCTTCAAAAAAGGCTTGATTGGTGTCAAAATCAAAGTGCTGAATTTGAACTAAAATTTCAAAATCTCATAAGATCTTTATCATTTCAAAACAGTCATGTTCCTGAAAATAATAAGGAAACAAAGGCTTTCTTAAGACTTAAACTGTTTGAACATGAAAAGGAACTAGATGAAATTCTTCAAAACAGAAATGACACAGTCCGCCTCAACAGAAAATTAGATTCACAAAATCAAGAATTCCAACACATCATTGTTGATCTGAAGAAGAAAATCAGAGTTTTAGACAAAGGCAAAGCAAATGTTCATAAGATTGCCCCAGGGATGTATGTAGTAGACAAAGCAATTACCCAAGCATCAGACTCAACCACTAATGCAAACACTTCTACTTCCACAGGACTAGATACTATCTCTAAGGCTAGCAGTTCCAAGACTCCAAAGAAACAACAGAAGAGTAGAGTCAGGAAGTCTAGGAATGGATCATCTAAGTCTTCAGAAGTTAAAGAAAGTAGTTTGAATAACACAGATGTAATGTCAGGAATAGAATCGACCTTAGCTAAGTCCAATTCTAGGAATGATGTAACAAATGTTGAATCTATGAATGATAATGTTGATGTTATGATTGATGCTAGTTGTATTGTTTGTCGTACTTGTATATTATCTGGTGATCATCAAAACTGCATTGCTAAAACTCTGTTAAAACGAAAAAAGAAACGAACTAGTGGTTCTTCCTCTAGGCTCAAAACTGTTGCCAAGTCCATTTTAGGGAAACCACCACTAGTTGTTTCTGAGCAAACCATTGAAACACCCATAGCCAAACCCAAGACAACTAAATCACCTAGTGCATTCATTAGGAAAAAGGCTGAGACTAGTTGGACATGGCAACGTTGGTTAAAAAACACTGCAAGCTTTAAATGGGTTCCTAAAATAATTAAATCTTGTGTTTCTAACCCAACGGGTCCAACCGTTATCAATTCTCCACCTGTTTCCAATGTTTGTGATGCAGGTGATCCAAATTGTCCTATGGATTGTTGATAGTGGGTGCTCCCGACACATGACCGGCAACCTCAAGCTTCTCACAAACTTTATCGCAAAGTTCATTGGAACGGTCAGGTTCGGGAATGATCACTTCGCAGCAATAATGGGCTATGGAGATTATGTTAATGGGAACATCAAAATCAGTCGTGTATACTATGTTGAAGGCCTTGGTCACAATTTATTCTCAGTGGGACAATTCTGTGACGGAGATTTAGAAGTAGCATTTCGGGAGAAAACTTGCTTCATTCGTGATCTTCAGGGAAATGATTTGATGAAAGGAAAACGGGGAACCAGTCTATACACTATATCCTTTGAAGGCATGACAGCATCATCTCCTATTTGTTTACTCTCCAAGGCTAATCCCACAAAGGCTTGGTTATGGCATAAAAGATTGTCTCATCTCAATTTCAAAACCATGACTGACCTTGCAAGGAATAAATTGGTGGACGGGTTACCCAAATTCAGATATGCCAAAGATCATTTGTGTTCTGCATGTGAACAAGGGAAAAGTCACCCTGCTCACTTTCCTCCCAAAACAGAACACAGCACAGATCATGTCCTCCAGCTGCTACATATGGATTTGTGTGGTCCAATGCGGGTTCAAACAATAAACGGGAAAAGGTACATTTTGGTGATTGTAGATGACTACTCACGATGGACATGGGTCTACTTTCTTCGGACAAAAGATCAAGTTCCTTCAATGGTCATCACGTTTCTCACAAAGATTCAAGTTCAAGTCCGTAACACCGTCAGGATTATTCGAACAGACAACGGCACTGAATTTAAGAATCAAACCCTTCAGGAATACACTGAGAAGCATGGGATTGTTCATCAATATTCAATTGCTCGCACTCCCGAACAGAATGGTGTAGTTGAACGACGAAACCGTACGCTTGTGGAAGCAGCTAGAACAATGTTGATCAATGCTCAATTACCAGATTACCTTTAAGCTGAAGCTGTTAATACTGCATGTTATACTCAGAACCGCGGCATGATCAACAGACGACACAACAAAACTCCATATGAGCTTATTCAAGGCAGAAAACCAAACATCAACTACTTTCATGTTTTTGGAGCACTGTGTTACCCGAAAAATGATAGAGATGATCTTGGTAAATTAAAGGCCAAAGCAGACATTGGGATATTCGTTGGCTACTGTGAGAATTCTAAGGGATATAGAATTTGGAATCGTCGGACCGGGGAAATTCAAGAAACTATACACGCCAATTTTGATGAACTCACGGATATGGCTTCTGAGCAAGACCGCTTAGAACCCGAACATAACCGTCTAAACTTCCCTGAATCTTCGTCTGCACCTTTACCTTTTAACAGGAAAGATCTGGAAGATTTGTTTGCACCAATGTTTGATGAAGTTCGTGTTAATAGTGCATCAGATGCTTCCACCAGTTCCGCTGCTCAACATGTCCAAAATCAAGCACCTGATCAATCTGCAACTACTTCCACAGCAGTTGATAACGATGCACCTCAAGCTGAACCCTCATCACCCATGGTTCAAACACCTCCACCTGCAGTTGAAGATTCTTCCCCCACTTCTAACCAAGTTCCCACACCTTCTGATTATGACGGGAATGCATTTTTCAATCCATTTGCTCCACCACCAACCATTCCAGAAATAGGAGAATCATCCTCGAGCAACATGGACCCGTCATCTCACCAAAACAACATTCAACATTTTCCTTCCACCCACAAATGGACAAGAGATCATCCTTTGGTAAATATAATTGGAAATCCTAACAATCCAGTCATCACAAGACAAAAACTTCACTTAGATAGTGAACACTGCATGTATGCACTCACTGTCTGTCAATCTGAACCTAAAAACATCAAAGAAGCCCTTACATATGACAACTGGATTGAATCCATGCAAGAAGAGCTGGAACAATTCAAACGTCTGGAAGTTTGGGAATTAGTTGAAAGACCAGATGGAGTTTATGTTGTTGGATTGAAATGGATTTGGAAGAACAAGCTGGATACAGATGGTACAGTGATTCGTAACAAGTCCCGACTGGTAGCAAAAGGGTATAGCCAAGAAGAGGGTATTGACTTCGAGGAATCGTTTGCTCTAGTGGCTCGGATTGAGGCAGTTCGAATGTTTCTGGCATATGCAGCCCACAAGAACATCACAGTCTATCAGATGGATGTGAAAACGGCATTTCTCAATGGACAACTCCGCGAAGAGGTGTACGTGTCACAACCAGAAGGCTTTGTGGACCCAGATCATCCTAACCATGTATATCGGCTTAAGAAAGCCCTATACGGCCTTAAACAAGCCCCGAGGGCGTGGTACGATAAACTGTCTGCATTTCTCCTTGCTAATCATTTTACCATTGGAACTGTTGACCCGACTTTATTTATATAAACACACGGGGAAGATATTCTCATTGTTCAAATTTATGTGGATGATATTATTTTTGGTTCAACCAATAAAAAATATTCAAACGCTTTTTCTAAACTGATGAAACAAAACTTTGAGATGTCTATGATGGGTGAACTTAAATTTTTTCTAGGATTGCAAGTTCATCAGTCACCCCGTGGTATATTTCTAAGTCAGTCAAAATATGCTCAGGAAATCCTGAAAAAGCATGGTATGACCAGCTGTGACACCTACAATACCCCAATGTCCTCCTCATCCCCAAAGCTAGATGCTGACATACATGGGACACCCATTGATCCTACGAAGTATCGTAGTATGATTGGATCGATCATGTATCTCACGGCTAGCAGACCGGATGTTGTATTTGCCACATATCTTTGCTCCCGATATCAGTCTAGACCGACTGAACGGCATTTGTCAGCCGTAAAAAGAATCCTTAGATACATAAAGGGAACCATTAATTTGGGGATCTGGTATCCAAAGGATTCTGGGTTTGAACTTGTTGCATTTTCAGACGCTGACCATGCAGGATGCTTAGACACACACAAAAGTACATCAGGGGGAGTTCAATTCTTGGGTGACAAGCTCGTCTCTTGGCAATCAAAGAAACAAGACTGCACATCACTGTCGTCAACAGAATCTGAATATGTAGCCATGTCTGCCTGCTGTGCTCAAGTCATCTGGATGCGATCACAACTGATGGACTATGGATACATATTCAACAAGATTCCTATGTACTGTGATTCCAAGAGTGCCATCGCTATTTCATGCAACACCGTGCAGCATTCCAAATCGAAGCATATTGATCTCCGGTACCATTTCATCAAGGAACACGTGGAAAAGGGTACTGTTGAATTATATTTTGTGGGAACTGAACACCAACTGGCGGATCTGTTCACAAAAGCCTTGCCTCATGCAAGATTTGTGGATCTGGTTCACCGGATTGGTATGAGATGTTTGACGCCAAATGATTTGGAAAAGTTTCTTAAAAACAATTAACAATGTCAAACATCTCCAAACAATCTTTGTAAATATATATATATATATATATATATATATATATATATATATATATATATATATATATATATATATATATATATATTAAAAAAAAAAAAATGCAAGTACAAGCCCTTATCCAACACGTTGTTTATTTTTAAAACATTACAAATTATTTTTGAACACGTGTTGAGGGGGAGACATAATTTTTTACCACAATTTTTAAAAAATTGTACTTGCACACTTTCAGAAATTTGTTGCTTCACGAAGTTATGGTGATAAGATCTCAAGATGAAAAGTTATGTGCCTTAAATGTAAAAAAGTGAGACTTAGAGTTAGTATGATGGTGGTTTAGGACTTCGCATTCAAAGTCATCAAAGTTAGGGGACTAAAGTTGTCAAGATTGCAAAGTTAATTAATAGATATTTAAGTCAAAAATTAACCGCAGTTATTACAACTGACATTTCACCCACCGAATTTAATACCACCCACCCACCATCATCAACGGCTGTTAGTCATTCTGCATATCCGATCAAGATCTTTGAATTTTGTGAGTGTTCTTATGTTTATCATGTCATTATTAAAGATGGTTTTGAACAGAATCATGATCCAACGGCTAGAACGATCAGAATTGTGATGTTTAGTTCTAGGGTTTTGCGTAAAATTGGGGATTTATGATTAAGAGTGTTTGTGTTGTAAATAATTGTACGATAATGTTTATACATTGTTTATGAACCTATATTGCATGCTTAATTACTCCCAATCACTACAAATTGTTCTAATTGGATTTTAGGGTTTAAGCGTCAATTTGGGGAAAACTCTGTTTATGCGTTATTGTGTAATTTGTTTATTGGAAGGTTGTTATTTGATGTTTAATTGAAGGTTGGCATGCTTGGTGATGAAGCGAAAAGTGTACCGCTTTTAGGGGGTCATTTAAGCCCTAAATCGTATTTATTTGATCAAATATTGCCCTAAATCGTTCCTTTTGTCATTTTAGGTACTTTTGAGAAGAAATCTGGAAAAGGAAGCATTTTGGACGTTTTTGGAGCATAAAAGTGAAGAAAACGGCAAAGTCTCAAAATTGTGGTGGAAAGTACCTTTGACGGCGTCAGGATTTACTCTTGACGGCGTCATGGCTTGGCAAAAGTGGTGGATGTGAAAATTACTCATGATAAGCCAGAGAAATTTGCATGGGAATTCTGACGGCGTCACCCTTTGGAGTGATCAAGGTCGTCACGTTATAAATTAAAGAGGGACGGCGTCACGTTCAATGTCTGACGGCGTCAAGCCTTGATAAGCCAGAACGGATTTTGGAGAGCTAAAGAGGGACGGCGTCAAGAAGGCCATCCGGGAACCCTAAAAGCGGCGAGGTGACGGCGTCACACTCCATAACGTGACGCCGTCAGATCTATTTCTCTATATATAGTTTTGCAATTTTTTGTCATTAGGGTGGAATTTTGTGGAGTTTTTGGGAGGAACCTTGTGTGTGAAAACCCTAAGACGAATTTAGCATCTTTTTCAAGGCTTTTTGCCTTGAGATCTTCCATGTTACATTGAAGATAAGTTATCAATTAATCATTCAATATGTCTATGTGTTGTTTGATTCTATCTTGTTCTTGTCTTTTGTTTAACATGCTAGGCTAGATTTATCTTGTGTTTGCTTAGATCTAATGAAACCTAGCTATTGATTATTGGTTATTAGTGTGTTATTAGTTGTATTGGATGATTGTTTATCTATGTTAGGCTTAAGAAAACTGGCTAACTTCCTTTCGGTAACTTGCTTGAACGTCTTAAGAAACATGAACCAAATGCGTACTAAAGGTTTTTATGGTTGTATTTAATGCATGAGCGAATTCTAGTGATCCCATGTTAGGAGCTTCTTAGCCGGCTCGACATAGGAGTGAAGTAGGAGTTCATAGAGTTGGGGAAGTACGTACGCCACCCCACGAATGGTATTAAGGAATACACCCGTCATCCACGCAATTAATACACACTAATCAACCGGTAAAAGATAGTTAGGGAGTAAGGAAATCTAAGTAAACACATTTCTCTCCATATTATTTCCACCACACATTTTTATTTTCAGTTATTTATTTTATTTGCATTTGTAGTTAATTGGGTTAGTTGACTAGCAACTAATTCCGCCCACTCTTTCAAACCCGAGATTTTACTTGCTTTCATAAAAACATAAAAAATACAAAAAGAATCTTCTTTCACCCTTAGACCTAATTAGAGTAGTTTTTCATACCTAACGAACACTATTCCCTGTGGAGAACGATCAATCCCCCGTACTTACCACTACACTATACTACATCGGTCAGGTACACTGCCTGGTGGGGTTGTAAGCCTCTTGAGATCCCTTGAGAGGTAAAACCTGCTGTAAGGTTGCAAAACCACGCATCAAGTTTTTGGCGCCGCTGCCGGGGAATAGTCATTGTTTAGGTTGATTTTCTATTTTATTAGGTCTACTCACTAGATTCCTTTCTAGTGAGACTTTTTATTTTCTTTTTCTAGGATTATCTTTAGTCTATCTTATTTCTTTGTGCCCTTTGTTTGTAAAACCATTTTCATTTGTCACTATGGCGGATGAAATTCCATTTAGATCATTGACAATAGATGAACAATTATACTTCACCAAGAGATTTTTTTCCTATCATTCCTATGAATTGTTTCGTGATCTTTGTGATATCCAAATGAAGTTGGGGGTAAGGTTAGATGGGTTTAATGAATTCTATGCATGTGATACTTCTCTTAGACAATCATTATCTGGATCAATTCCTTTTAGTAAGACCCTTTGGATGAATTTTGAGGAAAGCTTCCTAACCATGACCCATAAATGGAACGAATTGATGGATTCGTATGAGCAAAAAGACCTAGTTTCTAAGGACATGGACTTAGAGTCAAACCAAGATTCTGAGATGGTTAAAGTTGAGCCACCTAACTGCATGTCATGGTTAGGCACCACCATAGTACAAGATGAACACTTAGGTGATCTTGATAAGATGGACGATAGAGTAGAAAATCTAAGACCACCAAGTACCCCACAAGTCCTACCATCATTTGAGGCACATACACCGCCCGTGACTTACCCGAAAGAAGTAGAAGAGACTATAGGAACCCCAATAGAGGTAGAACCTTTGAACCAAACACAACTAGAGGATATAGGTTTGAATGCTTTTAGTGATCACAACCTTACTCTTAGTTCTATGGAAGTTCCTAGTTTTGATGAACCAGAGCCTCAACCAAAACCGTTACCTAATCTTCCATCTTTAGATGTGAATTTAGGAAATGAAAAAGGTCCCGATCCACCCATCAAACCATATAGTCCGGGTAGTTTTACGTTGGAGGTAGTAGACTCTAAGCCTTGTAGAGAGGAAGCCAATATAGGAGTGAAACATGACCTTACATACTTACATCACCCATTCATGATTGATCACAAGAAACATTATGGGTTTAAACCGGGTTTATTAGGTCAAGATGGATTCCCAACTAGGAGTCTCTCGAAGTTGATAGAAGATGATCCCTTTTTAGGAGGAAACTCAAAATCACCCATTGACCAAAGTGAACTAGGCAAGGTTATGATGAAAGGAGCACACCCCTTTGAGCATATAATTCATCCACCACTCTTTCCTCACGTGGCATACTCCTACCGAGCTGGTATGTATCGCTACTATCACCCGCACTTAATCCTAAGTGTAGGGAAAACCTCTCCTTTATCCATTAAATAAGGGTAGAGTCAGGCTCATGACTCGAACAAAAACAAGCGCTTCTTGGGAGGCAACCCAAGCGTTATTTGCTTTATTTGTTTTGTGTGTTTAATTGTTTGTTTGTTTGATTTCATTTGTTTCCGTATGAATGTTTAATTTTTATTATTATTGATTCATGTTCGAAACTAAATTGTGAAAATGCTTTATGTTGTTTTTAACTTCATCTTAATTACATATAAAGGTATTTTGCAAAAGATAAGTGTAAGGGAATTCCAAATCGGTTTATTAGAACACAAATGAACATGAATCGTAATAATATTAAATTAGCATACATATTAGTATTTGTTAGAGTCAAATGCTTGTATCGAGTCATAATGATGTTTTGTAGGATTTCCAGGAAGAAAGGTAAAGGTTTTTCCAGAAATTTTCCGGAAACGTAACATGAGAATTTTGTCAGATCATTTCTGACGGCGTCAGGGTTTATAACCTGACGGCGTCAGATTTAATTTTCAGAAATTTTTGAAAGTTTTGTTTTCATAAAAAGTTTTTATTAAATCTCTAACTTATAATCTCCAGGAATCTGCAAAATTATCATTCCACAAGCATTATATCCTTATATATAGATTTATCCCGCCGATGTTATGCAGGTTTTCGTGTTTGTTTTCTCAGGTTTAACAGGTTATTTTGGACAAGGAAATGTATGTGGAATCAAGCTTATGGCGATGCATTAGTCATGGAGCTTCAACATTACTTTGGAGGAAGATCTAACCATGTTACTTCATATCCACCGAGCGAATCAGGGGAGTATTTGATTTCATTCTTTTACTTTATTACTTTTACATCTTGTTATTTGAACATTGGGGACAATGTTCATCTTAAGTGTAAGGGGAGGGTAAAAGTACGATTTTAGAGAATGCTATTACGCTTGATTTTTGTTTGTTTAATAGTAGATGTGTAATAAAACTGAGAGAAATACCTGTTAGGGTAATTTTAGTGCCAAATTTAAAAATTTTTACAACATTTAGGAGTGAAACTTTGATCTTAATGAGCATCTCACGGATAGGAGTTATATGACTAGCACAAAACCGTACCACTAAAAAAAATTTCCACCCCCAAATATGTGAGGTTCGCCCCTAGAATTGGTAGGAAAAGCATTTATGCTATGATGTGTGTACCGGTAGCACTTAGATTCTAGAACTTGCGTTAGGACCATTCCGAGGCCACAAGTGAGACTACATTCGTGTAGTTAGATTTACTACATGATAAGAGGCATTAGGATTAACCCATTGTTTTACACCTGTGTTTTTGTTATAATTACGTTGGCTACATTGGTCAAGTAATTCTCCCACACCCTTTGCGTTGTACTCATTTTTAGTACACGATACCCCTAGTACAACCCTCAGAGCCTATCTTTTCGTTTCGACCTTTAAGCATTTTACTTAAAGGAAGAATTTGTTTACACCCCACTTAAATGTACACCCAAATCGCCTTAGCCTACCTTGTATGCACTCATTTTTAGTGCATTATTGTGACAACATTTGTTTAAACCCAAGTTAATTATCTAATTGATTACATGATTGCTAAGTCGAGTCATATCCTTGTACATATTGTTTTGGGACGATTGGGACTCATGGGTAAAGTACTAGTGTAATGGAGTAATGGGGAAGAACATCATTTATTACCCCCATACGTGCTAAATATTTTAAAAGTACTCCAAGTTTTTCAATTATCTTAATTCGAGTCATTAGAATAATTATTTGTAAAGTTATGTAAAAATTCAAGTGTAAGGGGAATGCAACGCCCCTATGATGTATTATTTTAGATGGTAGGGCAAAAGTGTATGCCAAAAAAAAAAAAAAAAAAAAAAAAAAAAAAAAAAAAATCAAGAAAAATACAAAAAAAAAATGAGAAAAAGAAAAAACATACGGACTACCATCCCGTTTCATTTTATGTTTATTTTATGTTTTTGTTATTTTGTTTTTAGCTTAAGATCGAGTCGAGTCTTGGCTTAGCAACATTGTATAGTACATGTAATTAATCAAGATCTTTAACTCGCCACCAGTAAAATATCCCGTATCCAACAAATCCGTGTTTATCATATCCCTACACCTAACGTTATAACCCATGTAAAAGCCCTCTTTGATAGTTTATCTTAGGTGCTTACGCCTAGCGGAGGAGGTTTTCGATCCTTTCCCAAGCCTATGGTAATCTATTTGCTATGACAGGTAGTGAGAGATATTATCCGTTTTCATTTATGAGATTTATTTTGATGACACTTGAGAGATGTGAGTATCTAAACACTACTTGTGAGGTGCTAGTATGTAATCTCCGTGCTTATTATGATTGAAGTGGAACGATTATTTGTTGTAATTACTTTTATGTTAGCGTTAAATGACCCCTAACTTGTATTTTGATTAGAATAAAAGCGCATTTGCTTGGGGACAAGCAAATCTCAAGTGTAAGGGTATTTGATGAAGCGAAAAGTGTACCGCTTTTAGGGGGTCATTTAAGCCCTAAATCGTATTTATTTGATCAAATATTGCCCTAAATCGTTCCTTTTGTCATTTTAGGTACTTTTGAGAAGAAATCTGGAAAAGGAAGCATTTTGGACGTTTTTGGAGCATAAAAGTGAAGAAAACGGCAAAGTCTCAAAATTGTGGTGGAAAGTACCTTTGACGGCGTCAGGATTTACTCTTGAAGGCGTCATGGCTTGGCAAAAGTGGTGGATGTGAAAATTACTCATGATAAGCCAGAGAAATTTGCATGGGAATTCTGACGGCGTCACCCTTTGGAGTGATCAAGGTCGTCACGTTATAAATTAAAGAGGGACGGCGTCACGTTCAATGTCTGACGGCGTCAAGCCTTGATAAGCCAGAACGGATTTTGGAGAGCTAAAGAGGGACGGCGTCAAGAAGGCCATCCGGGAACCCTAAAAGCGGCGAGGTGACGGCGTCACACTCCATAACGTGACGCCGTCAGATCTATTTCTCTATATATAGTTTTGCAATTTTTTGTCATTAGGGTGGAATTTTGTGGAGTTTTTGGGAGGAACCTTGTGTGTGAAAACCCTAAGACGAATTTAGCATCTTTTTCAAGGCTTTTTGCCTTGAGATCTTCCATGTTACATTGAAGATAAGTTATCAATTAATCATTCAATATGTCTATGTGTTGTTTGATTCTATCTTGTTCTTGTCTTTTGTTTAACATGCTAGGCTAGATTTATCTTGTGTTTGCTTAGATCTAATGAAACCTAGCTATTGATTATTGGTTATTAGTGTGTTATTAGTTGTATTGGATGATTTTTTATCTATGTTAGGCTTAAGAAAACTGGCTAACTTCCTTTCGGTAACTTGCTTGAACGTCTTAAGAAACATGAACCAAATGCGTACTAAAGGTTTTTATGGTTGTATTTAATGCATGAGCGAATTCTAGTGATCCCATGTTAGGAGCTTCTTAGCCGGCTCGACATAGGAGTGAAGTAGGAGTTCATAGAGTTGGGGAAGTACGTACGCCACCCCACGAATGGTATTAAGGAATACACCCGTCATCCACGCAATTAATACAAACTAATCAACCGGTAAAAGATAGTTAGGGAGTAAGGAAATCTAAGTAAACACATTTCTCTCCACAGAATAATCTAGCCTAGTATGTTAAACAAAAGACAAGAACAAGATAGAATCAAACAACACATAGACATATTGAATGATTAATTGATAACTTATCTTCAATGTAACATGGAAGATCTCAAGGCAAAAAGCCTTGAAAAAGATGCTAAATTCGTCTTAGGGTTTTCACACACAAGGTTCCTCCCAAAAACTCCACAAAATTCCACCCTAATGACAAAAAATTGCAAAACTATATATAGAGAAATATATCTGACGGCGTCACGTTATGGAGTGTGACGCCGTCACCTCGCCGCTTTTAGGGTTCCCGGATGGCCTTCTTGATGCCGTCCCTCTTTAGCTCTCCAAAATCCGTTCTGGCTTATCAAGGCTTGACGCCGTCAGACATTGAACGTGACGCCGTCCCTCTTTAATTTATAACGTGACGACCTTGATCACTCCAAAGGGTGACGCCGTCAGAATTCCCATGCAAATTTCTCTGGCTTATCATGAGTAATTTTCACATCCACCACTTTTGCCAAGCCATGACGCCGTCAAGAGTAAATCCTGACGCCGTCAAAGGTACTTTCCACCACAATTTTGAGACTTTGCCGTTTTCTTCACTTTTATGCTCCAAAAACGTCCAAAATGCTTCCTTTTCCAGATTTCTTCTCAAAAGTACCTAAAATGACAAAAGGAACGATTTAGGGCAATATTTGATCAAATAAATACGATTTAGGGCTTAAATGACCCCTTAAAAGCGGTACACTTTTCGCTTCATCACTTGGATTGTACTTAGAAACACATTATGTGAATTTATTAAGTTTAAGGGTTTATGAAGAACACAAACTCGAGCAGTTTGATTCTTGCGTTTTTTGTGGTTCATTTGTGTTATAACTTAGCCAGAATGCTCAAAATAGTCATACAAGTTGTTTGTGATAATCTGTGGTTACAAATCATAAGTTATATTGAATCACGATAAGATCTGAGTGACTGTTCATCGTCAATATCATCGTAAACTCTTGTACAAGAGTTTATCGAAGTTGCCCAAAATTATCGCAGTTGGGATAATTATCGCAGTTGGGATACTTATCTTGATTGACATAATTATCGCAGTTGGGATGATTATCGCAGTTGGGATGATTATCGCAGTTGGATAAATATCGCAGTTGGGATACTTATCTTGATTGGATAATTATCGCAGTTGACAAAATTATCGCAGTTGACATAATTATCGCAGTTGTGATCTGATATAGAATTTGATCAATTTCCTTAGTTATATCCTTTTATACTTATTGAAATTAATCAAATTTTATAGAATTTGGCTAACACTTGATAAATTCTTTGTCCAAGCATGAAACAACCAATCATAAATGCAATAGGGTGCCATGTGTTGCTTCTAAAGCTAACAATTTCTAACAAACATGCATTCTGTATATTCGTATATGATTGTTGATTCAGAAACACATCAATGGCAACTTCACAACAACAACCTCTTCCTGCTCTCACCAAAAATGAAGTCTTTCCTCACGGATATACTCTGGAAATTGGAAAGAACAATTCACGTGTTGAACTGGACAAGATCAAGTGCTCTGACTCAAGTTGCCAGATTGCAGTGGAGATTCTCAAAGTTCATAAGTGCAGGGATCTTCTTGATAGCTCAAACACCATTCCAGAACTATACATTCATCAACTCTGGGATACCTTCACAAGAAGCAATGATGACAAGTATTTCACTTGTACACTGGATCGTAAAAAAATCATAGTCACACCTGCCACACTCCGTAAAGTCTTAAAACTTCCAGATGCACCTGAAACTTCTAACCAATTCCACCCGACACCTTCAGAATCTGAAATCATGCAATTCTTGGTAGACATTGGTTATGATGTTCAACCAGATACACCATTAACCACAATCTCCAAAGTTAATGCTAGAAACATTCCTCAACCCTGGAGAACTATCTTCTTCATTATAACCCATTCCATATCTGGAAGAGATAGTGGGTTTGAGCATCCAAGACTTTCTCATCTTCAAGTCTTATGGGGATTTGTGAACCAGGAACCAATTGACTTTGCTGCTCTCATTTGGGAAGACATAATGTACCTAATGCGAAAAACCTTCAAGAAAATTCCATTTGTACGATACACCAAGGTTCTCATTAGCTATCTACTCGATCAACATCAAGACCTTGATAAGCGTCCTACTGATCAAGAGACTCATGAATACAGAATGGATAAAACCTTAAGCAAAGTCTACTTTCCAAAAGAAAGCACGCACAAACAAGGTGCACGATTGCCAGAATTTCTGATGACTAATGAGGTAAAAGAAACTAAAGCATATCTTGATTACGACAAGGCAATTCAAGAACGTCGTGTGGGTCTTGCTAAGTTGGTCGAAGAATCAGGATCTTCTATGACTCGTTCTCGAAGCAAGTCTAAGACGGGTAGTGCATCAAGTGTCTCCGAACCAAAGAAACCACATCCTCGAACTACTGTCATCAAGAGGAGAGTACCAAACAAACCCCAACCAAAACCTGAACCGAGTGGAATCATTGATGAAGATACTGAGTCTGCCTCTGAATCATCTGAATCTGAAGAAGAACCTGTCTTTATGACTGTTGAAGAGGCAGAACTTCATAATAAGATCTCTGAGGAAAATGCACAAAAGCAGAGTCTCAAGTCATTAAAGGAAGATGAAGAGCGAAGGGCAAGGAAAGCATTGGAGCAATAGATGGAGTATGAGAGAACACATGAAGTTGGAGGATCTGAAACTGTTCATGAAGCTGCATCGACCCAAGTTAATCCGGTTAATCAATCCGAAGGATCTGGAGCTGCAACAACCAAGGTTCAGCCCGATATGATTAATCAACTCGATAAGGCTGAATCGGTCTCTTCTCAGCAACCAAGCTCGGTTAATCAACCCGAATTGGGAGCACAGACTCAGGAGGAGAAGGAAAAGGATCTGGAAAGCAATATTGTTTTATCTGACAAGGAAATCTCTGATTCTATGTTTGATGACAATCAAGGGGAACAAACACGTAATGATGATACAGAAGATTGGAACATTGAAGAAGAAAGGGACATTCTGGGAGATAAAACAACTAAAGCTGCCATGGATCTTGAGGAACAGGCAAGACAAGAGGAAGTAGAAAGGAAACGTAAGGAGGATGCTCAAGCTGACTTGGAAGCAGATAGCTACATACGTTCTCCGTCAATTCCTCCAACTGAACTTGCTATGGTTGTTAGTAACCCGCAACAGCAACAGGAACAACCACCAGTTCAGCCCTCACCTGTTTCATCACCTAAGACACCTCCTGAATCACCTCTTCACTCTCCAACTCCGCCTTCTTCCCCTCCAAAGGACACATCTAAGTCTGATGATACAATTCCTTCACTAACTCCATCATCTTCAAAATCTTCATCACCCAAAACAAAAGCAACTATTTCTAAGAGTATTCAAAAGGCTTACAAAGGAAAAAGTAAAAGAAGAATTGTCCATGTCACAAAAGTTGAAGTTGTGTCTCCTGCCGCAAAGAAACTTAAACAAGCAGTAAAGAGAGCACAAGCACAAAGAGACAAACAAGCAACAACAAAATTGGCTGAAATGGAAAGTTTAGTCAAGAACTTGTCTCAGCAAGTGGAGGAGATGCAGGAAAGTAAGAAGAAGATAGATGAATTCCTTGGTTTTAATATCAAAGATCATATCACACGTAAGACAAGGCATTTTGTCAAGCAATATTTTCCTGATCTTCAGCAAAATATAAATGAGCACATTGATTCACAACTTGAAGACAAAATCAAAGAAGTCGTCTCATCTTCTTCCCAAACCAAACCAATTGAAGATCTCACCACTGAAGAAATCGAGCTTGTGCTTCTCGACAGACTCTTTGCTATCACCTCTCCTTCTCAAGAAGAAATCAACCTGATCGCGGCTCTTCAAGCACACATTGAGAAGAAACCGTGCAAGGTAGCTGCTGACAAAGGGAAACGTATTCGAGAGGACGACGAGGAAGATCAAGACCCGAACCCCGAACATAAGAAACACAAAAGCGGGTCTGGGATTCATATTCAGGAGCCAACTGGAAAAACAACATCATCTCTACCTCCAAAACATCAATCATCTGGTCCTACTGCAACCGAACATCAAAATGAGCATTTCACGGCTGAAGATGTGGAATTTCAGCCGCAAGACGATCAACCGCATTCACCACCGTCACCACCAAAACCAAAGCCCTCCAAATCCAAGTCATCACGCAGCAAGAAGTCATCTAATGAACCAGCTGTTGTCACCTGGCTTGATAATGATAAGGATGAGCTAGGGAATGAATGGTTTGATCATCTGGCAAGTGCTCAGGTTCCGACTGACGAAGCTTCCCGAGTTGAAGATAGCACGTTTGCTGTTACTCAAGAGATCAAAAGAAGTCTTAACGTAAAGAAGATGACCAAACGGGAACTTCGACGGATCAAGAACGATGCCTTCATTCTTCTGAAAGATAAATCCAACAGTGCAGCCGAACTTGAATATCATCTTGAAAACATTGCACGCGCAATGTCAAGTGACTTCGACTGGTGATGAAGCGAAAAGTGTACCGCTTTTAAGGGGTCATTTAAGCCCTAAATCGTATTTATTTGATCAAATATCGCCCTAAATCGTTCCTTTTGTCATTTTAGGTACTTTTGAGGAGAAATCTGGAAAAGGAGGCATTTTGGACGTTTTTGGAGCATAAAAGTGAAGAAAACGACAAAGTCTCAAAATTGTGCTAAAAGTTACCTTTGACGGCGTCAGGATTTACCCTGGACGGCGTCATGGCTTGGCAAGAAAAGGTGGATGTGAAATTTACTCATGATAAGCCAGTGAAAATTGCATGTGAATTCTGACGGCATCATGCTTTAACCTGATCAAGGGCGTCACGGCTTAATTTAGAGAAGGACGGTGTCACATTCAAGGTCTGACGGCGTCAAGCCTTGATAAGCCAGAACGGATTTTGGAGAGCTAAAGAGGGACGGCGTCAAGAAGGTCATCCGGGAACCCTAGAAGCGGCGAGGTGACGGCGTCACACTCCATAACGTGACGCCGTCAGATGTAAAAATCTATATATAGTTTTGCAATTCTTTTTCATTAGGGTGGAACTTAGTGTGGAATTTTTGGGAGAAAACCCTAAGACGATTTTAGCATCTCTTTCAAGGCTTTTTGCCTTGAGATCTTCCATGTTACATTGAAAATAAGTTATCAATTAATCATTCAATATGTCTATGTGTTGTTTGATTCTATCTTGTTCTTGTCTTTTGATTAATATGTTAGGCTAGATTTGTCTTGTGTTTGCTTAGATCTAATGAAACCTAGCTATTGATTATTGGTTATTAGTGTGTTATTAGTTGTATTGGATGATTGTTTATCTATGTTAGGCTTAAGAAAACTGGCTAACTTCCTATTCGGTAACTTGCTTGAACGTCTTAAGAAACATGAACCAAATGCGTACTAAAGGTTTTTATGGTTGTATTTAATGCACAAGCGAATTCTAGTGATCCCATGTTAGGAGCTTCCTAGCCGGCTCGACATAGGAGTGAAGTAGGAGCTTGTAGAGTTGGGGAAGTACGTACGCCACCCCACGATTGGTATTAAGGAATACACCCGTCATCCACGCAACTAATACACACTAATCAACCGGTAAAAGATAGTTAGGGAGTAAGGAAATCTAAGTAAACACATTTCTCTACACATAAGTTTCCACCAACTTTTTATTTTCAGTTATTTTATTTTATTTGCATTCGTAGTTAATTGGGTTAGTTGACTAGCAACTAATTCCGCCCACTCTTTCATACCCGAGATTTTACTTGCTTTCATAAAAATTATAAAAACATAAAAAGAATCTTCTCTCACCCTTAGACCTATTAAAGTAGTTTTTCATACCTAACGAACACTATTCCTTGTGGAGAACGATCAATCCCCCGTACTTACCACTACACTATACTACATCGGTCAGGTACACTGCCTGGTGGGGTTGTAAGCCTCTTGAGATCCCTCGAGAGGTAAAACCTGTTGTAAGGTTGCAAAACCACGCATCAAGTTTTTGGCGCCGTTGCCGGGGAATAGTTATTGTTTAGGTTGAGTTTTTATTTTATAGGTCTACTCACTAGATTCCTTTCTAGTGAGATTTTTATTTTCTTTTTATAGGTTTTCTTTAGTCTATCTTATTTCTTTGTACTTTTGTTTGTGATTCCTTCCACTTACCTCATGAGTAACATTGGTCATTTGATCCCTGTTATTCGTATTTTTCGCCGTGCAAACTTTCAACTACCCGTTCCCGCCCCCATCGTAGCAAACAACAACCTTTCACCCGACCACCACTTTGGTAACAATTCTGAGATGGAGGAGTCTGACCATGAGAATAACCATGTTAGTCCGTTTTACTACTCAGACTCCGATGAGGATGCCGGTAATGGAGAAGTAGTTAACGAGGAATGGGGAAAAGAGGAAATTGATCCCTTTAAGTATGTTGACCCTAGGACTAAGATCGAAAAGGATAGCCTCTTTAACATGCAATTTCCGTGTAAGATTGGTTATCATGATTTTTATGCTTATCTTAACTCATCTTTGCCTATGAACATTATCTCTCGCGCTAATTATAATAAAATCATGGTAGATGAGCTAGAATATCAAGGGGATAACATTGTTGCTAGGATTGAGCCACTGCACGTATTCGTTGGAAGTTTTGTGTATTTGGTGGATTTTATGGTTATGGAGAACTTAGGAGAATTTATTGATGACAAATTAACTCAAGTCATTTTTGGAGAACCCTTCAAAAGGTTGACCCACCTTGACGAAAAACTTGTGGACGGGTTAATTACATTTTCGGATGGGGATGAAGATTTTACTTACCAAATGCCCCGAGCACATCCTAGGTTTAAAAACTACTCCATTGAATCTTGCAATAGACTTGTGCCTCTTGATTTGTTAAGTGAGAATGATAAGAGGAAGGGGCTCAAATATCCACATGAGAAAAATAAGAGATACTATCATGGATGTTTGGAGCTGAATGATGAATACAAGAAAGATGAGGCAACAATTAGATGGCTCACACTCGGATACGTGAGCATAAGCGACACTAGATGAGCCTGACTTTGAGTCTAGCTACAAGACTCGTTAATAAAGAAAAGCGCTTCTTGGGAGGCAACCCAAGCTTTATTTGTTTGTTTGCTTGTTTGTTTGTTTGTTTGATTTTATTTGTTTCCGTATGCAAGTTTAATTGTTATTGTTTGTGCTCATGTTTCAAAATAAATTGTGAAAATGCTTTATCTTGTTTTTAACTTCGTCTTAACTACATATAAAGGTATTTTGCAAAAGATAAGTGTAAGGGAAATCCAAATCGGTTTATTAGAACAAATGAACATGAATCATAACAATAATAAATTAACATACATATTAGTATTTGTTTGAGTCAAATGCTTGTATCGAGTCATAATGATGTTTTGCAGGATTTCCAGGAAGTAAGGTATAGGTTTTTCCAGAAATTTTTCGGAAACTTAACATGAGAATTCTGTCAGATCATTTCTGACGGCGTCAGGCTTTACAACCTGACGGCGTCAGGTTTTAATTTTCTGAAATTTTTGAAAGTTTTGTTTTCATAAAAAGTTTTTATTAAATCCCTAACTTATAAACTCCAGGAATCTGCAAAATAATCATTCCACAAGCATTATATCCTTATATAGAATTTATCCCGCCGATGTTATGCAGGTTTTCGTGTTTGTTTTCTCAGGTTTAACAGGTTATTTTGGACAAGGAGATGTATGTGGAATCAAGCTTTTGGCGATGCATTAGTCTTGGAGCTTCTACTTTCTCTTGGAGGAAGATCTAACCGTGTTACTTCATTATCCACCGAGCGAATCAGGGGAGTATTTGATTTCATTCTTTTACTTTATGCTTTTACATCTTATTATTTGAACATTGGGGACAATGTTCATCTTAAGTGTAAGGGGAGGGTAAAAGTACGATTTTTGAGAATGCTCTTACGCTTGATTTTTGTTTGTTTAAAGGTAGTTGTGTAATAAAACTGAGAGAAATACCTGTTAGGGTAATTTTAGTGCAAAATTTAAAATTTTTTACAACATATAGGAGTGAAACTTTGATCTTAATGAGCGTCTCACGGATAGGAGTTATATGACTAGCACAAAACCGTACCACTAAAAAATTTTCCACCCCCAAATATGTGAGGTTCGCCCCTAGAATTGGTAGGAAAAGCATTTATGCTATGATGTGTGTACCGGTAGCACTTAGATTCTAGAACTTGCATTAGGACCATTCCGAGGCCACAAGTGAGACTACATTCGTGTAGTTAGATTTACTACATGATAAGAGGCATTAGGATTAACTCATTGTTTTACACCTGTGTTTTTGTTATAATTACTTTGGCTACATTGGTCAAGTAATTCTCCCACACCCTTTGCGTTGTACTCATTTTTAGTACACGATACCCCTAGTACACCCCTCAGAGCCTATCTTTTCGTTTCGACCTTTAAGCATTTTACTTAAAGGAAGAATTTGTTTACACCCTACTAAAATGTACACCCAAATCGCCTTAGCCTACCTTGTATGCACTCATTTTTAGTGCATTATTGTGACAACATTTGTTTAAACCCAAGTTAATTATCTAATTGATTACATGGTTGCTAAGTCGAGTCATATCCTTGTACATATTGTTTTGGGACGATTGGGACTCATGGGTAAAGTACTAGTGTAATGAAGTAATGGGGAAGAACAACATTATTACCCCCATATGTGCTAAATATTTTAAAAAGTACTCCAAGTGTTTTCATTATCTTAATTCGAGTCATTAGAATAGTAATTTGTAAAGTTATGAAAAAATTCAAGTGTAAGGGGAATGCAATGCCCCTTATGATGTATTATTTTGGATGGTAGGGCAAGAGTGTATGCAAAAAAAAAAAAAAAAAAAAAAAAAAAAAAAAAAAAAAAAAATCAAGAAAAATACAAAAAAAATGAGAAAAAGAAAAATAGAAAAAACATACGGACTACCATCCCGTTTAATTTTTTGTTTATTTTTATGTTTTTGTTATTTTGTTATTTCGTTTCTAGCTTAAGATTGAGTCGAGTCTTGGCTTAGCAACATTGTATAGTACATGTAATTGATCAAGATCTTTAACTCGCCACCAGTAAAATATCCCTTATCCAACAAAACCGTGTTTTCCTTTTCCCTACACCTAACGTTATAACCCATTTAAAAGCCCTCTTTGATAGTTTATCTTAGGTGCTTACGCCTAGTGGAGGAGGTTTTTGATCCTTTCCCAAGCCTATGGTAATCTATTTGCTATGACAGGTAGTGAGAGATATTATCCGTTTTCATTTATGAGATTTATTTTGATGACACTTGAGAGATGTGAGTATCTAAACACTACTTGTGAGGTGCTAGTTTATAATCTCCGTGCTTATTATGATTGAAGTGGAACGATTATTTGTTGTAATTACTTTTATATTAGCATTAAATGACCCCTAACTTGTATTTTGATTAGAATAAAAGCGCATTTGCTTGAGGACAAGCAAATCTCAAGTGTAAGGGTATTTGATGAAGCGAAAAGTGTACCGCTTTTAAGGGGTCATTTAAGCCCTAAATCGTATTTATTTGATCAAATATTGCCCTAAATCGTTCCTTTTGTCATTTTAGGTACTTTTGAGGAGAAATCTGGAAAAGGAGGCATTTTGGACGTTTTTGGAGCATAAAAGTGAAGAAAACGACAAAGTCTCAAAATTGTGCTAAAAGTTACCTTTGACGGCGTCAGGATTTACCCTGGACGGCGTCATGGCTTGGCAAGAAAAGGTGGATGTGAAATTTACTCATGATAAGCCAGTGAAAATTGCATGTGAATTCTGACGGCGTCACGCTTTAACCTGATCAAGGGCGTCACGGCTTAATTTAGAGAGGGACGGCGTCACATTCAAGGTCTGACGGCGTCAAGCCTTGATAAGCCAGAACGGATTTTGGAGAGCTAAAGAGGGACGGCGTCAAGAAGGTCATCCGGGAACCCTAGAAGCGGCGAGGTGACGGCGTCACACTCCATAACGTGACGCCGTCAGATGTAAAAATCTATATATAGTTTTGCAATTCTTTGTCATTAGGGTGGAACTTAGTGTGGAATTTTTGGGAGAAAACCCTAAGACGATTTTAGCATCTCTTTCAAGGCTTTTTGCCTTGAGATCTTCCATGTTACATTGAAGATAAGTTATCAATTAATCATTCAATATGTCTATGTGTTGTTTGATTCTATCTTGTTCTTGTCTTTTGATTAATATGTTAGGCTAGATTTGTCTTGTGTTTGCTTAGATCTAATGAAACCTAGCTATTGATTATTGGTTATTAGTGTGTTATTAGTTGTATTGGATGATTGTTTATCTATGTTAGGCTTAAGAAAACTGGCTAACTTCCTATTCGGTAACTTGCTTGAACGTCTTAAGAAACATGAACCAAATGCGTACTAAAGGTTTTTATGGTTGTATTTAATGCACAAGCGAATTCTAGTGATCCCATGTTAGGAGCTTCCTAGCCGGCTCGACATAGGAGTGAAGTAGGAGCTTGTAGAGTTGGGGAAGTACGTACGCCACCCCACGATTGGTATTAAGGAATACACCCGTCATCCACGCAACTAATACACACTAATCAACCGGTAAAAGATAGTTAGGGAGTAAGGAAATCTAAGTAAACACATTTCTCTACACATAAGTTTCCACCAACTTTTTATTTTCAGTTATTTTATTTTATTTGCATTCGTAGTTAATTGGGTTAGTTGACTAGCAACTAATTCCGCCCACTCTTTCATACCCGAGATTTTACTTGCTTTCATAAAAATTATAAAAACATAAAAAGAATCTTCTCTCACCCTTAGACCTATTAAAGTAGTTTTTCATACCTAACGAACACTATTCCCTGTGGAGAACGATCAATCCCCCGTACTTACCACTACACTATACTACATCGGTCAGGTACACTGCCTGGTGGGGTTGTAAGCCTCTTGAGATCCCTCGAGAGGTAAAACCTGTTGTAAGGTTGCAAAACCACGCATCAAGTGGCTTCGACTGGGCTAATCCAGACGTAGTCAGGGGAGTTGGCAAGAACCGTCCTTACATCACTGATTGGACTAAGCCGCTTCCCGTGATACGAAGATCTCACCACTCAGAAATTCCCTTCCAATTTTTCTTCAACAACGATCTGGAACTTCTCAAGAACGGAGCACAAGGGAAGACAAAATATGCTACGTCAATTACTTTCACACCAGCTGCTCACTATACATAGTCAGCTATTGAAGAAGAAGCTATTAACAGACATCTGTTTGTTAAAGAGCTCGTGAAATATGATCGTGATGCAGAGTTGGGGATTCATCACTGGTATTCTAAACGAAAAAGCTGGTACAAGTACAAACTTGCTCTCCAGAAATCACGGGAACCAGTTTACAGTGATCTCAAAATAGTGGCCGTTACCAGTGTGAGCGGATCCAGAAGGTGTGATTATATATTTCTCGAAGAGATCATGGTAAAAAGAATTGACAACAATCTCTACACATTCTCTGAGGCTGATCTTCCTGATTTGAACCTGAATGATATCGAAGACATGTACCTGATGAAAGTCCAAGGCAAACTGCAACATTTGACAAACGAGCTTCGATATGCACTCAGTACCTCTCTATGTCACTACATCAGTAGAACAATCATCAGAGAACGAGTAGAGGATCTCCAGCTAGGTGTCGAAAGTTATCAGATGAAGCTAAACCTTGTTGAACCGCAATTCCTACTCAACAACAACAAAGACCCTCAATATACCATGCTACATAGTCCGGTCTTTGGGTTCGTTTACAGAAGTACAACGGATTTCCACCGTTTCATGGCGTTCAATGAAATTCATAAGTTCTGTGATGATACCTTAAAGAGTGTACGTGATGGGTTAGCTAATCGGGTTCGAGATTCAGCGTTAGGAAAATCAAGAAGATGGAATTCTAAGGAGGTGCGACAAGTTAAGGAGTTTGTTCGGAAGATTGAAGAAAGGTTATATCATCGTGATCAGATAAGGAGGTTAGAAAGTTATGTTGGGGGTCGTCCACCTTTCGCTATCAGACTATTTCAGAGGACAGACCCAGTATTCTCAACTTTTGGCAAAGGCGGTTGATGTAAGAATCTATTATCATATTACATAATTCTTATTTCATTATTCTTTCCATATTGGTCTGTGCATTACGGCTTGTGCACACATAACAGTGTACAACTCGGACCTCAAAGAAAGGACCCTGAGGTACGCTTCAGTGCCTCAATCCTAAAAAAGGAGCGAAAGCTTCTTACTTATGAGCAGAATTAAAACCAGAATGTTTTCTAAAGTTTTTCAAACATTCTGCTCATAAGGACAAGTATTCCCTTGTTAAGGGGGAGTATTTGAAAATATAATCTTTGTTCAGAGAAATACAAATGTTCTTGAGCTTCTTCCCTAAAACTCAAAAACAACATATTTTAATCATAAACGTTTTTCAAAAACATCATGAGTATGCTATTTTTGAGGGGGAGAAGTAAAAGATGATTAAAATATGATGTCTCATTTGCTGGAATCTCTTGTGCTCAAACTCAAAATTGACCCTCGAATTGACGATAGGAAAAGTCAGTAGTCGAAAGAACATGTCCCGGACGGGTAATAATTTCAAGCCAGTTTATCTGGTGATGTAAGCGTGTCTCGCAAAGGACGTGTCTGAGTAGAATGTACCGATTTCGAGCGATAATCTTTGAATCTGATCTGGACGGGTAATAATTTCAAGCCAGTTTAACTGGTGATGTAAGCATGTCTCGCGACGATCAGGTTCATTGAAAGTCAATCAATTCAAAAGTGCCAACTCTTTCCGGCATGTGCAAATTTCAAATTTATTACTTATGCGCACATGTTAAGGGGGAGTCTTTCTGAAAATCATCAAACTCTCAAGGTGTCAACAAAATGTCTTTACAAATTATCGACACTTTGAGAGATTTTCAATGGTTTTGGTTTTATGGCATCATTAGGATAGTCATGGAGTTATAAGGTGACTAAGGTTAGGGAAAACCGTCCTATGATCCGCCAGAGCTGGAGGGATCTACCCAAGGACAATACCAATAGTTTAGAACTAGTAAGTCCTAGGTATGATATTAAAAAGGAGAAAATGAATGAAAGGAGAAAGAAGGGGTTGAAGAATTAAAAAGAAAAGCAAAGAAAAGGGTGAAAAGAAATAGCCCTCCATTTGTTCAACCTTAGGGCAGACACCGGGTTCAATTCATAATCTACTGGTTGATGAGCATCACCAGTATTGAAGACTAAAGACGTCATGGACCCAGTGACGCACTAATAAACCTTCTAAGCCACTCAAGTGTCTCTC
Organism: Artemisia tridentata subsp. tridentata; assembly: GCA_021014915.2. NCBI lineage: Eukaryota > Viridiplantae > Streptophyta > Magnoliopsida > Asterales > Asteraceae > Artemisia > Artemisia tridentata. The sequence continues at coordinate 440,829,491 of CP139506.1, read as the reverse complement.
AAAAGACATTTGTTTCATTCACACGGAGAACCCTTCATAATCTATTGACCTCTCATTACGAGAGTGTTGATATTGAAAAGGAGGCAATCTGCTCCACGCCTCCGACGACCAAACAAATGTGCACTAATTGAGTCTAGAGCCATGAGATTCATAAAAAGATCTCTTAGGTACACTTAGTATTACTCTGTTGTTCTACATCATGGGCAGCAGATGTAAAATTAAGAAAGTGTCCTTCGCAGATCTTAGCAATCTGCCGAGAACATTCATGAGAGAAGTCACAATTATGATTATCAATGATTGAATAGAAATCCTGCTAGAGCAACATAAAACAACTCTGACAGCAGGTCACTTCGGTAACTCCTTGTGGGTTACGCTTAGTGTTTGCTCCAAACGGTCTACAGTCGTGGGGTGATCTCCAGCGACTCACTGAATCATGGGTGCACTTCGGTGTGTCCGTGTTATCCCTTTCGGGGGAATCCGGTTCAGAACGGTCTGGGTTAGGATTTGAGAAAGTCTTCACACTATGCTGTTGACGATCTCAAGTCTGAGCCTGTAAGTACCGGTTGGTTCGTGCTGATGCTGCTGTTGCTGCTGCTGCTGAGGAGCTGGAGTTCGACCATCAAGACTCCATCATGTTCATATCTTGAAGAAATGTTCTCTCAAAGACTCAGTAACATCAAAAGTTCAACATATGATATAGTAAAGTCAAAAGTTCAAACATCTCAACCTTTCTCAAGTTAAAGATTGAAAAGTGAGAACATGTTGCAGAAAACAAGTCAAAGACATATGAGCATGATGGAGAAGACAAGAAGACGTTGGAGACTGGCAGATCGAGACAACATCATATCATCTTAGAACAAGAACAAAGAAACAAAGATTATAAAGACGTCGGAAGCCTAAGAAGCAAAGAAGACGTCGAGCAACATTGATGATCAAGACTTAGGGGGAGATTGTTAGGAACACGTTTTGTTAAATTTACAAGTCTTGTTCATTTAGTTAAAATGTTGCACGAGATGGACTTTATGTTTGTAATTATAGCCCGGTCCATTAGAAGTCCATGGACCGGCTAATGAAGAATAAAATGTATTTAGTTTCTAGAAGGTCACCCCATGTGCTTAACCCTAGATCGTTGCCTATAAATAGAAGGCATGGGGTGCCTCATTTTGTGTTGGTTTTTCATGTAAGTGGCGAAAGCCTTGTTCCTTAATCATTCGAATAGTGAAAGCCTTCCATTCTCTCTTATTCTCATCTTATTCTCTTTAGCTTATTAGCTTATTTACTTATTTCCTTATCGTAGCTTATTATATAGTAGTTGTACGTGTTTTACTTTAGTCATACGTGTGTGTGTTTGAGATATTAGTGACCTACAATGATCATCGCGAGACACGCTTACATCACTAGTAAACTAGCTTGAAATTATTACCCGTCCAGATCACATTCAAGGAAAATTGCTCGAAATCGGTACATTCTACTCAGACACGTCCGTTGCGAGACACGTTTACATCACCAGATGAACTGGCTTGAAATTATTACCCGTCCGGGACTTGTCCTTTCGACTACTGACTTTTCCTATCGTCAATTCGAGGGTCAATTCTGAGTCTGAGCACTTGTGAGATACCAGCATTTGAGACACCATATTTTAATCATATCTTTATTCTCCCCCTCAAAAATAGCATACTCATGATGTTTTTGAAAAACTTTATGATTAAAATATGCTGTTTTTGAGTTTTGTGGGAAGAATTTCAAGAAATTTTGTATGAACAAAGATTAGTTTTCAAATACTCCCCCTTGACGAGGGAATACTTGTCCTTATGAGCAGAATGTTTGAAAAACTTAAAAAACATTCCGGTTTAATTCTACTCATAAGAAAGAAGTTTTCGCTCCTTTGATCAGGATTGAGGCACTGAAGCGTACCTCAGGGTCCTTTCTTTTGGGTCCGGGTTGTGCACTGTTATGTGTACACAAGCCGTAATGTCACAGTCATATGGTAAGAATTATGAATAAGAATTATGAAGATATTGAAATCAAATTCTTACATCAGCCCCCTTATGCAAATGTGGTGAATGTTGGATCCGTCCTTTAAAAGGTTCTGATTGAGAAGGGTGGACGACCTCCAACATAAGTTTCCAGTCTCTGCATCTGATCCCTGCGGAACAATCTTCTTTCAATCTTCAAGATAAACTCCTTCACTTGTCTCAGTTGATCACTGTTCCATCTCCTTGTTATCCCCAATTCTTGATCTCGAATCCAACTAACCAACCCGTCTCAAACATTCTTCAATGTGTCATCACAAAACTTGTGGATTTCGTGAAATGACATGAAGCATAGTTGTATCAGTTCACTTTTGTAGACAAATCCGAACGTTGGTCGGTGCTTCATGTTGTATTGAGTTTCAGAAGATATGCCGTATGGATAGAGAATGGGCTGTTCCAGATTTAACTCCTTCTGATAACTCTCTACCCCCAGTTGAATATCTTCCACTCGTTCTTTGATGACAGTTCTTTGGATGAAGTGACAGATTGCGGTACTGAATGCATATTGAAGCTCGGTTGTAAGATGACTAAGTCTTCCTTGTACCTTGATGAGGTACATGTCTTCAATATCATTCAGACTTAGATCAGGGAAGTCTGCCTCAGAGAATGTGTAGAGTTTTTGGTCGTGTCGTCGGACTGTTATCTCAGACAAATAGGTGTAGTCATACCGTTTTGCCCCTGTCACACTTGTTACAGCCAGAATCCTGAGGTCACTGTATACTGGTTCGCGAGACTTCTCAGTGAGTTTGCTTTTGTACCATGTTCTTCTTTTCTCGTACCAGTGAAATATCCCCAACTCAGCATCACGATCATAGTCGACCAAGTGTTTGACGTATAGGTGATGATGACTGGCAGTTTCCTCGATTGCAGGTTGTGTGTAATTTGCTGCTGGTGTAAAGGTGATTGAAGTAGCATACTTTGTCTTTCCTTTTGCTCCGAGTCTGAGAAGTTCAAGATCACTATTGAAGAAGAATTGGAACGGGATTTCTGAAACATGATGCTTTCGTATCACGGGAAGTGGTTTGGTCCAATCTGTGATGTATGGACGGTTTTTGCTATCACGACCACCAACCCTGAAGATGTCAGGATTAGTCCAGTCAGATTCACTTGACATTCCACGAGCAATGTTTTCAAGGTGATACTCAAGTTCAGCAGCACTGTGAGATTTGTCTTTCAGAAGATTGAAAGCATCATTCTTGATCCTTCGAAGCTCTCGTTTGGTCATTCTTTTGATATTCAGAGAACTTTTTATTTGTTGTGTGACAGCAAACGTGCTATCTTCAACTTTATAATCTTCGTCTGTTTGGATCTGAGCATTCACAAGTTGATCAAACCATTCATTTCCATGCTCATCTTCATCTTCATCAAGCCATGTCACGACAGCTGGTCCTTTAGAAGATTTATTGCTGCTTGATGGCTTTGATTTTGAAGGTTTTGATTTTGGTGGTGACGGTGTTGGTGAGTGTGGTTGATCATCTTGTGGTTGAAATTCAACATTTTCTTCGTGAAAGTGCTCATAATGATGTTCTGTTGCAGTCGGACCAGATTCTGGATTCTTATGAGGTGGAGGTGAAGTTGTTGTTCCTGTGGGCTCTATAAGGTGAATCCCAGATCCGCTACCAGTCCTTTGTTTCTTTGTTGTGGTGTCTGGATCTTGGTCATCATTATCATGTTTACGCTTGCCTTTATCAGCTGCAGTCTTACATGATTCCATGTTGGCTCGAATAGCATCCATGATGGGAATTTCAGTGTAGTTGAGGGTGGATTGTGCAAGCAATTTGGTGAGGAGGGCGTCTTGAAGTTCTTCAATAGAGTATTCAAGAAGATGTTTCTGTTGGAGTGCTAGATCTTTAACCTTCTCTTCGACTTTTGTGTTGATGTGAGCTTCAATAGTTTCTTGAAGATCTGGCAGAAACTTCTTGACGTAATGTCTCGTGTTGGCTTTGACTTTATCGCCAACATCATAAGCTAGAAACTCATCCATTTTCATCTTCGTCTGCTGCAGCTCTCCCATTTGTTGAGACAAATTCTTGACTGAGGTTTGCATCTCAACCAATTGTGCACTTGTTTGGTTAACTTTCTTGGCATGTGCGAGTTTAACTGCTTTCTTGAGTTTCTTTGCAGCAGGTGAGACAACCTCAACTCTAGTCACTCGAGCTATTCTTCTCACATTCTTACCTTTTATGGCTGATTTGATTTGTTCAGAAACTGTTGCTTTGGCTTTTGGTGATGGAGATCTTGTTGGTGATGGAGTAAGTGAAGGGATTGATGATTGTGAGTTGGGAGGAGCAGAGTCCTTAGGAGATGAGGATGGTGGTGTTGGATTCTTGGGAGGTGACACAGGAGGTGTGTTAGGTTTTGGTGACGGTACTGGAGGTGAATCAGGAGGTGTTGGATTCTTTGGAGATTGAGCTGGTTGAGGATTAAAGACGATGAGAGTATTTTGTGGAGGAGTGTGAATGTAGCTATCAGTTTCTTTGTTTGCTTCTTCAACTTCCTTTTCATGCATTTCGTCATCCTTTCTTTCTAATTCTGCCTTAAGCTCAGCCTCAAGTTTTGCAGCAGCTTCCAGAGATTTCTGTCCAACTATTTCCCGTTCATCTTCAGGGTTCCAGTCTATACCCTCATCATATTTTTGTTCCTTCTCCTGGTCATCGTTAAACATGGAATCTGAAATTTCTTTATCGGTTAAGACTATGTTACTCTCTTGATCTTTCTCCTTTTCCGACGTTTGAGCTTCCAAGTCGGGTTGGTTAACCGAGCTTGGTGGTTGAGAAATAACAGATTCAGCCATCTCGGGTTGATTAACCGTGTCAGGCTGAACTGTGGATGTAGCTACTCCAGACCCTCCGGGTCGATTAACCGGATCAGAGTTGGTCGAAGCGGCTTCTTGTACAGTTTCTGATGCTCCAGCTCCTTTCTTTTCTTCATACTCCCTCATTTTCTCAATTGTCAATTTTGCCCTTCTGGCATCATCTTCCTTTGTTGACTTCATACTGGCCTTCTTTGCATTAAGAATATCGAGCTTATTTTGAAGTTCAATTTCTGCATCTGTCATTTTAACTGTAACTTCTTCCTCTGATTCTGTAGCTTCAGAGTCAGTATCTTCATCATGAATTCCAACGGCTTCAACTTTGGGCTTGGGTTCAGTTGACACTCTTCTTTTGAGTGTTCTGGGATGTTTCTTTGGCTGTTTTGAGGCACTTGATGCACTTCCTGCTTTACTTTTGCTGCTTCTAGAACGGGTCCTTGTAGATCCTGACCCTTCTACAAGTTTAGAGAGCCCCACTCGACCTTCACTGAATGCCTTGTCATAGTCATGATAGGCTTGTGTTTCCTTCACTTCTTCAGTCATCAGAAATTCTGGCAGCCTAGCTCCTTGTTTATGTGTGCTTTCTTTGGGAAAGTAGACATTACTGAAAGTCTTGTCCATCTTGTATAGATGCATTTCTCTATCATTAGGACGTGGATTAATGTCCTTGTGTTCGTCAGTCAGAAGACTAATGAGTAGTTTGGTGTAACGATCAAAGTGAGTTACTCGATCAAAGTGAGTTACTTGATCAAACTGAGTTACTCGATCAAACTATCTCGACTACTTAATCTAACTCGATTAAGTAATCTATCTCGATCAAATAGTTACTTGATGAATGTATCTTGATCAATGAGTTACTCGATTATTTCATCTAACTCGATGAATAATCACTATCTCGATTAGTTGAGTTACTCTACTAAAGCAGTTACTCGATCAATGCTCCAAAACTCGATCAGTGAACAGTAAGAACTCGGATGAACAGTACGGTACAGTAACTTATCGGATTTTTTATTTTTTCTTTAGATCTAATCTTTTAACAACCTAAATTACCCCTAGGCGAATGATACCACTTGTAGGTCCTCTTTAACTCAAACCCACTCACATAACCATGATAAACACGAACTACAACTAATCAATAAGCTATGAAACGTAAACAACAATATGTAAATAATATACGAGAGATTAGAGAAGAGTAGAGAAGAGATTAAGAGAAGAAGAGTCGGATGATTATCATTCACTTAAGACTTTGACATAGCTTCCGCATACAAATGAAAACCAACAATTAAAATGAGCTCCCTAACCTTCTATTTATAGAGAAGGATTAGGGCAACCCTTACAAGATATGTTTCTAGAAGAAAAATGATAAGAAGGCCGGCCCATGGACTTCTAATGGACCGGACCTTAATGCTAACTTAAAGTCCTTAACGTGCAACATATTAAACCATATGATCAAGACTTGTAATGTTAATAAAACGTGTTCCTAACATCCACTAACACCTGTAAAATGATGGATCTATTGTTGTGATATAATGAAATTTAACAAAAACATAGGCACAATAATTTATATCCAAATTACCTGTTGAGGAGCTACTTAAATTGGATGAATGAACTTTTGAAGTCCTGCCACCCCGTGTCATTAACCCTATATAATTTTTCAATTTTTTATTAGACAAAATTTAAAAATACATTACAGGCACTTAATAATAATAAAATTAATATATGTAGAGAGACAAAGTTTGAATTACCAATTTTGGCATTATCTCGGTCGGAATGCGTATCCAAAGACGTTGACTGGTATCCAAAATTTTCTTTTGCACGTGGATTAACTACTCCTGTATGTTAATCAATACATTATTCTTAAACAATTATATGCAAGATTTTATAACAACCGGAATCTAAATTAATTCTTAACAATAATACCTGATGCTGCACTTCTCGAATCCTTTTGTTGGTTCCTGATGTATGCAATCTTATTTGATTCTGTCATTGAGGTTGATTTCCCTAATAACATTTACAAAACATTTGACCTTATCATTAAAGTGGTGTAATTCAAACATTACCATATCAAAGTTTGGAATAACGTATAGTAAGAAAATTAATTACACAGCATACACAGTGTACACAAATTATTGGGATTTATGTCAAACTATATTACACTGTGGTTTCCTACCTGGTGTGTCATCTCTAAACATGGTTGTAACTGCTTTAGTTGTCTTATTTTTTGAAAGTTCGTTACCTGAGTATTCAATAAACATATACGTAAATAAACTATATAATTAATCATACTGTCATTTAACACTTTTACACCAAAATACCTTGTTGACGTTTTTTTTATGTACCACCCTCAATCATGGTTGCAACAACTCCAGTAAGGTTCTTTGTATTACCTTTAACTTATGCAAATATTAAAGTACATCTGTTGTTACTCATTGTCCTTGAAGTTTTACACGTATGGTTGATGCGCGTGATGTGTCGTTGCGGTTTAGCAGTATTAATGCCTACTCAAGTTTTAAATTTATATTTAGCTGACTTATCAATAACACACACACTTAACGAGCAGTGTACCATGTCAGTATGAATATAATGGTAAGCAGAGTGTCGATCACTAAGAGTGGAACGTATTATCTAGTTATTCTAATCAGTATTTTAATATCCTAAGTTAGTAATACAACCTATTCTAACGCAAGGGGGGTTCAGCCTGAGAGACTGGCACAGTTTGGTTATAATTAAATAGAAAACTAAACTAATGATCACGAATCAGCGATTAGCACACACGTACACAGATAGATACTCGAGACAATAAGAAGACATGTCCTGATAATTAAATAGCTTGTCACTTGTTTTATTGCTAGTTTTATATGAAGTGTATATAATTAAACCTTTCTCGTTGGCTCTAATCTTATCGGCGAGTAAACCCTTAATGATTACTTATGTCTATCCTACTTTTCTAGAGACGCTAGAATAAATAGGCGAGGAAGGGGCATGGCGACCCAAGCAAGACTCAGCTAGACACAGAGGTTATCAATGCACTAATAAAAGTCACCAAAGACATCAACATATAAACTTTAATTAATGGGAAAGCAATATTAAGGGGAGTGCATGATCTTCCGTAGTCACATGACACAAGCCCATCAATCCTGATGAATTAAAGCGTACTAAAACAATAAAACAAAACTACTTAATAAATTGAATACATGCAGGACCTTCTTACAGCTCTTGTATCTTTGTTTGAGGTGTGTCTTGTGCTGCTTGGTCGTCTGAATTCGGCTCTAGGGTTATCAAAGGTCTAAGGTCTTCCGGTTTCTAAAGTCTCTTTAATTCGTCTGACCTTGGGGTATTTATAGTTTCTGTCTGAGGGATCGATGCGGCGCATTGAGTTGATAGATGCGGCGCATTGACTTAACTTCGCGTGGGGTCCAAGATTAATATATTCTGGAATATTCATACACCGTCTTCAGATGTGGCGTAACTTGATCTTTGTATGCGGCGCATGTACTTTAGCTGTCTTGGATTGTAACTGGTGAAATCTTGATAGTGATATGCCGTATGTTAGAAGTATATTGCGGCGTATCTGGAGTAGAACGAGCTTGATCTTCTTCTTTGACCAAAGTTTCATATGCGGCGCATGACAGAATTGCATGCGGCGCATTCTTCAAAGTCAGGCAATGGTCTTCGAATTCATCTAAGTATGATATTGCGTCGTATCTGTTGAGTGAGATACGGCGCATCTTCTGGATTTCAATAGACTTTTGACATCTCACTTGTTTTGCTCCATAATTAGTCCAAAATCGCCAAGTTTCACATAATGCTTGTTTTTACCTGAGAATTACTAAAGTAAACATTAATGTATCGATTCTCATATATAATATAATAAAACAAGTCAAATAAATAGGATAAATGATGATAATAAAATGTACTTATTTGAGTTCATCAAATATCCCCCCATTTGAACTTTACTTGTCCCCAAGTAAACCTTAGAATTAATCATATGAAAATGTATCCTAAAAGATATTAGGATTTATTTTTATATTTAAGCACATATTCGTTTTGTCATAATCACACAACCAAACACTTAACGAAGTAGAAACCAAAATAATTTTTAATGTAAAACAATTCTAAATCGTTTTGTTGCTTAGTCGTGACGAATATTCTATCATAGGCTTGGCAAGTATACGCATCTCCCCCACTAAAGCCAAGGAGTAACAAGTCTAAAGCGGTAAAAAGGGTTTGTTGGTTAAGGGTGGATCATCCTTTTTAATCACTATCGATCTCATATTCCTGAAAAGGCGACAAAATTACAAATACATGATCGAATCCACGACCACGATACTTGCAATTGCTCAATTCCTTAACTCGAATAGGCTAAAGATAGGACCAAATAATCTTCACCAATAATATTATATCAAAAAGGGCAACAAAATCATAAATACATAGCCGAATCCATGACTACGATACTTAAGATTGCTCAAATCCCTAATCTCAATAAATCAAAGGTTTGGATGAAGAATGATATAGGGTATGGATAATATTTGGGATACAAATTGGTGTAAAATGAAAAATAAAAAAAACAGATAAATTAAAATCCTAAGTGTAGTTAATCACTTTCCCAACCATCCCATGAATAAGACTCATATCATTGAATAACTCACGCTTTAACACTTGAAACACACGCTTTAGGTAGACACGAATTATACTCAACAAAATCTCAATCAAAGAATAACCTTAGTTGGCGTTCCCATAACGGCCAACTCCCATTCAATCCATAAATATAATATACAACAACAAATAGTGGTGATATCTCCCACTTAATACAAAACTTTACATAAGTTGGTTAAAACAAACTTCCAACGTTTCCTTTTTCTTTTTCTTTTCTAATTTTTTTTTTTTTTTTTTACATCAACATATATGTGTAAAATTTCACAACTTTTCTATCACTATTTTTTCGGATAATTTTTCCATACTCTTCATACTTTCAGAAATAATTGTAATAGTGAAAGTAGCAAACACACGAAAAATAAACTAAAAGTTATACAATATTTACTTTCATATCAATTGCATTGTGCAATTTCCCGACCTAACCAAAGATAATGAATTACGCACGCGAACACAAGTAATGTAAGGAAACACACTTTGCCTAAAGCAATTAACCACGGATTTTAATCTACAGGGTAGGCTAAGGTGTAAGGGTGTAACGAAACATTATAACAAAGGTGTAAGAAACGAAAGGAATGTCTCTGAGGGTTTTTCTAGGGGTATCTTACTCTAAAAGTGAGAGTAAACAAAGGGTTTATATGAGGGTTAACTAACCAGTGTAGTTAGTTAATATCACATAACATATAAAGGCTATTTGGGTGTAATCCTAGAAATTTATCAATTTAGACAAGTCACTCCAATTATATAGATAATACTCATTATGGTGGTCTCGAATAGTATACAAGCCAAGTTCTAAAGTTTACAAGTCACCGGCACACTAAAGTTTTAATATTTTTGAAAGAATAGAGTTATGTGTGCGGTTATGTAATTTAGACTTTAAACAAAAACATGCTAAAAAAATTAAATTTTGATATATTAAGCGCATTTTAAGCATATTTTGAAAAAGTTTAGGACAAGTAAGTGTTCTAATTCTCCATCCCCCCACTTAAGTTAAACAACGTCCTCGTTGTTTGTGTCAAAGGTTAAAAACTGGAAAATAAAAGAATTAGAACAGAAAAACTCCCCTGAGATTTGCTCGGTATGATCCTCCATTATTCGTATAAGAGCAAAAATCAACTTTCTTGTGGATGAGAACGTTTAAGCTTCATAAATGATGTATCCAAAAAAATGCAGGAATCTATAATACCATTTAGACTTTAACACACCTGAGTTAAGAATGTTCAAACTTGCATAATACATTAGTAGTTAGTAAAAATAAAACCTAAAAAATTAAACTGTAAATCATCAGGTCAGTCGATACGCCATATCTTATGGAAGAAGAAACGCCGTATCGAGCCTGGAATAAATACGAATCAGAATAAAAGATGCGTCGCATCCTTAACCAGGGATGCGCCGCATTAAATAAACTGACAGAAAGTTTTAAAGTCAAAAAAAAAAATGCAGAAAATGAAATAAGATATATGACCGGTGCAGGTGATGCGTCGCATCTTATGATGGAGATGCGCCGCATCTTCTGCAGGTCTGACAGACTCGACACATAACAGAAAAGTAAAAAATTTTCCTTCGGGTTGTCTCCCGGTCAGCACTTGTCTTTATTCCAGAGTCTTCAAGTTAGACTCACGTTCAGCTCCTTAATACCGACCACTGAAAGAGTCGGAAGCATCGCGCTCCCTCATCGCCAGTCCAGTAATATTGCACACTCCTTGCTCGCCCTTAATATCCACGCCATTCTTCTTTAATATCTGTGTGAAAACGTAGAGGGGGGGTGAATACGTTTACCGTTTTAAAACTTAAAACTTGTTGTATCAAATTTCCAATTCGGCTAGTTCTAATATGAACACTGTCTGTTGTAGTTAATGTCTACCAAGTTGTCACACAAGTATTATCACATAATCACAACACAAGCAATCACATAATGCAAATATAAAAGTAAAGAGATAAGTAAAAGAAAGCGCAAACCGAACACGATGATTTATAGTGGTTCGGTCACGGAGCTCCTCTCCGCCCTACTCCACTCCCCGAGTACCCAACTCGAGAGTTACTTCACTAGATCAACAAGCTCCCTTTCTTAGGCGGAGAAAACCTTTACACGTCGCTTACTTCCTTTTTCGGTACTAAGCTAAACACCGGGTTCTTTCACATGGTAGAACCAACCTGACGTCGCCTATTTACTTTACCGACACTAAGCTAGATGTCGAGTTCTTTACAAGGGTACAACCACTCCCGTCACTCTTTGTATTTTAAGGACTAAAATATTAACCTCACTCTACTGATCTAAATGATACAATGATGGTTACAACAATGATCCATGACATAAGTATATCATGGATATGAATGCCTACACTATATGAACTTCCATTGATCGGAAGCCTTCAATGTATGAATATCACAAGATCCCTAAACTTGTTGTGATGGATCTTCATATATGCATCTTCATGGTGGATTAGTAAGTATCCTATGGATGATGACTTGTGATCTTGAGCTTTGCTTCACAGGATCATAACAAGTGTATGCTTACAACATAATGAAAGTTAGTAACATTATGATCATTATGTAATGGATGATTAATGTGTGTTTCTACATGATTTACTAATGATCTAAATGTATGCAAAGGGTAGAGGGAATGTGTGTTTGAGTTGGATGAACAATGGGTAAACAATGGGCTTCTATTTATAGCCAACAAGATTTTTGCCCCACGGATTTGAAGGATCCCTTTATTTGGATCCGCGCTTTATGTCATTTGGATCCGCGGGTGACAGCTAGCAAATCTTACTAAATCTTATGAAATCTTCAAATGTCAACTATGTAACTTGAGAATCTAAACAAGATATTATACAATCTTACAAAGATTTCACTTGTGATGTATGCCATGATGTCATGGTATTATTTAACTAATAAAGTTTCCATTTTAAGAAATAAACATGTAAACTTGTATATGTTATTCCTAGTGAACTTTGTAATGTTTATGTGTATCCTAGTGATCATATAAAATGAGGTTCTAAGTAGAATGATTAGCCTTTTTAAAATACTTAATTACCTAACCGTATTTTAAACATTCTAAATGGTTTGTTAAGGGTTTGATCATAATGCCACATAACAAACATGTACGAACCTGTGTTGTATCATACGAGGACTCGAGAGATGTTGAATGTATGTTGAGACAAGATAAGATTACAAGTAACTTGTACATTTTACGTTATGTATCAAGTTACATGTTTGTCATCAATCAAAACAAACGAGATTGCTTGCACTAGCAATCTCCTCAACGAGACTGCTTGCACTAACAATCTCCCCCTTTTTGATGATGACAAAATATGTAAACGTGATAGAAAGTAAAAGGCAAAAAGTTACTTGTGTCCGTAATTACTTACTTTCTCCTTGTGTCTGTTTACACCTTTCTCCCTTTTCTCCTTGTGACCGCAATTACTTACTTTCTCCGTTTACACCTTTCTCCCCCTTTTGTCGAAGCAAAAAGGGTGTGTCCTTGGAGTTAACTTCATTTCTCCCCAAAAAGGCGAGCTTGCATCATCCCTAGTGAAGTTAAATAGACTACTCCAATCTCATATGGTTGTTAGCGAATCCATGGATCAAATAAGGACTCTTTACCTACATCAAGGTTAGTGAAGTACAATAAAAAGAGTATATATGAAAAATGCATGATAAATGAAAAGCAAACACCCAATGATACGTGGGTAAGCTATGTTGGACTATGTTGACCTATCTCCTCCTTTTTGTCGAAACAACAAAAAGATATGCGTAGCGGAATGCGATTTTAAGAACTTTAAAGCTCCCCCTTGATTTATACTCCCCCTAAATGGAGTGACAAGGATATGATGTATGATTATGCATGATCCTACAAAACAAATAGTTAGACTATTATATGCTCCCCCTTGATGTATACTCCTCATTGCTAGAGTACCATCGTATACGGTTCAAGGATGAGAAATGCTAAAAATGATGAGTTTAGTATATGATATACTCCCCCTCGATCTATACTCCCCGTTGCTAGGGTACCGACGTATATGATCCAAGGATGAGAAATGCTACAAAATAAAGGTTAGTATAAAACAATATTTGTCCTTGGACAAGTATGTGATATATATGATGCATCCTAAATATGCTTGACGAAAGCTCCCCCTTGCTCTAGGGCGTCAAGATGAACCTACAAAACAAAAGATTAGTGCACTAGAAGCTATGTCTTAAGTCATATACGACCAATGTGAATAGACGATGCAATATGAGTGCTAGACTGATAATCCTCCTGATTTGAGAGCGTTAAGCAGCACCTATAAAAGAAGAAAAATAATCGATGCAAACTTCATCCTATGATGAGTATGCTATATACGTTCGAGCGTATATGATGATGAACCTACAATGAAATAGTTAGTGCAATATATTTTATCTCAAGGAAAAAAAATTATGCAAATAATCTAATCATAAACAAATTACCAATTGTGATTGTCTAATCAAAGAAAAATATGATGCAGCATACTAATTATGATATCAATCGTGATTATCTAGTAAACCATGCTATAAAGAGTGTAATCTTCTAATAAGAATTACATTTACAAGAATATCATAAGATAAAATCCTACAAAATTAAACAATGCCTATGAGGAGGATATGAAGTGAAGTTAAAATGCTTAACGTGAGTGGTGTTAATATTGGTGTTGGTTTACTAGTGAATGATAACTTAATGGATGACTAAAGGTTGATGTAAATAGGTTTTTCGCTAATCCATGGGGTTGATGATTAGTGAAAAAAAATGATGGATGGTGGTGATTATAATGAATGCAATGAATTCAGAAACTCTAATGTATAGCAAATGCTATAAGAGTATTTGAAGACTGTTACGGTTATGATATTATCATCTACCAAAGATGAATCGTGCCATAGTAAATGTTTGAATGAAAATGAGAGGAAGTGAAGACAATGATCACTTAGGAATAGAGATTCCATATGTAACAATTGGAAATACTAGATACCTATATGTGGATGAGAATGACATCATATGATGAGAGTGTTGATTGGACCAACGTGTTTAGAAAGATGGTTCTGTTTGCACTGACAATGACGTGCTTGATATGTGTCAGAATGAAAAGGATGAGATCCTATGATGGTGTTCTAGACAATGAAGTTGTGAAGGAAAATCCTAGACTCGGTTGTGAGAGGGTTGTCTGTTTTAAATGGTTAAACACTGAACTTGGTACCCGCGGATTTGGCGGAACCAAAATTTTGGTTCCGTCCTTCTTATCGAAGGGTTCCGTGGGACCAAAATTGATTTGGTCATGTTTTGTCGTTTTTGATCAAACGAAGGTTCATGCTAAGGTCTATTCACTTATAACTACTAATTTGGTTTCACTAATCCTAGTCAAATTCTAAGGAGACTTAATGTATCTCATTTAAGAGGTTTGTCAAACACATGATGTGTTTTTCTTTTAATGAGATATTGGTGCAGAGCTGTGATGTTGAGCTAATAAGGTTAGAAACACTTTGTGATTTTGTGAACTGATTTAACTAAGTGATTTGAACCTACTTGTCGGTATTTGGGAATGTAAGAAACATGAGTACATGTTCTTTAATGCGAAAAGACAATTATGTGAATGAATTTCTCTCCTCCTTAATTGGTGGACATTCAACATAATATATGATGCATTAAATGAAGAATGAAGGTAAAGTGTTTAGGATGTTGCAGATTAATGAAAGCGATGAGCTTAGCAATGTTTTAGTGGATATTGGTTAGCATACAAAGAACTTCATCCATGAAGTTACGTAGCTCTTCTCTATCAATGCGAGATGATCGCACGATGAGGCATGTGGTTTTCCTTATGGGAGATGTATTGTTTTAACTAAAAGATGATGGAGATATTGTTAGGTGAGCGGAAGCAACAATACGATTTGGAGAGAGGTATATTGAAAGATATCCAAACACAAATTTCAAACCTCTAAAACTTAATCCTATTAGCTTTTAAAGCTATATGCAAGAAAATGGATCCCATAAACATATTACTAATCTAAGTAGCAATAATGAGATAACAATTATGTAAAATAAGCATAACAAAGAGAAATAACAAATAGTTTGTTATCAGCCTACAAGACAAAAGTCTTAATGACAAAAGATGTGAATATCATATGACAACATCTTATAAAAACAAATAATCTACTACTAGACACAAAGATACCACATAGCATAAAGACAAATAATCATATTGCAAGATAGCATTGTTTTAGATACTACATTGTGAAATTGTTTTTAAGTTAGGCTTAGTCACTTAAGCATACTTACCCATTAATTAACACAATGATCTATGTATAAAATAAAATGACTTCTAAATGTTCATCATACCAAGACCACTTAGACAAAGTGCACATATGGCAAACAAATAGTGTGACAAAGAAGTGAGACTAAGATTCATGCAAACCATTATAACATTTAGGAGCATGTACCATTTAGACAATCCTACGAAAAAGCTCAATGATTGTCAACTAAAGACAAAGACTATCTAACACCATATAGTAAGTGTGAGTTAACAAGTAATACGTTAATCTTGCGAAATAGCATATAACAAAAGAATGAACATATCATACAAATCATACAGCATACAAGCATGCAGACAAAACCTTTCTAAGGTTTACACATTTGACAATGATAACATCAAGATATCAAACAAATATCATGTAATCAATACACGTATATGTAATGCAAGTGATTTTATTAATAAACTAAAGAAAAATCACATCTACTTCTTGTTTGATTAATTATTCCTAAGACAAGATAATTCACCAATACATGACTTAATGAGACTCAACTATTTCTATAAAAACTAGTGTGATGAAGATGTCATGTTATACACGTAAATTTGACAAATATGTGTCGATAGATTTTAATCATTGTGTTTGGAATCTAAGGTTGAATGATCTAAAGGATGACATCCTTTAAGTTGAGTTTAAGTATGAGTTATGCAAGTGATCTAAGATCAAGACATATGTTTGTGTGTGGTAATGGGATATGTCATGAACATTCTGAAGAAAGTTCTTTGGAACAAGAATCTAAATAAAGTTACCAACTTTAATAGGTTTTGTGTATGCTTCAGAGATGTGAATATGCACAAAGTTTGACCAAGGTTTAATGTACGCTTGAAAGGAAATAGATACGTATGGTATCTTTCAACAAGTAAGATTTAACTAGTGCTCAATAAGGAAGATAGTTCATAGAACTAGTGGATGTTTGTTTTAAGATTATTTTCCCGATGAGGTGTAATGAAATCTCTTGTAACATAACCGTTCATGTTGCAAGAAAATAATGATGCATAGGATATACATTATCCTTTTTAACAAGATGAAAAATAAACACATAATGTTTTTCCGAAACATCATGTTTTCCTAAATGAAGATATGAACACAAAGTATTTGAATTGGATAGACTTATCCTAAATAAACTAGGTTTCAATATTATGATAACTAGATGATGACAAGATAAACTTACTTGAGTTTCTTTTGTATACTCCTAAAGATTCATTGTTATTTGGGATGTATGAGATTGGCTTTGAGATTTCATTATAACATAAGTTGTTACAATGTTGATTCAAGATTTAATGAAACAAAGTATTACCAATACTTTGATGACTTGTGGTACTACTTAATGAATGTGAGCATTATGCTCATTTGATGGTGAAGTTCTAATTCTATAGGTGGCAAGGTATTGATGAGTTGATTCAACTTGCATTTGATTTGGTATGAGTGTTGGACTAAGGGCTTTTTGAGCAATGCACTCAATGGCGTGAATTATGGTGATGAAGGAGTTTGTTGAACTTTTGGGTTTCATGAATGTTGAAGATTACAAGAATGGATACTAATTCTTGTGGTTCACTAGCGGATGAAGTATTTGGTTATGTTTGTGAAACCTAGGGGCTGAAGGTGATGAAGATTGATTCTTATGGACAACGAGGATGAAGACTAACTCTTATGATCCATTGGTTGGTATTACTAGCATATGATGTAATCTAAAGCTTAAGGTCTAGGATATATCACAGAAGTGAGTGTGCTGTGATAATGATGAAAGTACAAGAGTACTTAGGTGATAGGATAAGTGTTTTAACATACGTTGTTAAAATACTTGGGAGTAGATCATTTCGGATATGACTTTTAATGACTACAATCGTAAGTCAAATTTACTTGAATATTTCGGATGAAATACTTAAGTTGTCAATCCTACTTTATTGAGATAAGACTTGATAATACATCTATAACCTAAGTGTGAGTTATGACTCGATGTAAATCTTAATCGTCTTGAAGAATGACATGTTAACCAAGTAAGGCAACATATGTGGAAACTGGACAGTATCCACAGTCATGAGTTGGGTTTGTAATCTATGATATATTTGCAAACAGTGAGTTTGGATTAGTTTGGAAGTTGTCAATTTACAAATCAAGCTAGTGAATGAGTAAAGGATGGGAGGATGCAGTGTGTAATGATCACAAATACTCAGTGGTTTACCGAAAAGGTACCTTGGAGCATTTTCATGAAATTTGAAACTGTGATTAGATATGATTGTCCTATTTGGTGTTTGGTGAGATGTCCTAATCCTAATTTGAGTGAACATTAGTGATAAGAATCCTAAGAACTAGAATCAATAATCTAAGGATCTAGATTAGTTGGGAATTTTGAAAAAGTTATTGTTGACACCCACGGATCCAATCAACAACAAAGGCGGAGCCAAAGTTTGGGAGCCGTGTAATCCGTGGGTTCTGGACTGGCGGATCCAAAGCTAACTCTTGACGGATCCAAAATGAGGGATCCGTCGGATCCGTTGAACAAAAGTACTAAAAACAAACAGAGAGATATGCAAAATTCGTGTTTTTCGACCAAGACCTGAAAATTCTCCTGGAACATATCTATTAGCTAATATGTAATGCAAAACTACTAAAAATGTTTATTCTAACACACATACACACATAGTTTAATCCGATCATATTAACTTACCTTAAATGAGAGTTAAGCCAAACAGTGGCTTAAACCCGGAAACTTGATAACATCAAAGTGTTATCGTCCTGCATGATATGGTTAGTTCACATGAAGGTTTAACAACAAGATACTGTCCTAAAGGCATAACAACTCAACACATCATTGTTTCAAATTGTTTGTACCAAACACTCTTTTTCAAAGTTACTACATGTTTACACATTTTAACACTAGAGCAAGAGTTTGTGCAAGACAATACTATTAAACTAGCTACACTTAGTTCACATTTCAAAGTAAGTTATGCAAGGTTTTCACATAACATCATCAAGCAAGAATATCTAAATCTAAAAGTGAAACAAACACAGATTGTCAATGTATTGCACAATATCTAGCAAATGTTCTATTATGCATAAAACAAGCAATTAATAAGCAAGCAAGTAAGTATCATGGCAAGACACTTATGTATTACAAATAAACAAGTACAATCACACTTATCAACAAGCATATCACATATATGCAAATAATATAGAACAGTTAGCCACATAGCATAGCATAGATGAAAATATACTTTTCGTCACTTTGCGTTTAAATATGACGATGTATGCCAAGCTTAATTTGTTTCCTTTATATTACCAAATTCTTTAGTTTCAAAAGAAATCATATTTATGAGCAAAGGATACCAATATACATTGCTCGACTCAAAAGTTTAACTTACTGTGTCAAAATAAAACTTAACATTTTGAACAGGTTATAGTATTTAATTTGTTTTACCTACTTCAATTTAGATCTAGGCCATGAGACTATTTTTAAATGAAAATAGACTTAATTCCCTTCAAAATGATAGGTGGCGCGACTCCTACGGACTTACGGTTAATTAGTTATGAATTTTTTGAAGTTTGACAAAAACTGAGTACTACACCGACGGATCTGACGGATCCTTTTAGAGGGATCCGCCCTTTATGTGATTTGGATCCGCCGAGACCTGTGACAGATTATCCTAAACTCATATTTTGACATAGCGAAAGTGTGTGGGACTTGCTACACTTAATCTTAGGCATATATTACAAATATTAACAACATTTCTACCTATGTGACTTATCTAAATATTACGGAGGTGATTTTTCAACTAACTTAATGATTATTCCAAACACTCCCTTCAAAATGGTATTTTTTATAAATTAGTTCTGAGCACATAATTTGACACTTACAAATTCTTTTGAGAAATATTTTTCTTTTATTTTTCAAGAACACCTTCAAGCTTGTATACAAAGTGATATTTAACAACAAAATTTCAAAGTATACTTAGCGAAACATTTTTCATATTATGTTCTGCTTCAGAGGCAATTTGATACATGGATCTTACTCTATTTTAAAAACCATTTGTTTTGAAAATGAGAGCCAACCCGCTCTGATACCAATTGTGAAAACGTAGAGGGGGGTGAATACGTTTACCGTTTTAAAACTTAAAACTTGTTGTATCAAATTTCCAATTCGGCTAGTTCTAATATGAACACTGTCTGTTGTAGTTAATGTCTACCAAGTTGTCACACAAGTATTATCACATAATCACAACACAAGCAATCACATAATGCAAATATAAAAGTAAAGAGATAAGTAAAAGAAAGCGCAAACCGAACACGATGATTTATAGTGGTTCGGTCACGGAGCTCCTCTCTGCCCTACTCCACTCCCCGAGTACCCAACTCGAGAGTTACTTCACTAGATCAACAAGCTCCCTTTCTTAGGCGGAGAAAACCTTTACACGTCGCTTACTTCCTTTTTCGGTACTAAGCTAAACACCGGGTTCTTTCACAAGGTAGAACCAACCTGACGTCGCCTATTTACTTTACCGACACTAAGCTAGATGTCGAGTTCTTTACAAGGGTACAACCACTCCCGTCACTCTTTGTATTTTAAGGACTAAAATACTAACCTCACTCTACTGATCTAAATGATACAATGATGGTTACAACAATGATCCATGACATAAGTATATCATGGATATGAATGCCTACACTATATGAACTTCCATTGATCGGAAGCCTTCAATGTATGAAGATCACAAGCTCCCTAAACTTGTTGTGATGGATCTTCATATATGCATCTTCATGGTGGATTAGTAAGTATCCTATGGATGATGACTTGTGATCTTGAGCTTTGCTTCACAGGATCATAACAAGTGTATGCTTACAACATAATGAAAGTTAGTAACATTATGATCATTATGTAATGGATGATTAATGTGTGTTTCTACATGATTTACTAATGATCTAAATGTATGCAAAGGGTAGAGGGAATGTGTATTTGAGTTGGATGAACAATGGGTAAACAATGGGCTTCTATTTATAGCCAACAAGATTTTTTCCCCACGAATTTGAAGGATCCCTTTATTTGGATCCGCGCTTTATGTCATTTGGATCCGCGGGTGACAGCTAGCAAATCTTACTAAATCTTATGAAATCTTCAAATGTCAACTATGTAACTTGAGAATCTAAACAAGATATTATACAATCTTACAAAGATTTCACTTGTGATGTATGCCATGATGTCATGGTATTATTTAACTAATAAAGTTTCCATTTTAAGAAATAAACATGTAAACTTGTATATGTTATTCCTAGTGAACTTTGTAATGTTTATGTGTATCCTAGTGATCATATAAAATGAGGTTCTAAGTAGAATGATTAGCCTTTTTAAAATACTTAATTACCTAGCCGTATTTTAAACATTCTAAATGGTTTGTTAAGGGTTTGATCATAATGCCACATAACAAACATGTACGAACCTGTGTTGTATCATACGAGGACTCGAGAGATGTTGAATGTATGTTGAGACAAGATAAGATTACAAGTAACTTGTACATTTTACGTTATGTATCAAGTTACATGTTTGTCATCAATCAAAACAAACGAGATTGCTTGCACTGGCAATCTCCTCAACGAGACTGCTTGCACTAACAATCTGTATAAACAAAGTTCTGTCCCTTTCGGGCAGAGATGACAAAATGATAGACGGGAAATTCTTATTATTATATAGACATAAATATGCAAGGTGGGGTGGTAGTTCAATAAACATATCATTATTCAAATTTGTATTCCCAACTATTTTCCTACGTTTGTTAATCACTTCGCAATCATACCACTCATCATTAGAATCATTAATAATATCGCGCCTAAGTTCGGTAGGTACATTAAGGTCAATAAATTCCTTGAGGTTCTTATGATTAGGATTAGTTGAGTTGTTTTGAATCAATGTTTCTCCCATAAGCTTAGCTTCTAGATCGAGGTCCATACGTTCTCTTAATCCTAGTACATAAACGCCTCTAATTATGCTCTTAGCAAGATTTTGGCACTTATAGACTAGTTTATTGTTCCCTACCTTTAATGAGATTTTTCTTTTAAACACATTAATCTTAGCATGGGCGGTAGACAAGAAAGGTCTTCCAAGGATTAAAGGAATCTTAACATCCTCGGGCATATCTAATATAACAAAGTCTACGGGGAAAACAAACTTCTCAATCTTAACTAGCACATTTTCAGCAACCCCTTCAGGTCGTTTTACCGTTTTATCAGCCAATTCAATAAGCAGCTTAGTTGGTGCTAATTTTCCTAGTCCTAGGCTAGTGAATGTCTTAAGGGGCATAATACTAACGCTAGCTCCTAATTCAGCTAATGCATTATTGAAAGATATGTCATTAATTGAACAAGGTAAAGTAAAACTTCCTGGGTCCTTTTCTTTATGAGGCAAGGCATGTAAGTCGGTTGCAGAGCTCTCTTCTTTCATTGTAGCCTTGATCTCCTCTTCAATCTTTTCCTTCTCGTTGAGTAACCTCCTTAAACTGATTGAAGAATTAAAGAAAAATTCGGGCTTTGCAGCATCATTACCATTCATCAATCTTCTAGGAAAAGGTATGTTAGGCGTGACTTCTTCAGTAGTGCATATGGCCTTGACATGATCTCTTGGGTTAGTTTCAGTTGAGCTAGGTAAACTTCCGTATCCCTTTTCTTGAAGAACCTTGCTCATTTGTCCAATTTGTTGTTCCAATGCTTTGATCGAAGCTCCTTGATTTCTTGTTATAGTATCCGTTGAGGCTCGGATTTCTTTGATCATAGCGGTGTTCTCTTCATGTCTTTTAGCAGCATCGGCCATAATTTGCTTTAGAGTGTCATCCAAAGTCTGCCTCCTTTCTTGATAAGTGGGATTATAGTTGTTCTTTTGATAGTATCCCGGAGCAGCTTCCCTAAATCTTCCTGAAGGTTGGAATGGTTGTCCAAATTGTGTGTAGTATGCTTCTTCAAAAGTCTCACTTTCATTCTTTTTAGGGCAATCTTTAGTGTAGTGAGGTCCTTCGCATTTTTCACATCCAACTTGGGCAGCATAAACTTTCTCATCACGCTTCTTCATCTCTCTACTAATTTTATCCAATTGAGCTTGAATTGCAGCAAACCCGTCAAAATTAGTGATGCTCTTAGATCTAGTAGAGGTTCCGTCGTGCCATTTTTGAGAGTGATCAGCAGCTTCTTGGATAGCTTTTCTAGCATCGGCTGCACTCATTTGAGGCACAGCTCCCTTAGCATCCAAGATTTGTCTAGTAGGCACGTCCAATCCTTGATAGAACAATATTATCTCCTGCATTGGACTTAGATAATGTTGAGGGCATTTCATCAATAAGTCTTTAAATCGTTCCCAAGCTTGATAAAGAGTTTCATCAGGCTCTTGCTTGAAATTGTTGATAGCCTCCATCTTTTTAGCAGTTTTAGCAGGTGGACAATATCTTTTCAGGAATTTGCTCTTCAAATCTTCCCATGTTGTGATTGAACTAGCAGGTTCATTCCTTAGCCACTTATTAGCAGCTCCTTTAAGCGAAATTGGAAAGATTCTTAGCATAAGTTGATCGTCAGAGACTCCTTCTGTAGTAAACAAATCTGCAATCTCGAGGACCTTTTCAACATGTTCATTAGCATCTTCATGTTCTGTTCCACTGAAAGCATTTTCTCTTAGCTCCTTGAGAAACTGACCCTTCAACTCAAACTTTGACTTTTCATCAAACTTCGGTCTAGCAACTCCTGAACTGTAATCAGCACGGGTTTTGTTCATGTATTCCTCCATAGTAGTGTTTTCCGTCATTGTTTCTGTTTCTTCTTTCTCCTTCTCTTCAGAAAAGTAATCAAGCTCGAACGAACTTGAAATTTCAAAGCTTTTTGTGTTGAAAAGCCTTTTAAGCGAATGTAAGGCTCGTTCAGGATCTTCGAAAGGTTTAATCAAGTTCTTAGTTGAACTCCTGGTCATGCACTTCCTGAAATCATCACAAAAGCATCAGTAGGGTATGTTCAAGAAAGTAATATATCATAAAATTAACAACGAAAACGGAATACGAAAAATAAAAGTTGCTGATATCTGCAAACGATGCGCCGTATCCAGAAAGTTGGATACGCCGTTTCTTATTACGTTAAAAATTAATCAGACTTTTATTCAGAAAATAGATACACCGCTTATGAATTAGAATGCGCCGTATCCAGTTTAAATTATCAAAAATCGATTATATTTATTAAAATTAAATGCGTCGTATTAACAAAAGCTAATGCGCCGTATTTTCGTTACGTTTCAAAATACAAGATTTTTGATTTAGTAGATGCGCCGTATCGATAATGATCGATGCGTCGCTTCTGTTTAATAATTCGAAAAACTGTTTTTAATTTAAATAGAAAATACGCCGTATCTGTTAAAACAGATGCGTCGTATGGCGTTAGGGTTTAGAAAAATTTCTTATTAAAAACAGAATACGCCGTATCTTGGGGAAAGATGCGTCGTACTCGAATTTATTAAACGCGTTGTATTTTATAAAAATTAAACGCAATACGCCGTATCTGTGAAAACAGATGCGCCGTATCGTTTGTATCAGCACAATACAACGACAGCAGAATGCAGAAAAATACAGAAAAAAAAGAAAAACAAAAATAAAAACAAACAAAAAGAAACAAAAATTACAGAAAACAAAAACACACAAAAACAGTAGATATGCAAATTATACAATGAATGCAATCTATCTAATATACAACAGGGTTAGTGGTTAGAATTTTTAAAAAAAAAACTAATTAAAATACTAAATCAAATTAACAGATAGTAACAATTCACTCCCCGGCAACGGCGCCAAAATCTTGATGCGCGTGATGCGTCGTTGCGGTTTAGCAGTATTAATGCCTACTCAAGTTTTAAATTTATATTTAGCCGACTTATCAATAACACACACACACTTAACGAGCAGTGTACCCGGTCAGTATGAATATAATGGTAAGCAGAGTGTCGATCACTAAGAGTGGAACGTATTATCTAGTTATTCTAATCAGTATTTTAATATCCTAAGTTAGTAATACAACCTAATCTAACGCAAGGGGGGTTCAGCCTGAGAGACTGGCACAGTTTGGTTATAATTAAATAGAAAACTAAACTAATGAGCACGAATCAGCGATTAGCACACACGTACACAGATAGATACTCGATACAATAAGAAGACCTGTCCTGATAATTAAATAGCTTGTCACTTGTTTTATTGCTAGTTTTATATGAAGTGTATATAATTAAACCTTTCTCGTTGGCTCTAATCTTATCGGCGAGTAAACCCTTAATGATTACTTATGTCTATCCTACTTTTCTAGAGACGCTAGAATAAATAGGCGAGGAAGGGGCATGGCGACCCAAGCAAGACTCAGCTAGACACAGAGGTTATCAATGCACTAATAAAAGTCACCAAAGACATCAACATATAAACTTTAATTAATGGGAAAGCAATATTAAGGGGAGTGCATGATCTTCCGTAGTCACATGACACAAGCCCATCAATCCTGATGAATTAAAGCGTATTAAAACAATAAAACAAAACTACTTAATGAATTGAATACATGCAGGACCTTCTTACAGCTCTTGTATCTTTGTTTGAGGTGTGTCTTGTGCTGCTTGGTCGTCTGAATTCGGCTCTAGGGTTATCAAAGGTCTAAGGTCTTCCCTCGGTCTCTAAAGTCTCTTTAATTCGTCTGACCTTGGGGTATTTATAGTTTCTGTCTGAGGGATCGATGCGGCGCATTGACTTAACTTCGCGTGGGGTCCAAGATTAATATATTCTGGAATATTCGTACACCGTCTTTAGATGCGGCGTAACTTGATCTTTGTATGCGGCACATGTACTTTAGCTGTCTTGGATTGTAACTGGTGAAATCTTGATAGTGATATGCCGTATGTTAGAAGTATATTGCGGCGTATCTGGAGTAGAACGAGCTTGATCTTCTTCTTTGACCAAAGTTTCATATGCGGCGCATGACAGAATTGCATGCGGCGCATTCTTCAAAGTCAGGCAATGGTCTTCGAATTCATCCAAGTATGATATTGCGTCGTATCTGTTGAGTGAGATACGGCGCATCTTCTGGATTTCAGTAGACTTTTGACATCTCGCTTGTTTTGCTCCATAATTAGTCCAAAATCGCCAAGTTTCACATAATGCTTGTTTTTACCTGAGAATTACTAAAGTAAACATTAATGTATCGATTCTCATATATAATATAATAAAACAAGTCAAATAAATAGGATAAATGATGATAATAAAATGTACTTATTTGAGTTCATCAATGGTCCATTAACAACATAATTTTAAACCAAATACCTTGTTTATGATTTGTTGGTGTATCACTGTCAAACATTCTCGCATCTGTTGGTCTACTTTTAGGTGTTGAATATCTCACTGATGAAAAAAACACAACATTATATCTGAGTAAAATTAAACATTAAATCAATTTTATCATCACTCTAAAGTAAAAACACCATACATTCTGGACGCATAATTGGTGTGTGACTTCCAGCCATGTTCCCATTAACTGTGACAGATCTATTCTTTATACCGTCTCCATCTACAAATTCAAACAAAATTCCTCATTGTAAATATAAAGTCTGTGAGTGAAAATGATTAACATAAGGCATTAATATATAGGCTGTAAATAAAAATATAAAAACATGTAAAATCTAACAGAAAAAAATATAATATAACTATTATGAACTACTTTATATGCTTTTCAAGCGTGTATTACAAAAAAGGTTTAGCAGTACCAAGTTGAAAAGAAGGTAATTAAATTGAAACTTAGTACTGAGATAACGTAATTGATGAAATAGTACTAACATGCTAGTTAATATTAAATTGAAAGTTAATACTGCTATGATATTTAAGGTGCAATTGTAATTTTAAACTTGGCACTGTTAAGATGCGTTTAAAGAAACAGTACTAATGTGAAAATTAGTACCGTTGTCACCCAACTGTTATAGCAACAAATACAAATTATGCATAACATGTCTTGTAAATAACAAAATCACATAATCAATGAATGACACAATATCATTGTATTAAGAATATGTTAATAGTCACGTAAACTATCAATCACACAATATCAATGTATTAAAAATCAATATTAAATTCAAAACAATATAATTCCATAACACAAATATCGACATAATTGAAAGTTAATACTGCTATGACATTTAAGGTGCAATTGTAATTTTAAACTTAGCACTGTTAAGCTGCGTTTAAAGAAACAGTACTAATGTGAAAATTAGTACCGTTGTCACCCAATTGTTATAGCAACAAATACAAATTATGCACAACATGTCTTGTAAATAACAAAATCACATAATCAATGAATGACACAATATCATTGTATTAAGAATATGTTAATAGTCACGTAAACTATCAATCACACAATATCAATGTATTAAAAATCAATATTAAATTCAAAACAATATAATTCCATAACACAAATATCGACATAATACT
Source organism: Artemisia tridentata subsp. tridentata (assembly GCA_021014915.2). NCBI lineage: Eukaryota > Viridiplantae > Streptophyta > Magnoliopsida > Asterales > Asteraceae > Artemisia > Artemisia tridentata. Next base: position 440,802,219 of record CP139506.1, on the reverse strand, counting down.
TTTAAAACATAATACCTCTTGAATGACTTGATGGTGTATCACTTTCAAACATGATGTCATTCATGGTAGTGGTTTTCTTCCTAACAACCCTTGAATCGGAAACAATTATATAAATATTGATAAGAAAGTTAACACTATGATATAGACTGTTAAACAAAGAATATTAATTTGTTTGTTTGACACACATAAGCAATTTAATCAACTAAAATATGTCAATATCAAAGGTGTGATAAACACAATTTAAATGCAGGATACCTTCTTGATGCATGGTTGAATCCACTGTAGAAGCTTTCTTTTTCGAAGCCTTTGCCACTACAATTTTAAATATACATTTATCTCAAATCATTGAACAAACATAGTAACAGAATTTCAGCAAAGAACATATACAAAACTGTTTATCATTAAAGTACCTGATTCAGGACCTTTTCCATTTGTTATATGGTGTGGTGTACTTTTCACTCCTTGGACATCTACATGAAAGTTCATTGTAAAATGAAACAAACACAAATTATATGCAACCAAATTATTCAAGAACACAATACCTGGAAGACAAGTCTCAGAATTTTTGTTTTGTTTAGCCTTTGAAAGCCTTTCAGAATGTCTTTGCGGCTGCATATTTAATTGAGTTGCAATAAAATATGTATATGTTTGTAGATACACACTTAATGATGTATATATAGTGAAAAATTAGGGCTGCAATTGTGTGAATTTTAGATATATGCAAACTATTTTTGGAGATAAAAGATATCATAGAATCCATTTTAAACGTATCCTCATATGAATCAAACTGCAATAGCTATTTTTGGAGATAAAAGATATCACAGAATCAATTCCAAACTTATCCTCATACGAATCAAACTGCAATAGGTATTGTATTCGGATTAAGCTTCCCAAATAAGTGTATATCCTTCCATGCGTTTATAGATTTTAGTTTGCAAAACAAATACAAAACATTGTGTTAGTGCAGTGGTTAAGATGTGATTAGCACTTATTCACAAACCCATGTTCGAATCCATGATAATGAATTTTTTAACAAACAAATTCCGGAATTCACAATGCATAACATTGCTTACGTGGACTCATTGTGATGATGTGGAATAAAAATATGATGAGGTGGTATTCCATGTCATTGATGATGTCATACACAACCTGTTATATATATGTTATATATATATATACATATATATATATATATATATATATATATATATATATATATATATATATATATATATATATATATATATATATATATAACAGGAGGCGTTACACGTAGATAATGCCACCTCAATGCCACATAATCATAAAAATGCCACATAATCATAAGTTGTCCACCTAAGCATATTTAATACAAATTCGGATTTATTTTTCTCAAAAAGTCATGGTGCAAGATTCGAACCTATGATTTGTTGGTTCATTAATTAGTAATCTTACCACTAGATCAACTTAATTTTTGAGTTATATCCTGCAAAATTAAATATACAATGTTTACCAGGTATTAATGATACATATCTTTTCCTTAAATATAGTTCCTAATAATTATAAAACATGCAGGAAAATTTGGAGGATAAACTGAAATTTATTCGGTATCCCTTTCTTTAAGCAAAAAACACACAAAAAAACCCTAAAACAAAAATACCGAACCAAAAAGAAAAAAAAAGAAAAAAAAAAAGAGCCGCCATCATCATCATCATCATCATCATATTTTTGTAGGTTAGTATAATCAGTTACGTGTGCATGATTTAGACGTTTTGGTTTTCATTTATGTAAATGACACAAGTGCAGGTTGCTATTGAGGTTCTTGAATCTTGAACAAAACCCGCCCAACAACTGTAAGTTTTAATTTAGCATTTGTATCAAGTTAGTTAAAATGGTGAATATGGTCTCAAATTACTTATTGCAATATTACGTTATTTATTTTACCGGTTATTAAGCTCAGTATTGTGTTTGTTTATGTAGAGCTTGATACAAATACACTATGTGATTGTTCTGTTCCTTATTGGATTTGCATGAAGAAATTTTTGTGACAAGTGATCTTTTTTTTTCAACCTCTAATTATTGAATTACATAAAGAAATTTCTGTTACAAGTATGTTTTTTTTTTCATTTGCAACTTCTTTCTTTATAGGCATGCCATGGAGACGTATGGGGATTACAGTCACAATTGCAAGAATGCTTAATCAATTATGAGAAATCTGGTGATGGGATGACACATCAGGTTCCAAATCCGGTTTTCAAATATGCATTTAAGAATACACTATGTGATTGTTCTTTTCCTTAACTATTTATTAGAGGAAACTATTACGTAGTTGCTAATATGCTTGAAAATCTTAGCTGGTCTAATTGCTCATCTGAGAATCAAGATAGGCATAAATTATCTTATATATGTATAAAGTTGCGCTCCTCTACAGGTCACTCTGGCTCATCTATTAGCTGCCCGTGATAAGTAGAAACGAACCCTTTTAGTTGAGGTAATACTCATATTGCTCAGTTATGTAAGATAGTGTCATCTTGCTCAGTTAGTGAAGTATACTAATACACATGTTTGTATGGCCACATCAAATAAAGGCACATCTGATGGACTTGACTCAAGCTATAACTTATGAATTGATTTTTAGAATTTTGTCATATATTTGGGTAGTTGAAAGACTTCATGGTACCTTTTGAAAATAATAGTGTCGCAATTTTTTAGACATGAACTGAAGTAGTTTTAGTAGTTGCATTAATTAACAACCCTCATGCTCTATGAACTACTGAGTTACCTGTATTTTTTTTCACCTGAATAATGCAGTTGATGACTTGATGGTGTGATGTGTTTATAGGAAATTCCTGAATATCATAGAGCAGATGTTGTTAGTAGCATGGTGTACGAAGCAAATGCAAGGCTGGAGACCCCGTGTATGGCTGTGTAGACACAATTTGTCACCTTCGAAAGTAAGTAAGTGAGCTCCAAGCAGAATTAGCGAAAGCACAAGCAGAGAGGGTCAATTTGCAATGTCGACAATCCAATATTCTAACTTTGATACATATGCAAATGGAACAACCACCACCAATCTCACATCCACCCCAACAGCAAAACGATTATGAGAAATACTTTTTTTTTCAACTATTGTGTTTATAATATTTGCCGTTATCCGTTCATTCACTGTTGGTTTCTTTTCTGGTTCTGGTCACGGTTTGTGTTGGTTTGAGGGTCGAATCATCTGGGTAGGATCATGCAGCTGGGAACGAGAGAGAGGGATAGAAAAGGTGGGCCACTGGAACATGACTTAGGTCTGAAATCAGTGCGGATTGTGGAGGGAATAGCAGTCGCAGCTGATGGGCTCCCTGTTCAATTCGTGACAGAAAATTACTCTTGCTTAAACGTGGCTACTCCTGGTAATGAACCTGGTTCACTTTCTTCTAATAATAAAGCTATCACATCTGTTGGTGATGGTCTAGACATGGGTGGGAACAGCCCTAATGTGAGTGCTCTAAAACGCACTTATGACTGCGTGATTTTTGCTGATAAGTATCCAGTGGCTGGGAGCAAAACGTTCAATATTGATTTGCCTAAGGTGCGTAAGTAGTGATCACGATTTGTTGTTAACTCACCCATTTTACTTATTTTATAGGTGGCTCTAACGCATGGACCAGACAATGTTATTCCTGCGTTTGGCCTTTTATTTCTGGCAGAGTCGTTAACGCCCTCAGTTACACGAATAGGATTGTGAACGTTTAATAGGCAAGCGTCCAAGGAAGGTATGGCAGCATCTTGCTTTATTTTGATCGTAAGTTAGCTTAAAAAATACCTGATATTTGATTGAAAAATTATCTTATGTATTTGACTAACTTCATTTGGGGAATGCATAGTCTGGCCTATACTATCAGCCAAACTGAAGCATTAAGCTTGTCTGAGCCTCTATATGGTTGCTGGTTTGAAAATTATAAACTGAATTGTATGGTTTGCCACTGCTTTACATGAAAAAACCAACCATCTTAGCTGAACCAAACCAAACCAAACCAGACCATATAATATTGACATTAATTGAAGGACTCTATCATATACACTATTGGCTAATTCCAGTTGCCAATTAAGCGCTAATTCCTATTTTTCTTCTTTACTGGTCTAGGAAAGGAAAAATAAATGTGGGAGGTCGTTATTATCTTGCCCTCATCATCATGTTTTTTGTATGCCAACTCAACAGTACATAGCTATTTGTGTGTGTGTGCATGTGTTTCTGTATTAAAAAAACAGCTTTCTATTTTGGGCTCAATAACTAGCCAGCCATTCATCATTCTGAAGTCACGAGGCTATTATTCTATGTTACCAGTAAGGGGTTGTTTCATTTATCTTTACCGGGATATTATCAATTTGATTAAAGTTGGGATAGACTTCCAAGTTTAACTTTTCTCAAAGCAACTACTTACATGCTTCTTCAAATCTCATTATTATAAGTTTTTAGATTTAACTAATTAGAAAGACGTAGCCAGTTCTTTCAGACAGTTAAATGGATTTTTGCAACCTACTCTGGATTTGTACATCCAAACGATTTCGTGGTTTAGTAAAAGTATATGACTATTTAGTAAATTTTTATATATTGCCCTTTTGTAGAAGAATCTGAGGATGAATCCGGCAATGTATGATGATCCAACAGAGAAATCTACATCAAGATGCAGTCAGAGACTCATTACCGCTAAAGAGACACGATCATCAAACCTTTCTTCAATTGGTCCCAGTCATCGTCCTCTGGCAGCCGGAGTGACCGAGATAATAAAGAACATTCTTTCTATGGTTACAACTTCAAGCGAAAACGGACCCCATTGGGCCGACAATTTCAAGCTCAAGTACCCGAATCAGTTGAACAGACTTATGAACCCGACACCAAATGGCTTGGGACTCCAATTTGGCCTCTAGAAAAAACTGAAACAAGAAGTAGTCTTATTGAAATTGAAAGAATAGGAAAAGGAAGAGACGATTTCTGCGGATGTGCATCTCCTGGTTCAATAGAATGTGTTAGGTTTCATGTTTCTGAAAAACGAAACAGGATCAAACTTGAATTGGGCTCCGCTTTCTTAAAATGGGAGTTCAATGAAATAGGTGAGAGTGTTGCTCTCAAATGGACTCCTAAAGAAGAAAAAATGTTTGAGGATATCATAAAGGCAAACCCTGTGTCTTCAGGTATAACCTTTTGGAGTGACCTTTGGACTCATTTCAAGGACAAGAGTATGGCGATTTTGGTTAGCTACTATTTCAATGTTTATCTTTATAGGCATAGGGCCCACCAGAACCGATCTGATTCGAGTAATATTGATAGTGATGATGATGAGCTCGAGAATATTGAAAATGATGCAAGCAACAAAGCTGCTCCTGAATCCATCTTTTGCTCCCCAAAGAAGACTCGTGTAAATGCTAGATAAAGTTACTATTTTCATATTAAGTTGCTCGGGTTTTTCTTGATTCTAAAGAGATATTTGACTCGAGTGTTGACCGAAAACGAGAAAAAAGTAGGGTTGAAGTGTCTAAAGTTTTTGTTTATGTTTGAGTGTATACATGGAAGAGGTATTAAGGTGGTTTTGCTACTTTTGGTTACTATGGTACACCATATTAATAGTTATTTGCAGGCACCCTATATTGCATATTTTTAAGGGGGAATTAAACATTTGCATTAATATCAACGGGTTGCTTGGGTTTACATACAAATTTCCCTTAGAGCATTGGGTGTGGTGGCTTGAGCCGTTTTGCCATCTTACCGCCACCTCAACTTTTCACATTTTACATTCACTCATAAGAAATGGCAAGGGTGCTATGTGACCGTACCTTATTGCATAGCCAATTTAACTCGTGACTGGACACCATATTTTTGCAAAATAAGTTGTTTTAAACACTACGGTTTTTTTTTTTTTTGATCAAGCAAAATAAGTTGTTTTAAACACTACGGTAAAGGTGCTTTTTATTGGGAGGAATGGTTATAATAGTATCTTTGAACTATCATCATACAAAATCAAAACGAGTAAATCCCTTAATTTTTAGAGTAATTTTAGACTTCTCACAATTTATTAATGATGGTCAAAAACCTTTTGCCGCTTAGGCCACAATGTTGTTGTTTGTTAATTCAAAAAAAAAAACTAATGTCCTTTTTCAAACTCATCTACAAAACAATGGCCATCTATAATTCCCAAACTAGGCCAAAAGTTTTGGCCTATTTCAAGAGGAAGCCAAAACCAAGTTCTATTTCCCATTTTGTCCACGCTCGACCGCTCGACTGCTCGATCCCATAAAACTAGCGACACGTGTCATTCCTTTATTGACACGTGTCATTCTTTTATTTTTTTATTAATAAAAATTTGGCCCACAATTGACCAATAAATTTGGCAACATTAGTCCCTTAACCAAACAAGCGTTTGCAAAGTTAGTCCTTTTATTAACGGCCATTTTATTTTAGTCCATCAACCAAACAAGCGTTTGCAAAGTTAGTCCTTTTACTAACGGTCGTTTTATTTCAGTCCATTAACCAAACAAGCGTTTGCAAAGTTAGTCCTTTTACTAACGGCTGTTTTATTTTAGTCCATTAACCAAACAAACTTTTGCAAAGTTAGTCCTTTTCATTTTTGGTCCTTGCGATTATTATTATTATTCAAAAAAATTCAAAAGAATTTATAAAAATTCCAAAAAACTTATAAAAATTCGAAAAAAATTATAAAATTTCGAAAAGTTTCGAAAAAATTTATAAAAAATCGAAAAAGATTTAAAAATTCGAAAAAACTTATAAAATTTTGAAAAATTTATAAAAATTCGAAAAATTTTTAAAATTCGAAAAATTTATAAAAATTAGAAAAAGTTTTAAAAATTCGAAAAAATTTAAAAAAAAATCGAAAATTTATAAAAATTCGAAAAAATGTATAAAAATAGGAAAATTTTTTAAAAATTCGAAAAATTAGAAAAAATTTATAAAAATTCGAAAAAACTTATAAAAATTCGAAAAAGTTTTAAAAATTTGAAAAAAATTTAAAAATTCGAAAAAACTTATTAAAATTCGAAAAATTTATAAAAATTCATAAATTTTTTAAAAATTAGAAAAAATTTATAAAAATTCAAAAAATTCGAAAAAATTTATTTAAATTCGAAAATTTTTAAAAAATTCGAAAAAACTTATAAAAATACGAAAAAATTCTAAAAATTCGAAAAAACTATTAAAAATTCAAAATTTTTTAAAAATTAGAAAAAATTTATAAAAATTCGAAAAAATTTATAAAAATTCGAAAAATTTATAAAAATTCGAAATTTTTTTTAAAATTAGAAAAAACTTATAAAAATTCAAAAAATTCAAAAAAATTTAAATAAAATCGAAAAATTTTAAAAAATTCAAAAAATTCGAAAAATCTAAAAAAATTTCGAAAATTAGAAAAAATTTAAAAAAAATCGAAAATTTATAAAAATTCGAAAAAATGTATAAAAATAGGAAAATTTTTTAAAAATTCGAAAAAACTTATAAAAATTCAAAAAATTTATAAAAATTCGAAAAAATTTTAAAAATTCGAAAAAAATTATAAAAAATCAAAAAATTTATAAAAATTCAAAAAATTCGAAAAAATTCAAATAAATTCAAAAAAAATTTAAAAATTCGAAAATTTCGAAAAATTTAAAAAAATTCAAAAAATATTTAAAATTCGAAAAAAATTATAAAAATACGAAAAATTTTAAAAAATTCGAAATTTTTTTAAAAATTAGAAAAAATTTATAAAAATTCGAAAAATTGGAAAAAATTTATATAAATTCGAAAATTTTTAAAAAATTAGAAAAATTCACATAAATTCGAAAAATTCCTATAAATTCGAAAAAACTTATAAAAATTTGAACATTTTATAAAACTTCGAAAAAATTTTAAAAATTCGAAATAATAGAAAAATTTATAGAAATTTGATTTTTTTTTTAAAATTAGAAAAAAAAATTCAAAAAATTCAAAAAATTTTTAAAATTCGAAAAACCTTATGAAAATTAGAAAAAATTTATAAAAATTCAAAAAATCAGAAAAAATTTATAAAAATTCGAAAATTTTAAAAAAATTCGAAAAATTAATAAAAATTTGAAAAAATTTATAAAATTTCGAAAAATTAGAAAAAATTTATATAAATTCGAAAAATTTATAAAAATTTGAATTTTTTTTAAAATTAGAAAAAATTGAGCAGTTGAGCAGCGGTGGTCGAGCGCTCGACCACCACTGCTCAACTGCTCAACCGCTCGACCACCACATTTCGAATTCTTTTCGAATTCGAAAATTATTGAGCATTTGAGCAGTTGAGCAGCGGTGGTCGAGCAGTTGAGCAGCGGTGGTCGAGCGCTCGACCACCGCTGCTCAACCGCTCGACCACCGCTGCTCAAATGCTCAACTGCGCAATTTTTTCTAATTTTAAAAAAAATTCGAATTTTTATAAATTTTTCGAATTTATATAAATTTTTTCTAATTTTTCGAATTTTTATAGATTTTTTCGTATTTTTATAATTTTTTTCTAATTTTAAAAAAAAATTTTGAATTTTTATTAATTTTTTCTAATTTTTCGAATTTTTTGAATTTTTAAAATTTTTTCGATTTTATTTAAATTTTTTTGAATTTTTCAAATTTTTATGGTTTTTTTCGAATTTTTATAAATTTTTTCTAATTTTTAAAAAATTTTGAATTTTTAATAGTTTTTTCGAATTTTTAGAATTTTTTCGTATTTTTATAAGTTTTTTCGAATTTTTTAAAAATTTTCGAATTTAAATAAATTTTTTCGAATTTTTTGAATTTTTATAAATTTTTTCTAATTTTTAAAAAATTTATGAATTTTTATAAATTTTTCGAATTTTAATAAGTTTTTTCGAATTTTTAAATTTTTTTCGAATTTTTAAAACTTTTTCGAACTTTTATAAATTTTTCGAATTCAAAAAATTTTTTAAATTTTTTCAAGTTTTTCGAATTTTTTGAATTTTTAAAATTTTTTAGAATTTATATGAATTTTTTCGAATTTTTTGAATTTTAAAAGTTTTTCGAATTTTTAAAACTTTTTCGAATTTTTATAAATTTTTGGAATTTTTATAATTTTTTTCGAATTCAAAAATTTTTTTGAATTTTTTTAAGTTTTTCGAATTTTTTGAATTTTTAAATTTTTTTCGAATTTATATAAATTTTTTCGAATTTTTATAAATTTTTTCTAATTTTTAAAAAAATTTTGAATTTTTACAAATTTTTCGAATTTTTATAAGTTTTTCGAATTTTTCAACATTTTTCGGATTTTTCCAAATTTTTCGAATTTTTATAAATTTTTTCGAATTTTTATAAATTTTTTCGAATTTTTAAAAAATTTTCCTATTTTTATACATTTTTTCGAATTTTTATAAATTTTCGATTTTTTTTAAATTTTTTCGAATTTTTAAAACTTTTTCTAATTTTTATAAATTTTTCAAAATTTTATAAGTTTTTTCGAATTTTTAAATCTTTTTCGATTTTTTATAAATTTTTTCGAAACTTTTCGAAATTTTATAATTTTTTTCGAATTTTTATAAGTTTTTTGGAATTTTTATAAATTCTTTTGAATTTTTTTGAATAATAATAATAATCGCAAGGACCAAAAATGAAAAGGACTAACTTTGCAAACGCTTGTTTGGTTAATGGACTAAAATAAAACAGCCGTTAGTAAAAGGACTAACTTTGCAAACGCTTGTTTGGTTAATGGACTAAAATAAAATGGCCGTTAATAAAAGGACTAACTTTGCAAACGCTTATTTGGTTAAGGGGCTAATGTTGCCAAATTTATTGGTCAATTGTGGGCCAAATTTTTATTAATAAAAAAATAAAAGAATGACACGTGTCAATAAAGGAATGACACGTGTCGCAAGGTTTATGGGGTCGAGCAGTCGAGCGGTCGAGCGTGGACAAAATGGGAAATAGAACTTGGTTTTGGCTTCCTCTTGAAATAGGCCAAAACTTTTGGCCTAGTTTGGGAATTATCTCTTATATATGTTTATTAACTAGCCTACGGGGTGTGTGGGATTGCTTACGGAGATTTATTTAGAGTAAATTGGATGTAATAGAGTACTCATCAGACGTGCGCAATGTCTCATTGAGATTAAACATTGAAGAAAATTTACATTAATTTACTTTGTATATTTTAATTGTTCTATAAATCTTAACGTTCATTTATTTTCAGTGTTAATGCATTCAGTATAGAAATTGGTACGTTTGTATCTTTTTCATTTGACGAGATGGCAAGTTATGAAAATACTTTTTTAGTTGAGTACAAGTAAGCCCAACTTTTACATTAAATATTATTGTTTTTTTATATAATGCTTGATCAAAATTACATAAATGAAAATACATTTAAAACTCAATCCATCTATATATTTTGAAACAACTATTATATAATACAGAGCAAAAAAATTTAAGAACAAAGTTGCATACAAAATGTCAAACTATATATCTTAAGAAGTATATAAATAGACCACTTATTTTAAACTAAAAAGTAAAAAACATAAACAAATTTACAATTTTAAATTGCTTTTTCTCAAATTGTTTAATAATTAATAACGGTCAACACCATTTGCATGTTTTTGAAATAACTTGCTCTTAAAATTTTACAAATGTAAACTAATACCATAACAAAAATTAGAATGTATTTATATTTGGTATATCCAAAATCACAATATTAACAATTTTTATACCTATGTAGGTTAATAAAAATGATTATGTATTTATAAAAAATCATAAATATAACATTGATAATCGTTTGTTATATAATTAGATTAATAAATATATTTATAACTAATTTTATAATACCATAAGAAGAAAAAAAATTACCCATCCTTAAAAATAATTTCCCACTAACTGACACTATCTACCATCTTATAATTATGATATTAAAAAATACAATAAAAGTAACGTCCTTAAAAATAATTTTAGAAAAACTAAAACCATTCAAATTATAATTACAAGTCATGCCCGCCCATCGGGCGGGCTTTGAAGTCTCTCTCTCTCTCTCTCTCTCTCTCTATATATATATATATATATATATATATATATATATATATATATATATATATACCAAACTTAATTTTTTTTTATAAAATCGTACGTACGTCAAAAGCATGTTAATATTGGGCTTGTTTTGTTCGTAATTTAGAGCTCTTCGCAACGATATTTTTTTCATTAAAGAATTCGATAGATATTTACTAAATATTTGACGAATAAAGTTTGTTATATAAAAAAGTTGTAATTATTAAAAAGTTTTAAATTTAAAAAGTGAATCTCGTGTAACCCCTGCAAAAAAAAATACACGAGATGTTATTTTAATTTTTTTTTTTTTTTTTTTTTCAAATCCCGGGTACACCTGGAACATTTTTTACGCAATATATATATATATATATATATGTGTGTGTGTGTGTGTGTGTGTATATATTTTTTATTTTTTTTTTAATTCGACCAATAAGAAAATGACACATAATCACAGGAACCTCCGGAAACTTTTTTACACGAGATGTATGTCCACTTTTGAAAACGAAAAAAATATTAGGTACTACTAGACATATACACTCGTATATGTCTAGTACAAAAAATTTTGCAGTTTTTATTCTTTTGTATTTTTAAAAGTAGTTGGCAAAAGGGTTTATGGATGGAGAAAATATAACGTAGGTGTATGAATGGAATTTGATTTAAAGGATAGTTTAGGGAGTGTTTTGTCCAATTTGTTGGTTTCTTTGAGGGAGAACATGACAATGTCACATGGGGGCTGACAACCCATTTGAAAGGTTATTGAACCATATGCATATAAGGCTAGATGGCAAGGTCATCTATCCTTCATCATACACATCAGCGCCATGTCAGCTTTCTCTCTCCTCTCACTCTCCTTCACCTAACTTCACCATTTACTAGTCAAGGGTTCACCAATTTTTCACCTTAACTCCCATTTTTTTTTATACTTGCACAATTAAAAACGTAAACGTAAAAATATAAAAACGTAAACTTCAAATTTAAAAACACAACGTACGAAATTAAAACGTTACATAAACTTCAGGTGTCGGGGGATTGCTTTGATTATTTTTTCGTTGAGCACGATTGATGTTTCGGGGAGTGTTTTCTTGAGATATTTTTTTGATAAAAAGAGTGTTAAAAAATTTGAGATTGTGTTTAAAAATGGTGGGTTTTATGTGTATTTATAGAAAAAAAATTGGGGGTGTTGAATATATATATATATATATATATATATATATATATATATATATATTTTAAAGCATGCAAGGGATACATTTTGATTTGAACGAATTAATATTCAGAGCATCTTCAAATTTAAATAGGTGAACACTTCACCATAATTGTTCTTGAAATATGTGTCTAGCGCGTGACTTTTGATGAAAGGCAAGAGGGCCCCGCGTGAGTTTTGCAACTTGGTGAAAGAATCACGTACCTTGACAACCGGCCTAACAACTCAAAAGAAAAAGGGTAGTGGTTAACAACTATTTTCTGTCAATTTTCACTTGCACTCATCTATGGTAAATGGGTCATACTATCGACATTTTTTGCTAGGCCTCTATTATAGGAACCTTTATCATGTGGGGGCCGTTATTTTGGTCAAAATATATAAGTTTTAAAACAGACAATACAACCGATGACAGCAGACAAAAATAACACCCCACCTACAGGTGGGGTCAGGATAAGATGGGCCTTTCTGCTATGGTATAGTCAAATCTTATATATGTAGTACAACAGTATTTTTACAAGGCTCATCTTATCCAAACCCTCCTTAGGGGGGTATTGACTTTTTCCCCTGTTGCCGCCGCTTGTATTCTCTACTTTGTCGGATTGTACATTCTACCAAAAGTAGCCGGACCTCACATAATAGGAGGGTGTGGATAATAGAGGCCTAAAAAAAAGGACTCTTGTATACAAACCCCCCTTAATTTCAAAACCTACTAACCCCCCTAGTTTTATACCTTTTTATCTTATTATGTTTTGTATCTTTTTTGTCTTACTATGTTTTTTTTTTTTTTTTTTCTCTTCTACTACCTTTAGTTATAAAGAGGTAAGATGTAAATATAACAAGTTTAAATGTAACAAATTTTTTTTTCTTTCTCTTCTACTATCTTTTTTGTCTTAAACATGTAAATTTAACAAGTTTTAACTTTTTTATTTATTTTTTCATTTTTTGTGTCCAACACAAGCAGCAAACAAACCCAACTTGCCACTCTTTGTGTAAAAAAATGTAAGTTGCAGCAACAAGTTAAAAGTCGAGTCCTTTTGTCTTCTTTCTTTTTGTAGAATCTATCAGTCCAAGTTGAGTAGTTTGTTTTTCAAGTCACGTGAAGGTTTCCAGTTTGTAATGTCCTTTTGATTCTTTTTTATTTTTTTATTATAAACACAAGCAGCAAACAAACCAAAACACAAGCAGCAAAACAAAAACATAAGCCGCAAAGAAAAACACAAGCACATAAGCAGCAAACAAGCAAAGAAGCAGCAAACAAATCACATAACCGGAAGCCACAACAAGCAAAGAAGCAGTTATACAACCCCGCAAAGAAGCAGCAAACAAACCAAAACACAAGCAGCAAAACAAAAACATAAGCCGCAAAGAAAAACACAAGCAGTTAACAAACCATCTGTAACACCCCCTAATTTGATTTGTGGCAGCGGAAAAGTAATTAGGGTGTTACGGTGAGGATCGAGGTTTAAATTTCAGAAAAACGGCCCGGAAGGGGCGTTTTGAAAGTTATATGTCATTCAAAAGAATATTTTTGATACAAAAGTGAATTATTCGATTTGAAAATCCCATGAGAAAATGTGATAATTTGGAAAGAATGACATATTTGATTTTACACCAGTTTATTTATCAGAGTATAAGATGCACGCTCCGTGTCTTGTCCTGCTCCGTTAATTACCTGAGATAAACATGCTTAAAAGTCAACACAATGGTTGGTGAGTTCGTGGAGTTTAATAGAAAAGAACTTTCTTTCATTAGATTTAAAAGGTGTACAGTGATTGTCGAAATAAATAATAGTTCTTCATTAAATAAATAACAAGTCGTGTTGAATAAAAATCCACAAGTAATTCATGTATGATCTCAAGCGATCATGAGTTTCAAGTTATAAATGAAGATGAGCTACGTTGTTATACGCTCGAAATGATGTGATGAGTCAACTTTTAAAAGTAACGATATACCAAACATTTTGGGTTGTCTCTAATAGGATTCACATATAATAACATTTAAAGTTCAAGTACAGGATTCATAATCATAACACATAGTGAAAACATTAATCTAATGTCTGAAGTCTATCAGTGGTCTCCTAAATACAGCTGTATCCTAAAATATATATGAAACATTCATATATTCTTCAAGTTATATTGCCCTAAGCCTCATGACGCGCAAAACGTTAACAATTGGGTGTCCCACCAGGTGACTGATGGGTGAAAAGCCCTCATGTAATAGGTGATTTGCCAATTCCTATTTTTCTCAAATATAGTGCATCACTGCTAAATACGACTAACCATAAGGCATTCCGTCAAAGTATTTAGGGGATAGGTCGTCAGCCTCTAACAGGTTTCGAAGCTGCCCACTATATTCGCGCTCACCGCAGTGATTAATGGCTCATGATCGAGGGACTTTATGGCAATAAAGTAAACTTAGGCAATATAGGGTTCAGGGGTTCATAATATATACGTATTCTGGTCTTGGCAATTATTTCCAGTGAAATGTAGAAATATCATAGTAAAGTAACAGTACATTCATTTGTTATATGAATGCATACAATGAGTTTCAGTATCATGTTACGTCAAGTAGTTTAAAATGTTATCTTGCAAATTCAGTGGTTACGCTAAATAAGCAATTTGCACATATATCGAACATATATTCTTCTCAAGGGTGATTTGAACATGTATAGCATAGTGGATGATTTTGAGTAATTCATGAGAGTTTTCAAAGTATATAAGTAACTTAAAACAGTTAAAGCATGTATCTCCCCCAAAAGAGTTATTAAAAACAAGTGTTAAAAGTAGGGGCCACGACTCACGGTAAGTCATAAGAGTTTTCATAGTGTTTATAGAAGTATTGTATCGCAAAACAAATCATATAGTTGATAAATGAGTAAAATATTTCGAAGCATGTATGTAGGATCGAGTACTTCGAGCTTGATTGAGCTTGGTATAAACAAGAACTTCTGTATGCTATACAAGTGTTTATGCGGAAACTAAACAGCAAGTATAATAAAGAAGAAAACTTTAAACGACAATGATCCTCTATGGATCAAACTATGAACTAAGAATTGTGATATTCAATATTGATAATGTTGAAAAGTGTGTCTCAACTCATAGACGGATATATCTTTTATACTAACAAGATGACCTAACCCTAATCCGTTCTACAAGAAAACGTGTGAAGAGATAAACAACAATCTCTTCTAAAAATAAATCTTAACAAACATTCTAAATATACGGATAACAAATAATACTATCCGCAGCAACAACACTATCGGCAGAAACAAGATAACACTGTCGGCAGCAATGAGCTTTCAGCAGGAACCAAAGCTATCGGCAGGAACCAGCTTTACACTATCGGCAGCAACAATGAAACTCTTATTTCCCAGAGATCCTAACAATCCTCCCCTAATCTTGAGGTTGACTAGGTTAACCTGCAAGATTCCAATGTGATAGAGCTTGTAACTTCTCAGGCTTGAGGACTGCGACTTAGCAGCAACAATAAGTAGTAACCAGCAGCAACATCCATAACTTGCAAGATTTCAACCTCTATAGCATCCAGCAGCAACTTCAATAGTTCAGCAGGAATTAGAAATCTTCTCCAAAACATGTATACTGGTCACCATTACTTCACTTGAACTTGGCTGCTACTATGACAATATGTACATCAAATCACTTTAAGTTTCATACGATTCTCATCACATCCAGGGGTGTTAACTCCTGCGAGAGGTGAATCATTGAAAATTAATGGATTTGATGTCTCTTTACCAATAGCCATCACTACTGGAGTAGCCAATGTTTAGGTGTGTGAGACCATGGTACATTGATAACCATCTGATTTATAAGCAAATCAGCAACTATAAACGGATTTGACTTGTCTTTACCTGTAGCCGTTTGCTCAGGACTAGCCAATTCTTTGGTTTCAACTGAACCTTGGTGAATTGAATACCAAATATGGATACCAAGTGTCTTTACCACAAACCATACTTTTGTGGACTAGCCAATCCTTTGGATCCCATAAGGGTTACATCCATGGTGAATTGATAACCATTTTCAACTCTCAGAAATGAATCATGGGTGAGTTGAAGGACCCTATAGCTTTGAGCAAGCTATTACAGCTATCAACGGATTTGATTGTCACACCAGAGCCGTACCCTCATGGTGAGTCAACTCTTTCTTGTCTGCAAGACATGGTGAGTTGAGCACCATTTGTTGTGCAGGTGTAAACACCAACACTGTACCTGCAAGGTGTTGCTCAAAACCAACTTATTAACACACAAAATATACAAAAGATTTTTTTTTTTTTTTTTTTTTTTTTTTTTTTTTTTTTATCAAACTAAGAAAAAATAAATCAGAAACACACCAAAAGAAAAGAAAGAAAAATAAGAAAAGAAATAAAAGAAAGAAAGAAAGATAGAAAATATACAACAACAACAACAAGAAACATCCTCCCCTTAAGCTTCATCATCCCCTTAAACTGCAATCCTCCCCTTAAGCTGAGTATCTAGGGATTTACCATCCCAATATGAACCACCAAATGTTTAAACCTTGGTCCATCAAAAGCCTTGGTCAGCAGATCAGCAACATTATCATCTGTGTGAATCTTAACCACCTGAATAAGATGCTTCTCATAAGCATCTCTTATGAAATGATGTCGAATCTCAATATGCTTTGTCCTCTGGTGATAAACAGGATTCTTAACAATACACATAGTACTTTGATTATCAATAAAAATCTTAGTGTTCATGTAGTTGAACCCATAATCCAACAACTGATTTTGCATCCAAAGTACCTGTCCACAGCAACTAGCAGCAGCAACATACTCTGCCTCAGTAGAAGATGTAGCCACTATAGTCTGCTTCTTACACTGCCAAGAAACCAACCTCCTACCCAGAAACTGACAACCTCCTGTTGTAGACTTCCTATCAAAGTTAGCCCCAGCATAATCACTGTCACTATATGCTTCCAACACAAAAGGAGAATCTTTAGGATACCAAAGTCCCATCTTTGGCTGTCCTCTTAAATACTTGAAGATTCTCTTAACTGCATTTAGGTTAGAAGTCAATGGTGTAACCTGATGTCTAGCACATGCACCAACAGCAAACATGATATCAGGTCTTGAAGCTGTCAAATACATGAGTGATCCAATCATGGACCTATAAAGATGAACATTAACAGCAGCATCAGGTTCATTATTGGACTTAGGCTTTGGACGTTCAAAAGGAGTTGTAGCAACCTTCACATTTTCCATATCAAATTTCTTAAGCATGTCAGAAACATACTTCTCCTGGCAAATAAAGATCCCATCTGATTTCTGCTTAACCTGAAGACCCAAGAAGAAAGTCATTTCACCCATAGCACTTATCTCAAATTCACTCTTCATCAATTCTTCAAACTCCCTGCACCAGGCTTCATTAGTGGAACCAAATATGATATCATCTACATAAACTTGTACCAGGATGATATCTTTGAAATTCTTTCTGATAAAAAGAGTTTTATCAATAGTCCCTCTTCTATAACCATGTTTAAGCAAAAAGGCTGATAACCGTGCATACCAAGCCCTTGGTGCTTAATGAAGACCATAAAGTGCTTTAACCACTTTGTAAACCAAATTAGGATTCTGAGGATCCACAAATCCCTGTGGTTGAGTAACATAAACCTCTTCCTCAATCCTGCCATACAAAAATGCACTCTTCACATCCATCTGATATACTACAAACCCCATAAAGGAAGCAAAAGCTAAAAACAATCGGATAGCTTCAACTCTTGCCACTGGTACAAACACCTCATCATAATCAATCCCCTCTTCTTGTCTATGACCTTGAGCTACCAATCTAGCCTTATTTCGAACCACAATACCCCTAGCATCCCTTTTATTCTTTAGAATCCATTTAGTCCCAATAGCATGCTTTCCTGCAGGTAAAGGCACCAACATCCATACTTTCTGATTCTGAAACTGCTGCATCTCCTCTTGCATAGCCTCAACCCAATCATCATTAGCAAGAGCCTGAGCTATGCTAGTTGGTTCAACTTGAGATAAGAAACAAGCATACAGACAATGTAAGTAATCAGTATGATTGTTCCTCAACTGATCCTGTATATAACTGAGAAAAGCATATTCTCCAAACTTGGGTTGATGTAGCTTGCTTCTTGTCTGCACAGGGGAATTTATATCTCCAAGAATCAAAGACTGAGGATGAACTGTATTGATCCTTTTGGTAGCAATGGGATTAACTTCAATGGAGGATGCCTGATTAGTGATGGAGGGGTTGAAATCATCATCATATGAGGAAGAAGTAAAAATTCCAGTTCTGGACTGATGATGAGGATCATTCAGCTTATCTTTTGAAGAGACTGAGTTTCCAAGATCAGAAGGAATTGGAAATCTTTCAGGGGAGTTAACAACACCCACAGTGTCAACAGATGGAGAAGACACAGGAACATCAGCAGAAACCCTAGAAGGTTCGGCAGGAACAGATCCACTTTCAGCAGGAATGGGATCAGCAGGAACATGCATACCACCAGTTGAATTCAATTGTCTTCTAACTTCAGCTTCAGCCTTTCTCAGAATCTCCTCTGTCTCTTTAGAAAATCCAGAATCAAACATCTCAGCAGCTCTTTTGGCATTAAACTCTTGTCTTTGAAGCCTAGCAAGATCTTCTGCATAACTAGAATCACCTCCAGCCATATCAAAAGAATCCTTGAGCTTTAAACCTGAAATGTTGTTAGAGGGAAAAGAAGGAACAACTATAGGTCGTTCATCACTCTCTACATCAGAATCATCATCTGAGGTACCTGCATTATTAGTTTGAGAAACATTTGTACCAGCAGATAGATTTGATTTGAATCTATTATAACCTAAGGTGTCAGATAGATAATCCAGATCAAAGTACCACTCTGGACCAGCACCCTGCAAATTAGGTTTATCTTCAAGATATCTTAAGTTGAGAGTCTCTTCTATTCTCTTAGAGGACAGATTATAAACCCTATAGGCTTTACCATGAGCAGAATATCCAACTATAAACCCTTCATCAGCCTTTCCATCAAACTTGCCTAGGTAATCACTAGTGTTCAAAATAGTGACATGACATCCAAAAGGCTTAAGGTAACTAATGTTTGGAACCTTCCCAGACAAAAGTTCATAAGGTGTTTTATTATGAGGACTAGTAATAGATACCCTATTTAACACATAACAAGCAGTGCAAACTGCTTCAGTCCAAAACATAGTGGGCATCTTAGATTCAGCTAACATAGTCCTAGCTGCTTCTATCAGGGTCCTATTTTTCCTTTCTGCAACCCCATTTTGTTGAGGAGTTCTAGCATTACTATAGTCCCTCTTTATCCCCTTAGTCCCACAGAGTTCAATAAGATTAGAGTTTTTAAATTCTGTGCCATTATCACACCTTATTGACTTAACCTTTTTACTTAGCTGATTTTCTATTAAGGCAATAAAATCCCTAATAACTGGATAAGTTTCATCTTTAGAACCCAAAGAGAAAGTCCATGAAAACCTGCTAAAATCATCTGTAATCACCAGGCAGTAGTTCTTATGGTCAATACTTCTGATAGAAGTAGGACCAAAAAGATCCATATGAAGAAGCTGCAAAGGCTCAGAGATGTTGCTCACAGCAATTATGGCCTTGTATGATGCTTTGTGCTGCTTTCCTTTGTTGCAGGCAACACAATCGTGCTCATTAGAGAAGATCTTCATAGGAAGCCCTTTAACCAACCCATTCTTAGCCAACTTGTTAATGGTCTTGAAATTCACATGGGCCATTCTTCTGTGCCATTTCTTAGATTCATCCACAGAAGCTTTTGCAACCAAACAAGCAAGTGATCCCTCTGGCTGAACATCACTAAGATTGAAGCTATAAAGATTGTAAGTCCTAGGAACTTTAAGTTCAACCTGACTTTCATCAGGCAGCTTGAAGTCTTTGGACAACACAAAGCAATCATTCTCAGTGAAGAGAACACTGTTCTTCTTGTCACAGATTTGGGAGACAGAGAACAAATTGAAGTCTTGAAGTTCCTTCACATAAAGTACATCTTCAAAGTCCAGCTTAGCAGTCTTGATAGTTCCCTTCCCAGAAATTATTCCATCTCCTCCTCCAAATGTCACAGTACCTCCATTCAAAGGTACAAAGTCATGCAATCTATCCAAATTCCCTGTCATACTCCTGGAACACCCACTATCAACAATTCCAACATTTTTGCTTCTAAAAGGAAAATCCTGAGAGAAAGAGTACATATACAACATTAGATACAAGAGAGACTCAAGCCATTGCTGACTTGAGCCTGCCTAGTGGATCAATAAGAATAAAACCCTGGAGATTGATGAGATCCACCATTGATCTTGGACCCCATTTTCATATGTTGGTTATTGATTTTCCAAGAACAACCTGCTGAGGACTTAACAGCAGTTTTCCATCTTGCCCCTCCCTTATTCATGGTGTCAAAACAAACAGGTCTCAAATTATTTTGAAAGTAAGAACTAGTAGGTCTTCTGAAAGGTCTAGCCAAATTGCTTCTCCAACCAGCAGGATTGATCCTACTGGCAGGAACTGAATACACAGCAGCAACAGGCTTATCGGCAGGAATGAACTTATCAGCAGCAACAGGCTTATCGGCAGGAATGAACCTATCAGCAGCAACAGGCTTACCAGCAGGAACTGGCTTGCCAGTAGCAACTGAAGTTCTCCTTGCTGCTTGAGGAATATAAGGGGGAATATCATTCACATTTTTTCATACAAACCTATTTTGACATGCATTCAAACCCATCTGTTTTTCATAATAGTCACAATCTTTAATGAGATGATCATAACTACGACACACAAAGCAAGATTTCTTTCTAGGGGCCTTTTTCTTAACAATAACTTTCTCATTGCAAACAGAATTATTCAAACCAACACATGAAACAAAATTATCCTTAACACAATAAAAACCACAATCATAATTGTTTGAAACAGAACCACGACTAGAATTGTTTGAAACAAAACCACAACCAGAAACATTATTGATTTTAACACTATCAAAAGAAATATCTTCAACTGCAGCTGTCTTTGAGTGAGATTCCTCATTAGCTACTTCTGAGGAGAGATCTTCTGACTTTATTGATGCTGACTTGTCACTTGATCCACATGTGGCATTGTCATCTGTCTTGATTTCTAAAGATTTGTCACTGTAAGAACAAGAGACAAATTCATTAGAGTCACAATCAAGATTAGGCAAGTCCTTTGCCTGTTTGCCATACATCATTTGTGAATCATCAAAGTCATCAAATGGATTAGCAGGTTTAAATGTTCCAGTTATGGGTGGAGGAACAACATTCATTCCTCCTTCCTTTACATACTTTACAGGTTTTCTATAATCTACAGGTTCAGGGTTAAAAACACTATACTCATTCAGGTCATAATATTGATTTGGCCCTATCAGATCACCATACCCTAAACCTCTTTTAGTTTTGGTAGACATAGAACTATCAATAAGCTTATGAAGGTTTTTGGATGATTCTTTCCACTTTTCAAATCTAGCTAAGGAACTATCTAGTTTAGACTGCAAATCCTGATTTTCTAGCACTACCTTAGCTTTTTCCCTTTCAGAATGTTTAAACTCATTAGTGGCATTTTTTAAATCTCTTTCCAAAACCTTTATTTTTACTTCATACGCAGACTGTTGTTGTTGATACCAAACCTTTTGTTGTTCTAATGTTTTAACAGCCTTTTTGTGAGCCTTAAGTTGTATAAAATTATCATTATATTCATTTTTTTGTCATCAAATTCCTGTTTAAGTTTAGCATATATAGGAGAACAACCAAATGGGCATTTTTGTACCTGAGATGGATGACCCATCATTGCAAACTGACCAGCCACTTGTTTCTTTTCACCGTATCCAGCTACCATCCCATAGACCTTATCTGTTCCACTTGCAAGAGACTTCTCATGTTGCTCCCAGTCCACCATCGAATCCACAGATACCAAAGCCTTGGGGTCTTCTGACTCCAACTCTTGAATTCTGAAAGCAGAGTACCGTGCTTTATCATCCACCTTCTTGTCTGTACATTCCCTAGCAAAAT
The DNA here is from genome assembly GCA_021014915.2 of Artemisia tridentata subsp. tridentata. Classification (NCBI taxonomy): domain Eukaryota; kingdom Viridiplantae; phylum Streptophyta; class Magnoliopsida; order Asterales; family Asteraceae; genus Artemisia; species Artemisia tridentata. The sequence goes on along the minus strand of CP139506.1, from coordinate 440,779,951 downwards.
GTCCTGTTTGAGAACATTTATAACACCTCACCTTCCTTCTATCAAACCTGGCAGGCTCCTGTCCATTGAAATTAACCCTTCTTCCTGCCTTCTTTTCAAACCTATCCAACTTCAACGATATCATAGCCACCTGCTATCTTAAGTCCATCTCTTCCATATCCAATTCATCAACCTGATTGAAATCATCATACACAATCTTCTGTTGTGGTGTACTTTCAGCAACAAATGAATGAAGCACATCCACTACAAGATTCTCAGAACTGGTTTGAGCTTTTGGTGTGACAGGTGAGTAGGAGATTGATGATGTTGATGGTGTTGGACTGTTTCCATATGATGTTTTGTTAGCACCAGAGTTACTAACAAAAGCAGTATGGGTTGGAGTATGGGGTGTATAGGTGGAATACCCTTTGATATCAAGTTCAAGGGTTTTCAACTTGTTGTACAGATCGTCAAAGCTCATAAAATCCAGTCCTCCTTTGGCCTTGAGGGTTATGGAAACCTGTGACCAAGATGGTGGTAAAGCCCTCAGAAACTTGGTGTTGCAATCTTCATCATCCGGCCTAGCTTTCAACTGGTTGAGTTGACTCAGGATCTTGTGGAATCTGTCATACCCTTTGTGAATCCCTTCAGCCTCAGAGATCTTGAATTCCTGAAATTCTTGCTTGAGCATAGACTTTCTCATTTTTCTGGATTCATCATTCCCTCCAAATCTGGCTTTTACAGCATGCCAGATCTTTCTAGCATCATCCAAGTGATGGAAGTCACTCATATGATCCTCTGGAATAGCTTGAAGCAAAAGGGTTCTTGCCTTGGTTTCCCTTTGCACAGCCATGTGTTCTTCTGCAGTAACAGGTGGCTCTATATAGATATTGCCATCCTCGTCCCTTCCAGTATTCTTCTTGCTATTTCCCTTGAGAATGACATTCCACAGATTGTAATCACTGTTTGTGATCCAATATTCCATTCTCATAGCCCAAACTTCATACTCATCTTTCTTCAGATATGGGAATTTAGCATTGTTGGTGGACATAGTGGTGACGATTTGTGTTTGGACTTGGGATGTTTCAGGTTTGGGTTGTTGATCTTCCTGGTTAATGACATTGTTTTCTGGGTTTTCGTCTGCCATTGAGAGAGGGTTAAGAGATATGAGATCGACCTTTTTCTTCTTTATCAGAGATCCTTACCAGGCTCTGATACCACTTGTAGGATCGAGTACTTCGAGCTTGATTGAGCTTGGTATAAACAAGAACCTCTGTATGCTATACAAGTGTTTATGCGGAAACTAAACAGCAAGTATAATAAAGAAGAAAACTTTAAACGACAATGATCCTCTATGGATCAAACTATGAACTAAGAATTGTGATATTCAATATTGATAATGTTGAAAAGTGTGTCTCAACTCATAGACGGATATATCTTTTATACTAACAAGATGACCTAACCCTAATCCGTTCTACAAGAAAACGTGTGAAGAGATAAACAACAATCTCTTCTAAAAATAAATCTTAACAAACATTCTAAATATACGGATAACAAATAATACTATCCGCAGCAACAACACTATCGGCAGAAACAAGATAACACTGTCGGCAGCAATGAGCTTTCAGCAGGAACCAAAGCTATCGGCAGGAACCAGCTTTACACTATCGGCAGCAACAATGAAACTCTTATTTCCCAGAGATCCTAACAATGTATCTCCCCCAAAAAGTATAAATCAAGTATTTAAATAGGAGGGGCCACGACTCACCTGGAGCGTATCTGACAAGATATAATTATTAGATTTATGGAAATGATCACGGAAACGTCTTCGATACGAAACCTGAATATAAGGGAAGTCTAAGATTCTGATTTACTACTAACAGTGAGTGTGTGATGTGAGAAATCGTATAACGATTGGATCGGTGGTATGAGTGTGATATGCTTAAAATGCCTCAATTTAAAAATATAATATATCTATAATATTATCTTAATTCTTGTTTCAATCGACTCAAAATATTATCCTCTCAAAATATGCTGAAATGATATGCAGAGTGAAATTACTAAATTTCTAATAACGAAACTTTAAATAATGCATAACTTGAAATGAAACATGCATATGAAATGAAGGGTGAAAATAGAAAATAAATAAGAATGTCAAGTGAAATTAAATGGGTCCTTGTCCTTTTCAGATTTTATACTTTTTAGTCTAACTGCGATGGCGTTACGTCGTTAGTCCTCGGTTAAGTCCATAGTCCAATAATAGTCCAATAATTGTCCATATGTCCACATAAGGCTTGGAGTTCAATGGTATGTCAATTTAGGTCCTCTATAAACTGTTTTCACAGCTTCAGTCCATAAGTTTCACAGGTTGGCAGTTTTGGTCCTTCCGGTTAGTTCGCGTTACATTTTTAGTCCAAAAGTATAAAAATGATAAGGAAAAGTTATGCGACTTTTTATAAGTTATATTTAAGATTATTAAAGCTTATTTCACTAGCTTATTCGGTTGTTTGCTTATTTTTTTACTAATGGGCCAATTAACATTTTAACTTAAGGCCCGTTAAGAAATTTAGAGGCGAGGGCGTGAAAATAGTTTTGGGTTTGAATTTGGGCTATTTTTGGGATCCTGAAAATATATCACATGGGCCTAGTGGGCTGTCCTAACACTGATGCTTAATGGGCTTTAATTTAGCCCATTACCGAAAATAGTTTTTGGGTTATATTTTCTAAGAAACGATATAGTGTTTCTGTGATTGGTTCGGCAGTTTTAAATGGTTGTTTCTCGCTTGTTTTTACAAGGTTTTTAAACGAAAATGTAGTCAGTTACGTGGTGAAATGGGTCGTGTACAGAAAGGGCACGGTTATTAAATTATGTCGTGAGATATGAAGTCAGTTCGAAGGCTACTTGAGACTGTTTGTATACGTATAAAAAACACTTAGCATATTTTAGTTTTCCCCAGTTCTATTTATAGCGCGTGATGTAAGGTTTTCATACGTTCGAGTAAGAATGATGCATGCATGTGATCATATCTTAAACATGAAAATGATGTGCGAGTTGTGGTTTTTAAACCATCACAGTGGAGTGGGTTTGTAACCTTTATATGTTTCTAAGTAAGTTACTGCGTTTTTTTAAAATATGAAGGTGTGATACGTTCGAATGAAAAACAAAATGATGCATGGCTTGCTATATTAAATGTGTACTAGTAAAGTGTGAGTGTGGTTCTAATTCTTCCTCAGTGGAGTTGTCACCCTCGTGGGTTTGTAAATTGTAATGCAAGTACTAGTAAAATAAAAGAAATGATATGTTTCGAATGTAAAGAAACTAACATGTGCATGCATGTGTGGGTTGTGTACGTGAGATGTGGAGTGCAAACATACGAAACTTGAGAAGGGTTAGGCACTTACTACACCTTTTAAAGGTGGTAGAGAGGCTGTGGGAGTCGACTGCACACAAAGAACAAAGGCAGTGTTCTTGCTTGGTTCGAAATGCGTTTTCACGTATTGTTTTCTTCTTATTCGATTGCTTCCTAAGGTGAGACACACATTTCTGGGTTTTGATGTTAGTATTGAGAGTGAAAGGAGTGAAGGGTAGGTAGGCAAGGTAGCTAGAATGGGTAGGATTTATAGAGGGGAAGTTACCCACGTTGTGGATCTATGGTTCCTTAACCTAACCGTAGTTAGTTACTGTGAGTGAGCAGAGATTTGAGGTACATTCTCACATATTTTCTGACCCCAAGAGATTATAGAAAGATATGGATAAGTTGGTGTGGTTTGTCTTAATGTGTGAGGCATATATACACGTATACATTTTATTTCCTATATGCTCGACATGAAAGGTTAGCGTGCCACATAAATCTTCTATTGTCCAATCTTCATTCTAAATGTTAAATTGTGTCAAAATATCAGTAGGTGCTTTTGGGAAAAATCGGGGTAAGATTTGGTTGAGTTTCGAGGGGTTACGTATGTCGGATTGGGTTAAAATGGGACAAACGCTTTTGCCTTCAAAACCTTATTAAAACTCGAAATTTAACTTTGGAAATTGGCATAGGTATAGTCTAGTGGGCGGTGTATGAAATGGTGTAAAAATATTAGCGAGTTGCGTTTACAAATTGGGAGAACTCAAGTCATTTTGGAGGGCGTTGAGCTGGTCGAGCACATGAAATAACAAAAGAGAAGTTGGGCTGTGTAGCGTGTGGTGATGTTGGGCCGGAAGAATGGAGCAGACCAATTGGTTTGTAGCTTGGTTAATTTGTTTGTAATTAGTGTAAGTTAAATGTTAGTGTTGAAATATAATGATTAGTGGATAGAGTGTGTTTAGTGTACCTTTTTATTTGTACTAATTATGGAACTTGTGTAAAGGGTGATTCGTGAAATGGTTACGTTTCAAAATACAAGTCGTGAGCTAGTGTCGTTATTCGGTAATTGTTGTGATGTCGTAACGTGGTGCAAATAATGTATCAAGAAAATTTTAAATTTCCCCGGAAAAATGGGTTTTAGTAAACAGTAAGTCGAGGTTATCATTAATTAACAAAGATTATCATAAGGGATTTTCGTGGAATCCTACAGTATCTACCCCTAAATTTTGAACTTCGTCCCGAAGTTCAGTCTATGATAGGTGTTAAAAATGTGGTGTTCTGAGGTGAGGGTCTATGGAGAATTGTTGTCGAGAGATTTCTATTCGAAAATCAATGAAACGTAACTCTGCTAGATTTGTTCGTACTGGGTGAGGTAGATTTGAATGCTTGGTCAATTAATGAACCTAAAGACTGTGAATAATGAGAATAACGGTCAGGAACTGTGGGAATTCAACGACTAGTGATCAGTAAATACCAACGGTCGTGACTAGTGCCCTCTACGGCTAGTTTTGGTTCCAACGGCTAGATTTAGCCTATAATTACTTCATTTTAATTTCTATTCTTCCACAAACTATTTTTCTCTCATTTCACATCTCAAAAATGTCGTACTTTATCATTATGCTAGCGATTGTGTACGTCATTCTTGTGGTTATCTACTTGAGGTATGCTCCGGACGAAGACTTCCAATATTTGGTCGTGATTTTAGCGTTTGTCATTCCGTTGGTGATTGTAGCCCTTATTGTGGATATGGCGTGGGGAAAATAGATAGTAGGAAGGTTGGAATAAATAATTGTAACTTTAGCATTATCGTCGCTAATTTTGTCATTATGTACTAATTTCTATGGTCTCTAATAAGATTTATGTTATTTGTGCTTCCCATAAGTCCTTGTGAATTCTTAGGTTTCTAACGCCTGTACTTTTATCGGTTTCTTATCATAAGAATGGTGGATGATATATATAGGTATTTATTTGTGGTTGGTCTAAAGTGACGTTTAGGGCAATTTATTTTGTCTCAAGATTTCGCTTTTGAATGAAAGTTGTTATTAGGAAATCTGAAAGATAACTGTTTCATTCATGACATGATTCTTCCTAAATTAGACATAGTTGATCAGGCTATGTATAATTTGAGGACCAAATAATGTAATGCTTGGCTCAGTCACCGTGATATTTATGCTTCTTCAAAGTGTTTTATATTGTTCAATTATAATGGTTCCGTCACAAGGTCGGACACCCTCTGATTATTTTCAAAAGAATTATAAAGTTTTTGTTCATATTCCGAAGATAAGTCAGGGATTTCTAAAGTGAATATAGGATATCCTCAGTATAGACTTGTTTTTATCATTTTGGCTGCAAATTGAAGGTTGCAAAGTGGAAAAAAACCTCACTTTACCGTCCATTCCGTTATGCCACGCCAATCAAAAAACAAGTTTTTTTTTTTTTTTTTTTTTTTTTTTTTTTTTTTTTTTTTTTAATTTATTCATTGCTTATCTAAAGCATCAGCTCACAAAATAATCTAAACCATTACAAGGTCAGCAAACATCGCTTCGGTTCCTGTTCCAATAAACATGAATATTTTGTGAGTCTTTTTTGTAACAATAACAAAAATTATAAACAATACTAACAATTTGCATCTAGTCACTTCATCATAACAATAACAAAAATTATAAAAATAATAAGAAATTTTTTAAGAAACTAACCACTACAATATCATGCCATTATTTTTATAATATTATGATTACTGGTTGTTTAGTTCACGTGAACCAACATCTAAATAACAAGTATGTTCGCAAAATTAATTTAATTGTGGTACAATATCATGCCATTATTCTTAAATTTTTGTTTCTTCTTTTTCTTATCTAAAGCAAACTCCATTATAGTCTACAAAAACCAGAAACATGTTTTGTTATGATTATATAAAGAGAACTCATTGATACAACTTCATGTTATTGTGAACCTTTAAGAAAAATAATAAAAAATAATAACATTTTTTTCCGAAAGAATAACATTTTTTTCTTATCTAAAGCAAACTCCATTATAGTCAGTTCATCATCAATAACGTACCTTGCGACAATTTTTTGCATCTACTCAGTTCTTTTTAGATCAACCCTTTTAGATCTAATAAGATCTAAAAAAAGATCTAAAAACCACCACCATCATCCCTTTTAGATCTAAAAAAATATCCAAAGCATCATCATCCCTTTTAGATCTAATCAGATCTAAAATAAAAAGTTAAAACCGCGTACAATACTACCACTCACACCCCCACAGTCTCGAACATCAAACTGTAAGAACACAGTCCCTGAGATCATGCTAATGGACTCAACATACAATACCACGTTGTTTAAATTGCCATTTTTTGAAATTGTCGGATTAACTTCAACAAACAAAACGTTCTCAATGGCGTTTTGTTTTTTGGACAAAGAAAAGGGGCCTAATTTTCGATGGGTATTGCAATGTGTGAAGGAGGTGATAGAGGAAAGATATTACCCGCGTGTCATCGTCACTGACAGAGATTTGGCGTTGGTTGAGGCATGCAGAGAAGAATTCCCGAACGCAAACAAACTACTCTGTCAGTGGCACATTAACCAAAATGTGCTTAAATATTGCAGACATAGATGCAAGTCGCTAAAGGAGTATGAATCCATTAAAGGAACATGGGATTGGATGGTTAAAGCTCCGACACGCGACATATTCATGCATTATTATCAACACCTACAACACTTGTTGGTCGAACATGCAGGTACTTAATTATTAATTCATTGTTATTATTATTTAATAAATAAGTACCCGAACGACTTTTTATTAATTCATTGTTTTTTCAGATATATCTTCGTATCTGAATAACTGGCTGGAAAATTACTCTGGCATGTTTATCGCGTTTATTACCGATCAATATCGCGCCTTCGGCCAGTCAACAACATGCAGAGTTGAGGGTCAACACTCGTTGTTGAAATTATACTTGGGCAGCACACAGTCAAACTTAGACACGTTGTTGAGTTCGATCAATAAGATTCTCGTTTCGCAAGAAACTGCGATAAAGGAAACATTTAACAGAAGCAAAAACGAGAGAATGAATAAATGTAATATACCACTATTTGCAGAATTGTGGTATAAAGTTTCGAAGCATGCTTTGGAACTCATTTTCAATGAACTCCAACTGTCGATCGACGCCCAAGATTGTACTCATCAGTTGCGGTCAGTTTATGGGCTACCATGCTTTCACGAACTGCTTTACTATCGGATTCATGGTAAGTATATTAAATTTATGACTATTAAGTTATTTTCCCCATTAATATCAGTTATTTATATAAGTCACTTTTAATGAATGCAGATATGGCCATTCCACGGGATACGGTTGATATTTTTTGGAGAATCCTATCTGTTCCGTGGCCTAGTATTAATACTGAAGTTGTTCCTTATTCTGATCCTGACGATGATCCTGATTGTGAAGATGACATACAACAATTCAGGAGTGTTTTTGGCAAAATGTCGTCGTTTGTGAAGAAAAGTATGTTAAAGAAGGTGAGAGGGATATACAATCCGGAATCTGTTGATACACGTCAACCTGCTGTTCACAAAAGTACTCGTGGACGACCGAGCGCAAAGGACAAAAAGTCCCAGGCTACAAAAGTCCCAGACTTGAATAAAGTACCAACCGTAGATCACCGAAGAAGCACAAATTCAAGATCTACAAAAGTCCCGGACTTGAACAAACAACCTGCGAGACATAGTTCTTATATGGGTCCTAGAGTTGAAAGAAGTCCTAGACACAGGTTATACGTTGAAAATACGGAGAGCGAGTATTTGATTAAGCAGCTTCCACAGCTTTTCCGTCGATACATCATAAGTATCTATAATGTGGAAGGTGATGGAAATTGTGGGTTTCGGTGCGTTGCCCACGGTATTGGTCAAACCCAAGAAAACTGGCTCAATGTCCGAAGGTGGTTATTGCAAGAGTTGGATGTTAATCGTGACTTTTACATAGGTATGTGGTGGCAAATGGACTATGACCATCTTCGGAGAACACTAAACTGGTTATATGATCAACCTTGTCCGGGAGACTACTGGATGCTTATGCCAAACACGGGGTTGCTTATTGCCACAGTGACTAACCGGCCTGTTGTATTTATATCCGAGGGACAAAGTCATACGTGTTTTTCGCTTTTTTCCGGTCCAGATTTATCACAAGGAACTGGCCCCCTTGTGATTGGCCGTGTGGGGAGTGGGGATTGTGGTCACTACATTCATCTTACGCTAGACGAAAACTCACCATTTCCGACTATTCACCCACAATGGAGGCGCTACAGAGCTGCCGCTGCATCCGGATGGGAAAGTTTATATCACGATCAACTACACCTATATAATGAGATTAGACAAACACAAACATAGTAAATGATTACTGATTTATGTTGTAAATAATTATACAGACAAAACATTGTAAATGATTACTGATTTATGTTGTAAATAATTATACCGACAAAACATTGTGAATGATTACTAATTTATGTTGTAAATAACTGTATGTATTATTTAGACGAATACAAATAATATAACAAAAAAATAATAATAAATAAAAAATAATTTGTAAAAAAAGTTAGTAAATAATAAAAAAGTTGTAAAAATAATAAAAATTTGTAAAAATAGTTGTTGAAAATAATAAAAAAAGTTGTAAAAGTTGTAAAAATAGTTGTTAGAAAATAATTTGTAAAAATTTTGTAAAAAAAAATTTGTAAAAAAAGTTAGTAAAAATAAAAAAAAAATTAAAAAAAAGTTGTAAAAAATAAAAATAAAAAAATTTAAAAGTTGTAAAAATGAAAAACATATTTGTACAAGGCCAAAGTTAAAAATAATAAAAGTTTAATAATATGAAATACATATTTGTACGCATGAGACCAAGTTTGAATTATGACGCAAACTCAGGGGCCTAACTTGGACAAGGTCAAAGTTTTAATGCACGAGACCAAGTTTGAATTATGACACAAACTCAGGGGCCTAACTTGGACAAGGTCAAAGCTTTAATTTATTATGCCCATAAATGATTATATACGCATGACACATTTTTTGGTGTGAATTTGTTTCTTTTGTCTGTGCAACCGTACGAATTGTCAGCCACCCAGGGGTGGGGATAAGCTTCACCTTTTTTTTTGGGGTGAGTTATAAAGACGGGGGCTATTTGGTTATAAAGACGGGGGCTATTTTTTAGCTATTTTTTTTTTTTTTTTTTTTTATTTTTATAATTTTATTTATATCAAAAAGCTATAAACCTGAAAGTGCGGAACAAAAAATATGAAGTTTAATATGTCAAACGCTTAAAACTGTCAAAAATACGGAACAGAAACTGACAAAAACTGTGCAGTACAGGAAAAAAAATGGGGGACAAAAGGGGAGACAAGTTGTCTGCCACCCTTGTCCCCCCGTTATTTTAGTAGAACCCTTTTTTTTTGGAATACACTATATGGACGGGGTCTACCCCTGTCCCCTCCCACTAGGTCCCAGTTTTTGTCCATCAATTCCATGTTTACTTTTGTCTCCCATCAATTCCATGTTTACACCTCAACGAAGACCAATCAATCACCTATCTTGTAATCATGATAACGTGTGAAAGTTTTAATTTTTTTTTATATAATATACATTGCAGGTATGATATGTAGCATAGTTTTTAATATTAAAGCAGTATAAATTATATAGTATATGTACCTGAGTGAGGTTTACTTTAGGTCTTGTTCATAAACCAAATAAAAAAAATAAAATGTTATATTTATCACTCTCGAGTCTTGGGTGTATAGAAAATCGAGTTACGTAAAATAGATGATATTCTTGTGTGTCGAAATAAAAAAGTTGTAAAAGTTATAAAAAAAATATATTAACAATATTGGAAAAAAAATTTAACTTCGAAATAAAATAAAAAAATTATTTTTCGAAATAAAAAGAAAATCAGAAAAAAAATTGTAAAAAAATAAAAATTATTTGAAAAAAAATTATTTTGTAGTACCAAAGCATTTAATTCCCATGAGTTAGAAAAAATAAATATTTAGTTTTGCATTTAATTTTTGTTTTGTCGTGTTCTAAAAAGTTTATGGGTTGTAAAAGTTATAAAAAATAAAAAAATTTGTAAAAGTTATAAAAAATAAAAAAAAATTTAATTTCGAAATAAAGTAAGTTGTTGTTAAAAAAAAATTAATTTCGAAATAAAAAAAAATATATTTTTCGAAATAAAAAAAAAATTCAGAAAAAAATTTCTTAAAAAAAATTATTTGAAAAAAAAATTTAATTTCGAAATAAAAAAAAATTAATTTCGAAATAAAGTAAGTTGTTGTTAAAAAAAATTAATTTCGAAATAAAAAAATTTAATTTCGAAATAAAGTAAGTTGTTTAATGTGTTAACGTTAACGTATAAAAAAAACATTACACAAATTCTTTGGCCAGGTGCGTTGCTAAAGATAATAAGATTGGCGAGCTTGAAGCAAGAAACAAGCTGTTGATGACAAGAATAAAGACGCTGGAGATGGAGTTAGAATTGGCAAGGAATCCTGAGGATCACGCTTGTCAGTCGGGTGCAAGGCTCCATGATCTTTTAAATGAAATGAATAATCTTCATATGTCGTAGATGTTGTTATTTTCAAATAATGTGTTAATGTTGTTGTTTAATTGAATAATAACAGTTGTTGTTGTAATTGTTTAATGTGGTAATGTTTAACGTGCTATTTTTGTTGTTAATTAAATAAAAACACATTAGACGTTAATTATATAAACGTAACAAATAAACACAAAAAAAACATTATACAAAACATTACAAAAAAAATTACATTACAGAAAACATTAAAAAAAAAAAAAAAAAAAAAAAAAAAAAAAAAAAAAGCCAAAACGACAAAAAAGTACAACAAAACAAAAAGTACAAACATGAGTCAAAGATGCTAACTCAATGGGTCCCCTACATGCACTAGACCCCGTTTGAATATAAAACTAGGTACCGTTGATATAACTCAACCCTTTTTTTTATATATTTTGTGAGGATCAGTGGGACCGAGCAAATATGTGATGCGAAAGGAGAAAAAGAGTTGTCCAATACTTTTTGACTTTTTTGACAATTTTCTGAACATTGACTTTTCAAACCCCCGTTTTTTATTTCTTAACTTTTCACCAATACTTTTTGGGTTCTACTATTCAATTTTGGATCTTAATTTTATATTGAATCTTGTTATGTATATATCTTTAGATTACCTTTTATCGCTAATGGCTCACCTTTTAATTCATTTATTAATGAGAAAAGTTAGTAGCGAAAATTACCCACATACCCTGTTTCAACCCGTTGTTCCTCAAAATACCCCAAGATACCGCCGTTTTCTCATATACCCCAACATGTCGCTTAAACATCTACGCGACATACTTGACATCCACGTGTTACGTTACGAAGCTCGGGATAAAAAAAAAAAAAAAATTTATACATGTCGCGTAAATATATACGCGACATATATATATATACACGACATGTCCTCTTTCTAAGCAAAATGTCACTTTCAAACTTTATAACTTTTTAATAATTACAAAAATCACCCTTTAAACTTTTTAATAATTACAACTTTTTTATATAACAAACTCTATTCGTCAAATATTTAGTAAATATGTATCGAATTCTTTAATGAAAAAAATATCGTTGCGAAGAGCTCTAAATTACGAACAAAACAAGCCCAATATTAACATGCTTTTGACGTACGCATGATTTTATAAAAAATGTTGAAGTTTGATATATATATATATATATAACTTTCAAATTTTATAACTTTTTAATAATTACAAAAATCACCCTTTAACTTTTTAATAATTACAACTTTTTTATATAACAAATTCTATTCGTCAAATATTTAGTAAATATCTATCGAATTCTTTAATGAAAAAAATATCGTTGCGAAGAGCTCTAAATTACGAACAAAACAAGCCCAATATTAACATGCTTTTGACGTACGCATGATTTTATAAAAAATGTTGAAGTTTGATATATATATATATAACTTTCAAATTTTATAACTTTTTAATAATTACAAAAATCACCCTTTAACTTTTTAATAATTACAACTTTTTTATATAACAAATTCTATTCGTCAAATATTTAGTAAATATCTATCGAATTCTTTAATGAAAAAAATATCGTTGCGAAGAGCTCTAAATTACGAACAAAACAAGCCCAATATTAACATGCTTTTGACGTACGCATGATTTTATAAAAAATGTTGAAGTTTGATATATATATATATATATATATATATATATATATATATATATATATATATATATATATATATATATATATATATATATATATATATATCAAACTTCAACATTTTGTATATATATTTATATCAAACTTTAACATTTTTTTATAAAATCATGCGTACGTCAAAAGCATGTTAATATTGGGTTTGTTTTGTTCGTAATTTAGAGCTCTTCACAACGATATTTTTTTCATTAAAGAATTCGATAGATATTTACTAAATATTTGACGAATAGAGTATGTTATATAAAAAAGTTGTAATTATTAAAAAGTTAAAGGGTGATTTTTGTAATTATTAAAAAGTTATAAAATTTTAAAAGTTATATATATATATATATATATATATATATATATATATATATATATATATATATATATATATATATATATATATATATATATATATATATATATATATATATATATATATATATATATATATATATATATCAAACTTCAACATTTTTTATAAAATCATGCGTACGTCAAAAGCATGTTAATATTGGGCTTGTTTTGTTCGTAATTTAGAGCTCTTCGCAACGATATTTTTTTCATTAAAGAATTCGATACATATTTACTAAATATTTGACGAATAAAATTTGTTATATAAAAAAGTTGTAATTATTAAAAAGTTAAAGGGTGATTTTTGTAATTATTAAAAAGTTATAAAGTTTGAAAGTGACATTTTGCTTAGAAAGAGTACATGTCGCGTATATATATATATGTCGCGTATATATTTACGCGACATGTATAAATTTTTTTTTTTTTTTTTGTCCCGAGCTTCGTAACATAACACGTGGATGTCAAGTATGTCGCGTAGATGTTTAAGCGACATGTTGGGGTATATGAGAAAACGGCGGTATCTTGGGGTATTTTGAGGAACAACGGGTTGAAACAGGGTATGTGGGTAATTTTCGCAAGTTAGTATGTATCTTAAATTCTTTTTAGACTTAATGAATCAATCATAGTCTTTTATTTTATTTTTTTTAATCAAAACAAAAAAATCTCATTTTCATTTATTTTTTTAAATTAAATATATCATAAATCGTGATTCCTAACAATCACATGTGATTTGTGAAATCACACGTGATTCCTAACAATCACATGTGATTTTTTCAGACGCAAAGTTAAACATTAAAAAAAAAAAATTGAAAAAAAATATTTGTCGAAAATATATTGAAGTGCCCCATTTACTGAAAGATAAAAAATTCTTTTTACGACAGTGTATTTTTTTTCGCGTAACGATTTATCGTTCGCAAGATATATATATATATAATATATATATATATATATATATATATATATATATAAAATATATATATATATATATATATATATATATATATATATATTTTAAAAAGTGGAAAGTGGTTTTAATTAATTTGATTAAAAAATGAATGACTATAATTGATTGAGTAAACTACACCATTCGTCCTTGTGGTATGCGTTGACCGACACATTTCATCATTTGACCAAAAAAAAATGCACCGTTCGTCCTTAATTGCGAAACGTTATGTATCGTTAGTCCCTCACTCTAACTGGCATCACTAACGGTCGTTATACCTCATCCACTCAAGGGTATTTCAGTCTTTTCCCAACCATAAGGACCAATGGTGCAATTTACTCTTTTTATTATTTATTTAACCATAAGGACCAATGGTGCAATTTACTATTTTTATACGTTTTCGTCCATTTTTCACGTTTTCATCCGTATTTTCACATTTTCATCCGTATTTTCACGTTTTCGTCCGTATTTACATGTTTTCGTCCGTATGTACACGTTTTCATCCGTATTTACACGTTTTCGTCCGTATGTACACGTTTTCATCCATTTTTACACGTTTTCATCCGTATTTACACCTTTTAGTTCATTTTTACACGTTTTCATCCGTATTTACACGTTTTCTTCCGTTTTTACACGTTTACATTCATATTTACACGTTTTTACACGTTTTCATCGGTACTTACACGTTTTCGTCCGTTTTTTTCACGTTTTCGTCCGTATTTTCACGTTTTCGTCCGTATTTTCATGTTTTTGTCCGTTTTTACACGTTTTCATCTGTATTTACATGTTTTCGTCCGTATTTACATGTTTTCGTCATTTTTTACACATTTTCATCCGTATCTACACGTTTTGTCCGTTTTTACACGTTTTTGTACTTTTTTACACGTTTTCATCCGTATTTACATGTTTTCGTCCGTATTTACACGTTTTCGTCATTTTTTACACATTTTCATCCGTATCTACACGTTTTTGTCCGTATTTACACGTTTTTGTCCGTTTTTACACGTTTTCATCCGTATTTACACGTTTTCTTCCGTTTTTACACGTTTACATTCATATTTACACGTTTTCATCCGTTTTTACACATTTTCATCCGTTTTTACACGTTTTCATCCGTACTTACACGTTTTTCTTCCGTTTTTACACGTTTTCATCCGTATTTACACGTTTTCGTCCGTATTTACATGTTTTCATCCGTATTGAAACGTTTTTGTACGTTTTTACACGTTTTCATCCGTATTTACATGTTTTTGTCCGTTTTTACACATTTTCGTCCGTATTTACACATTTTCGTTCGTATTTACATGTTTTCATCCGTATTTACACGTTTTTGTCCGTTTTGACACGTTTTCATCTGTATTTACATGTTTTCGTCTGTTTTTACACGTTTTCATCCGTATTTACATGTTTTTGTCCGTTTTTACACGTTTTCGTCCGTATTTACACATTTTCGTCCGTATTTACATGTTTTCATCCGTATTTACACGTTTTTTTTCCGTTTTTACACGTTTTCATCCGTATTTACATGTTTTCGTCCGTTTTTACACGTTTTCATCCGTATTTTCACTTTTTCGTCCATTTTTCACGTTTTCATCCGTATTTACACATTTTCGTCCGTATTTACACGTTTTCATCTGTTTTTACACGTTTTCATCCGTATTTACACATTTTCATCCGTATTTACATGTTGTCGTCATTTTTTACACGTTTTCGTCCGTTTTTACACGTTTTCGTCCAAAAGATAGCATGTAAAAACGGACAAAAATGTGTAAAAATGGATAAATACGGACAAAAACGTGTAAAAAACGGACGAAAATGTGTAAAAATGGACGAAAATGTGTAAATACGGATGAAAATATGTAAATACGGACGAAAACATGTAAAAATAGATGAAAATGTGTAAATACGGACGAAAACGTGTAAATACGGATGAAAATGTGTAAATACGGACGAAAACGTGTAAAAACAGATGAAAACGTGTAAATACAGACGAAAACGTGTAAATACGGATGAAAACGTGAAAAATGGACGAAAACGTGAAAATACGGACGAAAACGTGTAAAAACGGACGAAAACATGTAAATACGGATGAAAACGTGTAAAAACGGACAAAAACGTGTAAATACGGATGAAAACATGTAAATACGGACGAAAACGTGTAAAAACGGATGAAAACGTGTAAAAACGGAAGAAAACGTGTAAATACGGATGAAAACGTGTAAAAACGGACGAAAACGTGTAAATACGGACAAAAACGTGTAGATATGGATGAAAATGTGTAAAAAATGACGAAAAATTATAAATACGGACGAAAACATGTAAATACGGATGAAAACGTGTAAAAACGGATAAAAACGTGTAAATACGGACAAAAACGTGTAGATACGGATGAAAATGTGTAAAAAATGACGAAAACGTGTAAATACGGACGAAAACATGTAAATACGGATGAAAACGTGTAAAAACGGACAAAAACGTGTAAATACGGACGAAAACGTGAAAATACGGACGAAAATGTGAAAAAACAAACGAAAACGTGTAAGTACGGATGAAAACGTGTAAAAACGGATGAAAACGTGTAAATATGAATGTAAACGTGTAAAAACGGAAGAAAACGCGTAAATACGGATGAAAACGTGTAAAAATGAACTAAAAGGTGTAAATACGGATGAAAACGTGTAAAAATGGATGAAAACGTGTACATACGGACGAAAACGTGTAAATACGGATGAAAACGTGTACATACGAACGAAAACATGTAAATACGGACGAAAACGTGAAAATACGGACAAAAACGTGAAAATACGGATGAAAACGTGAAAAATGGACGAAAACGTATAAAAATAGTAAATTGCACCATTGGTCCTTATGGTTAAATAAATAATAAAAAGAGTAAATTGCACAATTGGTCCTTATGGTTGAGAAAAGACTGAAATACCCTCGAGTGGATGAGGTATAACGACCGTTAGTCATGCCAGTTAGAGTGAGGGACTAACGATACATAACGTTTCGCAATTAAGGACGAACGGTGCAATTTTTTTGATCAAAGGACGAAATGTGTCGGTCAACGCATACCACAAGGACGAATGGTGTAGTTTACTCTAATTGATTTATTGGTTTTATAGAAAATATTAGTTTTATAATGATCTCAACTATGTAGTTTTTTTTTATCAGTTTTCGTTTTATAAAAAATGATTTTTTATGCTTTATTGTAAAAATATAAAGAAAATTGTGATTTATAAAACATGGTTGGATATGACTTAAAATATTTTTTGTTGAACAAATGTATTATTTTTTTAATCTTTTGTATCACTTACTCGTATATTTTAAGTTTTGATTGAAATACATGGTAAATAAATTAAAAATTGGTAAATGTTTGCCATCAATTATTAAATAATTAAAAAGATGAATCAACACCAAAATAGAAGATACAATATTACGAGTACTAAAAAAGAAAACATTTATACCGTAATTAATCCAAAAATATACGATGATGAAGTGCATATAAAGACAAAATTAGAAAAGCAAAAGCCAGTACTCTGCAAATGAGAAGAGGGGGTCGGGTACATGATAACTTTTCCTTCACAACTGAACCCTCATTATTAGGACAAATAGTACACTAATATATAGGGAGGTTGTACTTTTTGACCCGTGTTAACATAGTAGTACTAGTACCTCTTGTAGATGGGTAGTATGGTACATTTGGTTGTTTTCAGTTTTCATAGCTGTCACATCATTTCAAATTTCATATCATAATGAAAGTCAGATAAACAAGGTACTACATAAATGTGATATGGGGTAGGTAGCACTTGAATGAGTTCATAATAGGAAATGTGAGTTTAATTGAATTCTTGGGTCGGTGGAGTTTGGTTAACACTTTAATAAATTTGAGTCTTCAATTCAAAGTGTTAGAAGTTGAGAGAAGTAATTAAAGTTTCATAAATTATATACCTTACGAATTTATGACATTTCACCTTCTTTAGTTCTTTGTATAAGGGGACAAGGAGTGGAATTCTCACAAATATCCAACCCTCCCAATTTGACCAATCAAATTCTGCCAACTCAGCTTAACAAACCAGCCCTCCCAACCAATTTCACTCGCGCCCATGATTTTCCAGCCCTCCCAAATTTTTTATTTTTTACCCCTAAACAATTAAACTACACAATTTATAAATAAAACATATAACATTTTATTAAGAAAGAAAAGTACATAAATGTTTAAAAGGAACAATGCAACATTTTTTTAAAAATAAAAACAAACTAAATTAATTCTTCAATCGCTGGTGGTTGGTTTGCTGGGTCATCCAGGAAAGCCAAGTCTAGCCTCGATACGTGCTCAGTAAGATCAAACCGGAGACGATGATGGATGTTTTCGTCATGTAACTCCGGTAGTACACTAGGGTCATAAACTACGGGTGCCGGTTGGTCCATTATATGAACCGGTGATATTGCCCTCCCGTCGTCTTTTATGATCATGTTGTGCAATATACAACACGCGTAGACGTATTTGGAAATTTTCTCTGTTGTCTGTGGCCAGAGAGGACGGTCCAAAATCCTCCATTTCCCTTTAAGGACACCAAAAGCTCGTTCTACATCCTTTCTTGACGCCTCTTGCAGTCTCTTGAATTTTTTATCCTTCGTATCGACTGGATGCCGAGATGCTTTAACAAAGGTGGACCAGTTAGGATAGATGCCATCGGTGAGAAGGTATCCACGTTTGTAGAAGCGCCCATTTACAGTAAATGAAGTGTTTGGCGCCGTTCCATTTCGCTCGGTTAGATACAACGGCGACTGGTTCAACACATTGATATCGTTGTTCGAACCAGGAGGTCCAAAAAACGCATGCCAAATCCACAAATCTTGTGAAGCAACACACTCAATCATAATAGTCGGAACTTTATGATCACCCCTCGTGTATTGTCCTTTCAACCGTTTAGGACAATTCCTCCACTCGACATGTGTACAATCTAGGCTACCAAGCATTCCTGGAATGTGATGTCTTTCTTCGTGCGCCTGTTGCACTAGTGCAACGTCGTTAGCTGTCGGCGCCCGTAAGAACTCACGCTTATATAACGCAATGATCGCGTCACAAAAAAAATCAAGTGACTCACGTGAAGTTCTTTCAGCCATGTGTAAATTATCATCAAAGTTATCAGGAGGTTCACCTGTTGAGAGCTGTTTAATTGCTGATGTGCATTTTTGTATCGCCGTGAAACTTTTGTTCCCACTAGCATCGATCCCCTCTTGAAAGTACTGGAAATTTGCTTCAATATCACCAACAATTTTTAGAAACAAACGGCGACTCATGCGAAATCGATGACGAAAAATATGCTCGCCCCACCTTGGTTCTTCGACGAAATAGTCTCGCATAAGTCTTTCGTGCGCGTCTATCCGGTTTCGTTCAATATACATCCGGGTATCGACAGAGTTTGCCGAGTCTTCAAGATCCTCCAACGCTCTTTCAAAAAATGCAAAAGAACTACCCGTCGAAATATCCGCAAGCAAAATTGGTTCGAATTTAAAACTGGAAGATGAAGATGAAGACATTGTTTGAATGGAGAAGATTTTTTTTTTTTTTTTTTTGGATGATTCGTTTGGTTGTTTTGGTTTGAAAGAGATGTGTTTTTTTTTTTTTTTTTTTTTTTTTTTTTTTTTTTTTTTTTTGCTACGGTTACACAAAGAAGAAAGAATGGGGCATTTATTTGTTTTGATTGCCTTCCAACGGTACAATTTCCACATCAAACGGTCATAATTTTTTTTCAATTCCTACCCTTTCAACGGCTTCACCAACGGTTTAAATACCCGGTCACCAAACCGCTGAGCCAAACCGATGGGCAACGGAGTGGTCAAACCGGCGGTATGGGCAAACCGCTGGACAGCCCGCCCACCACTCCGAGTGCTCTAAGAATGGTTGTTTACTTGTTTCTACCTTTTAATTGGAGTAAACTACACCATTCGTCCTTGTGGTATGCGTTGACCGACAGATTTCGTCCTTTGACCAAAAAAAATTGCACCGTTCGTCCTTAATTGCGAAACGTTATGTATCGTTAGTCCCTCACTCTAACTGGCATCACTAACGGTCGTTATACCTCATCCACTCGAGGGTATTTCAGTCTTTTCCCAACCATAAGGACCAATGGTGCAATTTACTCTTTTTATTATTTATTTAACCATAAGGACCAATGGTGCAATTTACTCTTTTTATACGTTTTCGTCCATTTTTCACGTTTTCATCCGTATTTTCACGTTTTCGTCCGTATTTTCACGTTTTCGTCCGTACTTACATGTTTTCGTCCGTATGTACACGTTTTCATCCGTATTTACACGTTTTCGTCCGTATGTACACGTTTTCATCCATTTTTACACGTTTTCATCCGTATTTACACCTTTTAGTTCATTTTTACACGTTTTCATCCGTATTTACACGTTTTCTTCCGTTTTTACACGTTTACATTCATATTTACACGTTTTCATCCGTACTTACACGTTTTCGTCCGTATTTTCACGTTTTCGTCCGTATTTACACGTTTTTTTCCGTTTTAAACACGGTTTCATCCGTATTTACATGTTTTCGTCCGTATTTACACGTTTTCGTCATTTTTTACACATTTTCATCTGTATCTACACGTTTTTGTCCGTATTTACACGTTTTTGTCCGTTTTTACACGTTTTCATCCGTATTTACATGTTTTCGTCCGTATTTACATGTTTTCGTCCGTATTTACACGTTTTTGTCATTTTTTACACATTTTCATCTGTATCTACACGTTTTTGTCCGTATTTACACGTTTTTGTCCGTTTTTACACGTTTTCATCCGTATTTACATGTTTTCGTCCGTGTTTACACGTTTTCATCCGTTTTTACACGTTTTCGTCCGTATTTACACATTTTCATCCGTATCTACACGTTTTTTTCCGTATTTACACATTTTCATCTGTTTTTACACGTTTCGTCCGTATTTACACATTTTCGTCCGTATCTACACATTTTCGTCCGTATTTACACGTTTTCATCTGTTTTTACACGTTTTCGTCCGTATTTACACATTTTCGTCCGTATTTACACGTTTTCGTCCGTTTTCACACATTTTTGTCCGTTTTTACACGTTTTTGTCAGTATTTACACGTTTTCGTCCGTTTTACACGTTTTTGTCAGTATTTACATGTTTTCGTCTATTTTTACACGTTTTCATCCGTTTTTACATATTTTCGTCCGTTTTTACACGTTTTCGTCCGTTTTTACACGTTTTTGTCAGTATTTACACGTTTTCGTCAGTATTACACGTTTTCGTCTATTTTTACACGTAAATACGGATGAAAACGTGTAAATATGGACGAAAACATGTAAATACTGACAAAAACGTGTAAAACGGACGAAAACGTGTAAATACTGACAAAAACGTGTAAAAACGGACAAAAACGTGTGAAAACGGACGAAAACGTGTAAATACGGACGAAAATGTGTAAATACGGACGAAAACGTGTAAAAACAGATGAAAACGTGTAAATACGGACGAAAATGTGTAAATACGGACGAAAATGTGTAAATACGGACGAAACGTGTAAAAACAGATGAAAATGTGTAAATACGGACAAAAACGTGTAGATACGGATGAAAATGTGTAAATACGGACGAAAACGTGTAAAAACGGATGAAAACGTGTAAATACGGACGAAAACATGTAAATACGGATGAAAACGTGTAAAAACAGACAAAAACGTGTAAATACGGACAAAAACGTGTAGATACAGATGAAAATGTGTAAAAAATGACGAAAACGTGTAAATACGGACGAAAACATGTAAATACGGATGAAAAAGTGTAAAAACGGACAAAAACGTGTAAATACAGACAAAAACGTGTAGATACAGATGAAAATGTGTAAAAAATGACGAAAACGTGTAAATACGGACGAAAACATGTAAATACGGATGAAACCGTGTTAAAACGGAAAAAAACGTGTAAATACGGACGAAAACGTGAAAATACGGACAAAAACGTGAAAAAACGGACGAAAACGTGTAAGTACGGATGAAAACGTGTAAATATGAATGTAAACGTGTAAAAACGGAAGAAAACGTGTAAATACGGATGAAAACGTGTAAAAATGAACTAAAAGGTGTAAATACGGATGAAAACGTGTAAAAATGGATGAAAACTTTGTACATACGGACGAAAACGTGTAAATGCGGATGAAAACGTGTACATACGGACGAAAACGTGAAAATACGGATGAAAACGTGAAAAATGGACGAAAACTTATAAAAAGAGTAAATTGCACCATTGGTCCTTATGGTTAAATAAATAATAAAAAGAGTAAATTGCACCATTGGTCCTTATGGTTGGGAAAAGACTGAAATACCCTCGAGTGGATGAGGTATAACGACCGTTAGTGATGCCAGTTAGAGTGAGGGACTAACGATACATAACGTTTCGCAATTAAGGACGAACGGTGCAATTTTTT
Organism: Artemisia tridentata subsp. tridentata; assembly: GCA_021014915.2. NCBI lineage: Eukaryota > Viridiplantae > Streptophyta > Magnoliopsida > Asterales > Asteraceae > Artemisia > Artemisia tridentata. Next base: position 440,757,601 of record CP139506.1, on the reverse strand, counting down.
TGGTCAAAGGACGAAATCTGTCGGTCAACGCATACCACAAGGACGAATGGTGTAGTTTACTCTTTTAATTGTAAACTCCACATTTAATTACAAAGACCCACTAAATTATATATAGAAAGTGAATTTTGAAATATGAATATCAAATTGTTTTCTTTATGGTTCAAGATTAGATGTTGACACATCGTGATGTGCAAATTTTAATGGATCAAACAAAATCTTGAGGATTTAGGTGCAAAACTCAAAAGTCCGACACCGAAAAACAATCATATATGCCATGAAGTTAGGTGTTGAAAGTTAAACGCTTACAGTATTTTTTAGTGTACTTATTGTATGTTGCATACTAATATAAGAGTATGATATAATCACTCTCCTTCAGATAACTAGAGTTAATTTCATAAATGGTCTCTGTGGTCTGTCGGGTTTAACGGGTTTAGTCTCTAAACTTTTTTTTAACGGATCCAGTCCCTGTGGTTGCGACCCATAACGGGTTTGGTCCCTGAGACTAGCTGTCGTTAGTTTTTTCCGTTAGCTAACGACCGTTTGCAAGAAAAATTTGCACCGTTTGTCCTTTATACTAACGAACGTTTTATACTTAATTCAATTTTTTTCTTCTTCTTCTTCTAAAAAAATTAAAAAATAATGGTTTTCTTATATATTTTTTTTAAATATTTTTAAAATTTATACACGTTTTTCTACATATTTTTATACACGTTTTTATACATATTTTTATACACGTTTTCATACACACATTTTTATACACACATTTTTTATACACATATTTTTATACACGCTTTTATACAAAAATTTGGGACGACATATATAGTGCAAAATGGGACGACATTTTTCCTGGGACCCTGTAACACCCCCAAAATCAGATCGCATCGGTAACAACATCTGGGGTGCTATTTAGCTAGATCATAACACTCTCATGATCGTGTATAGTAAGTGGGGACGAGACGAACAAGTATACATCACAGACGCCAGTACCACTAAACCGGAGGACATCTCCGACCCTGGGTACTTCTAGGCCGGAGGACATCTCCGGCACCCAATCGCCGCTACGCCGTCACGCCGCCAAAAGCCAGATCTTGTGGGACCATGCCTCCCACGTGATCTGACATCTGCATGGTCAAAGGAGGCGCATTTCGGCTCGCTTAGTCCCAACGCAGCTACAGTAGACGAATAGGGTAGTATAAATACCTCTCATCTCATTTATTACTGCAACTAATTGCATTTACTCTCACCTAATCCGCACACACACTTTCTCTCTCTAAAATTATACTTACTCTCACACCGTAGGCCAACCGTGGAAGACTAACGGTGGTGCTTTTTCTTAGCAGCTATTCAGACACTTAGCACAAGATCAATTCCATACCAGAGCTAGTTTAACGTAGGTCTTGTGGTAAGCCCAAGATTTGTACTAACAAGTTGGCGCCATCCGTGGGACCAGTTACATAACTGCGTTTCCAAAGAACTTTACCATGAGTAACCAAGTGGACGACTTCACCCCGCTCCCAGAGTGTTCCACAGTACGGAACACTCTGGAAAAAGGGAAGGGTCATGCGGAAGAGGAACCCCCTTCAGAAGAGGCGATAAAGGAGTTTTGCAACAAGAATTACGATCGGTTATTGCCCTTAATGTCTGAGAAGGTCCATGCAGAGAAGTTGGAGCAAGTGAAAACGCGCCTCAGCTTCGAAGACGAGTCACGGGAAAACTCATACTCACAAGGACCGTCCAGAAATTCCCAATCAAGGTCCTTGTGAGAAGGAAAAATTGAAAGAAAATGGAAAACTAGCCCCAGCTATAGGTCCGATCCCTCTGAAGGTTCTCATTCCCGCAGTGTCTTCTCTAGACTTAGCAAAGAACCTAAAAACAATGATAAGGGTGTTAAATACCCTCGGTCCACCGTTTTCACTCGCCTGGGGGAGAAACTAGGGGACGTCAAATCACGCCTAGGGGAGAAGAAAGGGATGTGTTTTCTCGGCTTAGGACGAAGAGCCGCGCTCGAAGAGAGCGCAGAGTCGAGGCTAGACGCTACAGACGGGATGGGCGTCCTTATGTGGAAGGAAGTCCAGACAGCCCCAGGAGAAGGTCCCCCAGTCCAACCCTCAGCCGCGCCTCCCGCTCCAGGGAGAATGGCGCCGGGAACAGATATACCTACTCTGGTCCTGAAAGACGAAGGGAACGGACACCTATAGAGAGTGAAGACAGCGCAGGAGGATATTGGGAAGCCAAATCCGGAAAAAAACAAGGGAGGCGTGGATGATCTTTATCATCCATATGATGTTGAAGACACTAATCCTTTCACACAACGGATTAGGAATTTTGAATTCCCAAAGAGAACCAGGATGCCCGCTAACGTCAAGACCTATGACGGAACAGGGGATCCGGAGGACCATATGAAAAACTTTTGCACCGCGGCCAAAGTGGAACGGTGGGCCATGCCCACCTGGTGTCACATGTTTAACTCTACCCTCATGGGGCACGCACGAATGTGGTTCGATGAATTGCCGACAGAAAGCATAGATAGCTTTGAAGACCTTAGAAAAAACTTCCTGTCTTACTTCCTCCAGCAAAAGAAATGCACCAAAGATTCGGTAGAACTCCACCTGATCAAGCAAAGGGAGGGGGAGACCACGGCAGCCTTTTTTGACCGTTTTAAGGCAGAAAGCATGCAAGTGAAAGGCGCCCCGGAATGCATGAGGGTCTCGGGTTTCATACATGGGATTAACAATCTGGAGTTGATCAGAAGGCTCAATGATAAGATTCCGAAAACTGTGGACGAAATATGGAAAGTAACCACAGCCTTCATCCGGGGGGAAACGGTCGCGGCAAATTTGTCAAGGAAAAAACAGGACTGCTCCCCATGGAGGTCTCATGAAGGAGGGTCCCGGGCATCTAATGGCCAGGTTTTTTAGAGAAAAACGAAGTTTAAGCAACGCTCCAGGTCAGACCGGAAGCAAAGTGATAGATTTACACCCTCACAAAGACGCCAAAGGAGATTCTTGCAATAGACTCGGTCAAGTTTACAACCCAACCGCCCATGTCAAGTCCGGCTGAATCCAGAAACAAGGACAAGTATTGTGACTTTCATAGAGAAAAGGGGCACCATACAGACGAATGTTTCCAATTAAGGAAACAGATTGAGGAAGCGGTCAGATCAGGTCAGTTAGCACATTTGGTATGTTGATCCCAGTTGAGCTTCACGATCTTATCAATTACTTTAGATATAAACCTAAAGCAATCGGTATAGAAACTGATCTTGAGTTGTATATCAAATATTATGCGGAACTTAATATTTGATCTTAAGAAGAATAAAACACAAAACGAATTCTCAAACAACACTTCAATATATTAATACGATTGCTCGATAGCAATAGGGTTGCAAGAAACCTTGAAGTGTAAAACAATAACGATACGTATCGCTAACCTAACCCTAGATCCTCCTTTTATAGCGTAAGGAGTCCTAGTCGGTTTACAAGACTTTCTATACAAGAAAAATATTCTTACGTATCTTTTCTATACTTATCCTTAACATACTATACATATCTAATAAGCAGCAGAGTAACTAGTCTAGCAACAGAGTCTTCGTGGGCTAGCAGCAGAGTTACACTTTGCTTATTATTCCAATCCAGCAGAGTTACAAAACAGCAGAGTTTTAGTCTAATCAGCAGAGTCACTGAACTAATCAGGAGAGTTATACTTAGTGTATTTCTCGAACAGCAGCATCTTTAGACCCAACAATCCTCCCCTAAACTTGATATTTTTCTTCAAAAATCATCAAGTTTCCTTTAAACCCAGCTAATCACTAGGAGGATGCTTCCAAACACTTTACTGTTTTGAAATCTTCTCTTGCAGAATCTTTTCTATACTTCTCAATTAGCACACCTGCTTGATAATCTGATACAAATGGTCTTTGCAACATCAACTTTCCTGGTTGCATCATATCAATGAGAACATCAACATTGTTGTAGAAAGGATAATCTTTTTCTATCAACATGTAAACACCAAGTCCACCATCTCCAATCAGTTCATGTACTCCACATGACTGATATAAGTACCACTTAACAACTTTCTTTGACCTTCTTAATTTTTCCCATTCAGTATACATTGCATCAGGCTCAAACATGTTACTCAGCCAAAGATAATGTACTCTTTCAGGCACTGACTCTGGTTTCTTGTCACCATATCTTTCCTTGTAAAGTTCCCAGAGTTTTACAATATCATCTCTATCCATGTACTCCAGCATCTGATCAAATCTAACATATTTTTCACATTTCAAATTAGATCTCATAACCTCCCATTTAGCATCACAGAAATCAAACACATCAGCAGTATAAGATATAATTGGATACTTTGTTGATAAGGGGACTGCATTGATTATCTCAGGTTCTGGCTGTGGTTTAGGTACTGGTTGTGGTTTATGAACTGTGAAGTCCATAATAGCTTTCATAGCATCAGCTTCTTCTTGTTTGTTCTTATAACAATCTTCAGTTTGAACTCTTCTTTTCTTTCTAGCACTCATCTTACTTCTTGTACCAGTCCTCTTATAACCAATGACTTCCTTAACTTCTTCCCTATCAACCTCCATGGTTTGCTTGTCATCTTGCTTCTCCAAAACACTTCCAGATGCTTTCACATTATCAAATTCCATAACCTCTGGCTTTCTCTTCTTTTCAGTTTTGAAACCTTTTCTTGGATTCAGCATAGCATAGGTTTCATAAAATTCCTTTGTAATTATGGCATCTGATTTTCCCTTGAAATCCTTCATCTGATAATTTCTTGCATTCTTCAAATAATACTTCATATCATTAACTAATGCTTTCTTTGTATTTGACTTTGGTTTGTATCCATGCCTCTGTCCTTCTTTAATTCTCAGAATCAGCTCTTCCCACTTAGCTACTCTATTCTTTCTGAGTATAAACTCCATAATCTCTTCTGTCTTTTCACTTGCATCCAACTGCTCATCTTTCATTATCAAGGAAGCTTGACCTCTTACAATCATATCAGAATCTAAGAAATATTGCAACTGTTCATTGAACTCTTCTTGATTAACCTCTTTAGATTTGGAGCTTTCCATAAATTCAAATATATTTCTTTCCTCATCAGCTGCCACACTCCTTGCATATTCCTCATCATGAGCAATCTGAGCTTTTTCATCAGCCAAGTCCTTTTCTTGAAGTTGCCTTGTAACCTCTGCATCAAAAGCTATTTGCTTCTTAGTTTTTGGTTTCAACTTTTGCATCCTTTCAAGTTCTTCAGCAGCTTCTTTATCATGATGTGTAGATTCAGCAGCAAGTTGTTGTTGTGATGGTGTGGGTGTTTTAGTTCCAATGTTCAAAAGTACTTGAGCTAAGGTCATCTTTTCATCATCTGATTCAGCAGATTCCTTTTCTCCTGCACTCTTCTCTGTATCAACAGCAGAGTCCTTTAACCCATCAGCAGAGTGTTCTGCTCCAGTAGAGTCAATCTTTTCACTCTTATCACCAATAACAGCAACATTTTCACCTGATTCCTTGACAACCTCCCCTGAACCTATTATAACCTCCTGATCCTAATCATTCCTCCCTGTTTGGAAGCATCCTCTTCCAAACATGGTTTGGAACTCTTCTTTAGCATCCCCTCAAGATGTGTAACCCTGAGCTTAAGTCTTCTGATTTCAGCACCCTGAGAAGCTTTGACTGTTTTTAACTCCTTTCTAAGACCAAGAACCTCATGTGACAATTTTGTACATGTATTCGTCAATTCCTGTAATTGTTTCATGATATCCTCACAACTTCGGTCTGTGTTACCTGACCCGAGAGGTTGATCACTGGAATTGGCATTTTGTACAGGTGTTTTAACCATCAAATCCTCTGTTTCATGTTCAATGCTAGCCTCAACACTTCAACCTGTGTTACCTGGTCCGAGAGGTGTATCATGGGCATTGTCATTTTGTACATCAGTGTCCATCAATTCATGTGTTTCATCTCTGTCCTCATCACTTCGAGATGTGTTACCTTCTCCGAGAGGTGAATCTTTGGACACAAAAATCAGTCTCAACCCTAGGTTGAACATCTGAGCCCCCCATATTAGCCATTTGGCTGGGGTTACCATCAGTTGTATTAGGTTCTTGAGAACCTTCTACAATAGATGTTGCCATGGTCGAGGTCTTAAGTATGTTAGCACTGTCCTGTTCAACTACTAAGTTGGAAACAGTAGTGCCAGCCTCTTCCATCATGGTACCTACATCACCTGTACCAGCCTCATCTGCATCCATACTGACATTGGTCTGAGGTGTCACAATGTCCTCTTGTTGTGAAGCCCTAGGTGATTGGGTATTTTGGGGTTCAGTGGATGATGATACATTCAAACTTGTAGATGAGGATGTGTGATGGGAAGCTGTGGGAGTTCCAGCCTCTTCATCCTCATTCACTGCAGCCACAATATCCAACATGTACTGAGATAGGGGAGTTATAGCACCAGAAAAACCTTTCCCAGGCTTCTTCAGAAAAGCAAACATCTTGATTGCCATTCTGCTACTAGGCTCAATGTTGGTATGTTCCAAGGGTTCTTTAAGTTGATTGTTGATAATGAGCTGCAAAAACCTTGGATACAAATAAAACTTCTTCTTAACAAACTTCTTCATACCCTCAAAAATCATTGATGAAAAATCAAATGGTTGTCCTGTGGCCAAACAAACTAAGGACATGGCTTGAGGAGCACTAAACTCATTCCATCCACCTACTTTGGGAAACAAACAATGCTGAAGAATATGCAACAAAAACTTCCAATGTGGGCAAAGCAGACCTTTATAAAAAGTTCCAGTAGTCTCAGGCCTCTCATACCCAATTTTCTCAAGCTCAGTTAAAATAACCTCAGTGGTAAGATTAGGGGGTGTTGGAACACCTGATAGACGAAGGCTTCTCTTAATAGTTGTTTCACTAACGACAATATTCTCTCCATCTACACTACCTATTAACCTTTCCTCCCCGTCGAGTGTATCTAGCTTAACAGTTGACCAATACTGATGCATATGAGATTTAATAATGGGTGGATCAACTGTTAAAGCATACCTTAATCGAGATGCACTAAGAAAATCCATAACTTCATGAAATCCTGCAGCAGCTGAAACCTTGCTAAGAAACGCAATCTGATTATGCTCATCAGGAAACTTTCGTCTAGCCATTTGGAGTTTGGGGGTTTTGGATATAATGATATGAATTAATGTTCTTGGGAGAGAATCGAATGTAATTTTGAGCAATTAAAAGTTAATGAGATCGAAATGGTGTGTGAGACCGTTTTGATCTAATTAGGTTTTAAGACGCGCCAAAATTTTCAATATTAACCCCTTTACTTTCAAACTCAGCAGCAGAGTTATGAAAGGTTTGACCAAAAGTCAACTTTCCCAAAATCTCCAAATTTAATCCCTTAAACAGCTTAAATACACTACCAACTCCTCATTAAATTCTATAAATCCCTCAATCGCTTAACAAATCCCCAATTGCACAAACCCTAACTCAAAATCAAATAACCATGAGTTCATCCAAAGCACCAATCATTGACATTTCATCAGATTCCTCTTCAGATACGTCACAAGGATGGGCAAATTATTTTCCTCCAAGTTCATCTTTAGCACAACAAAAAGGCAAAGCGGTTGTTGAAGAAGAATATTCTGACCCGCTTCCATCGACGCCATCCTCCTTTGAAGATTCTAGCGCTGATGAAGAAGTAGCAGCATGACCAAAATCCATGACATATTATCAAGGATCCTGGGAAATTGATCCTCCTAACCATCCTTTGACTGTCGAGCTTCAGAGACAAATAGAGAAAGCTGTTGCCGCTTTTGCAAAGAGTGTCAATCCGCCTCGTCCAAAGCCAAGTACAGTGGAGCAGGAAATCCCGGTTCCAAAGAAGAAGCAGGAGAAGAAACAAGCTCCATCCACAAGCCAACAGCAGAGTCCACCATCAAGACCAGTGGTACTTGCACTTCCCTGTCCTAGAGTGTCAGAAGCCATGGGTACTAGAGGACCTCGTAGCAAGGTGATGCCAGACTTTGTTGTGAAGGGAAAGGAACAAGCTTGATTTGGGATAGGTGTGTTTAGGTTGTGAATCCTTGGGCCTTGTTTTCTTTTGAACTTCTTTTGAACAATGATGTAAGGAAACTTTATGTTGTACTATGCTTTTGTGATCAATGAACTTTATCTTTCCTTGCTTTACTTGATTGTGTATACATGTATATCTGCAAAAGGTTAGTAGAAAACCACAAACACAAGCAAGAATATTCCACAATAGCAGCAGAGTAGGCATAGCAACAAACAACTAAACAGCAACAACTTAAGAAACAGCAAATTTTGACTTAACACCAGACATTGACTAAACAACAGCACAAATCCTTACAAAATTTTACAAAAACATACAGAGATAAGATGTTTAAAGATTAAAGATTGATCATGCCAATACTAGCAACTAAAAATTGAAATCTACTTATATCAAAACTTTTTGTAAGTAGATCAGCAACATTATTGTCAGTATGTATTTTAACCACTTGAATTAACTTTTTCTCATAACAATCTCTAATAAAATGATGTCTTATCTCTATGTGTTTTGTTTTAGAATGAAAAACAGGATTTTTGATAATACACATTGTGCTGTTGTTGTCAATATAAATTTTGGTGTTCATGAAATTATACCCATAATCCAGCAGTTGGTTCTGAATCCAGAGCACCTGTCCACAGCAGCTAGAAGCAGCAACATATTCTGCTTCAGTTGTTGAGTTAGCCACAACAGTCTGTTTCTTGCATTGCCATGAGATTAGCCTATGACCAAGGTACTGACAGCCTCCAGTGGTTGACTTTCTATCCAAACTAGCTCCAGCATAGTCACTGTCTGAGTATGCTATTAAGTCAAAGGGTGAATTATTAGGATACCAAAGGCCCAATTTAGGTTGACCCTTTAGGTACCTAAAAATTCTTTTGACCACTTCCAAGTGTGAAACTTTTGGGGACACTTGAAATCTTGCACAAGCACACACAGAAAACATGATATCTGGCCTTGAAGCAGTCAGATACATCAATGAACCAATCATTGATCTATACAAATGTACATCAACCTCTTCCCCATCTTCATCCTTGAGCAAAGGTTTGTTTTTATCCATTGGTGTCTTAGCTGCTTTCACATCATTGAAACCAAATTTCTTCAACATATCAGCCACATACTTGTCTTGTCTAATAAAAATCCCATCTGATTTCTGCTTAACTTGAAGTCCCAAGAAGAAAGTGAGTTCACCCATAGAACTCATCTCAAACCTGTTGTGCATTAGCTTTTCAAATCCTTCACATAACACCTTATTTGTAGACCCAAAAATGATATCATCTACATAAACCTGAACTAGTGGGATATCCTTTTTGTCTTTCTTAATGAACAATGTTTTATCAATGGTTCCTCTGCAAAAACCATTGTTCAACAAATATGTGGATAAGGTGTCATACCAAGCTCTAGGAGCTTGGTGTAGTCCATACAGTGCTTTCTTCACTTTGTAGACCCTATCAGGATACTTAGGATCTTCAAACCCAGGTGGTTGCATCACATATACCTCTTCAGGAATCTTTCCATACAAGAAAGCACTTTTCACATCCATTTGATACACAGGAAAATTCTTGTATGAGGCATATGCCAAAAATAGTCTGATAGCCTCAATTCTTGCAACTGGGGCAAATACCTCATCATAATCTATTCCTTCTTCCTGAGTGTATCCCTGAGCCACTAATCTAGCCTTATTTCTGATAACAATTCCTCTCTCATCTCTTTTGCATCTGAACACCCATTTAGTACCAATTGCTCTTTTTCCATTAGGCAAATCCACCAATGTCCAGACTTCTTGAAGCTTGAACTGCAGTAACTCCTCTTGCATAGCTTCAACCCAACTTTCATCTTTCATTGCCTTGTGAATGGTTTTGGGTTCTTCTTGAGATAGGAAACAGGCAAACATGCAATTTTGTAAATCCTTGTGGCTATTCCTCTTCTTAAGTGTTTGAGCAAACAATCCTTGATCAAGCAAATCACTCAGACCTTTTGATTTACTTCTGGTCTGCACAGCAGAGTGAACATCACCAATTATCTGCTCCTTTGGATGATTCCTATGGATTCTGGTTGTTGGAGTGGGACTAACAGGTATATCAGTCTCCAAATTGGATAAATCAGCTTCAGCACCAAAAACATCAACAATTTCATCATCAGTATCCACATATACTTCTTCTAATCCGGGCATCTCTTCAGAAGAATCATCATGAGAATCACCATCTTTATCAGCAGTAGAGTCCTTGGGCAGAGCAGCAGAGTTACCAAGCTTAACAGCAGAGTGTTTTAGCCTAACAGCAGAGTGTTTTGGCTTATCAGCAGAGTGTTTTGGCCTGGCAGCAGAGTTGAGAGAACTGCTGCTATGTTTATTCCCTTGTTTCCCATCAATTTTTGACTCTTCATTCCTTTCCTTATTATCATGAGAAGGTTCATCATCACCTTCTGCATTAACCTTTGGTATTTCCTTATGAACAGCATCATCATCTGAACTCTTTCTCTCTTTATCTGTTGGAGAGAAGTACTGATCAAACTTCCACTTTTCAATCAAAACAAACTCCTCTGCAGATCCATCCTTCTTTGCTTGTGTACCTGCATTAAGGTTAGTTTGTGTACCTGCAGACATGTTAGTAGTACCTGCAATGACTGGTTGATAATTCATACTTTTGGTTAAAGAATCAATATCAAACATCCATTCAGGACCTTTTCCATCAACATTAGGTGTGGTTTCTCTAATTCTAACATGTAAATTTTCCACCACATGCCCAGTCCTTTGATTGAAGACCCTAAAAGCCTTACTTTCAGTGGAGTATCCAACAAAGTAACCTATGTCTGCTTTCTCACTAAACTTGCCTAAGTGGTCAATGGTGTTTAAGATAGTGACAGGACACCCAAATGGTCTAAAGAAATCAATCAGTGGTTTCCTACCATACAATAACTCATAAGGGGTCTTGTTGTGAGGCTTAACTATCTTACTTCTATTTTGCACATAGCAAGCAGTGTTGACTGCTTCAGCCCAAAAGATAGTGGGTAACTTAGACTCTGACAACATTGTCCTAGCAGCCTCAATTAATGTTCTATTTCTCCTCTCAGCAACACCATTTTGCTGAGGAGTTCTAGCTACACTAAATTGTCTAGTTATACCCTTTTCCTCACAGAACTGATTCATTACTTGATTCTTAAATTCAGTTCCATTGTCACATCTGATGATCTTAACCTTGTGATTAAATAGGTTTTCTATCCTTGTAATAAAAGCCTTAAGAATGCCAGGTGTCTCATCCTTAGTAGCTAAGAAGAATACCCAAGTAAATCTACTAAAATCATCAGTGACCACTAAGCCATACATCTTTTTATTCAAACTTTTCACATAAGTAGGTCCAAATAGGTCCATGTGTAACATAAACAAGGGTTCAGTTATATAATTCACCAATTTGGACTTACAAGATGCTCTATGTTGCTTTCCCATCTGACAAGCAACACATACTTCAGGGTTCTCAAAAACTTTTGAAGGTAATCCTCTGACCAAGTTCCCTTTCACCAACTTGTTGATAGCCTTGTAGTTCAAATGGCCAAGCCTTCTGTGCCAAAGTTTGGATTCATCAATAGTGGCTTTGGCAAACAGACAAGTTAAATCTCTTTTGGGAATAATGTTCTTTATGTCCACACTGTATATTTTGTCATTTCTAGGGACTTTAAGAAGTACTAATTTATCATCAGGTATCTTATAGTCGGGAGATAAGACAAGACATTCAGTGTCTGTAAAAAGAACAAAATTCTTTCTGTCACACATTTGTGAGACACTAAAAGATTGAACTTTAGTCCATTCACTAAATACACTTTCTCAAAATCCAATTTTCAAGTTCTGATGATGCCTTTTCCAACAATTTTACCTCCTTTAGGATCATTCCCAAAGGCAACATATCCACCATCCAAAGCTTCAAAGTTTTCCAAATTGCTTTGGTCTCCAGTCATGTGTGAAGAGCATCCACTATCAAAAATGCATTTATCCTTTAGCTCCTTTTGTAGATTGCCCTGCACAAAAAGTAAGAGAATTAGTTTCTCTTTGGGACCCAAGCCATTACTGACTTGGATCTGCCTTGTGCATCAAAGTAGTCAAATTTCTTCAACTGCATTGGTGCACTGCTGTGTCTGAGAACATGATCTATAACTTTAACTTTAGGTTTCGAGACCCAACAAGCTGAGGCCTTAACAACATAGAAATGGTTGCCCACAACAGTATCAGTAACAACTTTAGGCAAAACAGCAGAGTCTGCCTTAACAGCAGAGTTTGCCTTAACAGCAGAATCAACTATGTCCTTCTTTATGGGCCCTTTTGGTGCAAGAGGAGAGATAACTCTAGAAGTACCATCTCTCATCAAAACTTCCTTGGGAACCAAGTTTCTTTTGGGATGTGGGTGAGTCTTTCTAGCAAAGTTTCTATGGTTCACCCTTGTGTACTGGTTCCATACTGGTTTCTGATAGTAGTAGCACTCATCTTGCAGATGTTCAAAACTACCACAACCATAACATGCCTTTTTAAGTAACTGAAAATCAGTACCTAATCTTTGTGACACTAGGTTGTTCCAATTTCTCTGGTTTCCTCTAGGCAAGTTATTGGTTTTCTTAGGATATACTCTAGGTGTGTTATTATACTCAGCCATCTTCCTAGAGATACCTTTACCTAGCTTAGGCTTAACAAACTCAACCTTTTTAGCCTTAGGTGCTTTTGATTCAACAACAGCAGGAGTTTCTTCCTTTTTGTTCTTAGGGGTTGAATCAGATTCCACAACTTCATCATCACTGTCAGACTCCCAATCTTCAATAAGGGGTGCATCAGACCACTTTTTCTCAACCTTAGGTGACTCTATTTTGTTTTCACTAGTTTCACCTACAGGTTTAGCCTCAGACTCAGGTATGAAAGACAATGTTCTAGTAGGAGGGGCATTTGCACTAAGTTTCTTAGGGTGAGCAACAGCATTAATATCCTAGACCACTTCCTGAGTCTGCAAAGTGTCTTCCTATAGGTTTACTGAGAATATCAGTGGCAAATTGTTGTTTTTCCACCCTAACAATATGTTTTTCAGTCTCACTTATAGCTGAATCTTTAGCCTGTTCAGCCTCTTCTACTTTCTCCATAAGAACCTTAATCTCACAATCTTTCTTAATAAGTTCATTTTCTAGAATAGTGATCTTATCAAGATATTCAATTTCAGCCTTTTTATAGAATTCTAGCTTCTCTTCTAAATTCTTTAAACCATATTCATAACTAAGATTGTCTAGCTTAAGTTTTTCAATGTCCATTCTAAGATCTCCATTGCTAGACTTAAGTATTTCAATTGTATCAGAACATGATTTAAAAGAACAAGATGATTCATTTGATACCTCAGAGTCTGATCCAGAGGAAGAGTAGGCCATGAGAGCAAAATGTTGTACTTGAGGTTCCTCATCAGCTATCAATGCACAATTTGGACCATCTTCAGCATGATCACTCCAGTCATACTCTCCTAACCCATCACATGACACCATAGCAGTAGTAGGATTTGGCTCTTCATCAGTAGACTTCTTGACATTCTCATTGTTCCTTTTTGGTGCTCTGCATTCTCTAGCAAAGTGTCCCTTCTTATGACAGTTAAAACATTCAGCCTTTGATTTGTCAAATCCCACATTCTTGTTCCTTCTGAACTTCATCTCTTTACCAGTTCTTTTAAGAAACCTTCTTGCCCTCATAGTAAGCATTGCAAACTGCCATTACATATCAATCTCTTCAACATCATCAGGATCAAGTTCATCCAGATCTTGAGGCATAACTGAAGTACTTGTAGTAAGTTCAGCCAAATAAGCACAAATAGCAGCATCACTGATGGTGTTGGTGTTGGTAGAGTCAGCAGCAGAGACATGTGAACCAGTAGCAGGAACAAAAGTACCAGCAGCAGAGTGCTGTTCTTGATGACTACCAGAATTCTTGTTGCTTGAGGAAACAAAAGCAAGATTATTTGTGGTAGAAGATGAACTTGACAATCCCTTAACTTCAGATTCATACACTTTCAAGTTGTTATACAGATCATCCAATGTCATATTCTCAAAATCTTCCTTGTGCCTCCAAACCACTGTGTGAGTGTTCCATTCAGAAGATAGACTTCTCAGAAATTTTAAATTGATATCTTCTTGAGATACATCAATCTTCAATAGAGCCATCTGACTGGTCAACTTATGAAGTCGATCATAAGTTCCCTCAATATTCTCAGAACTCAAAGCAGTGAACGTTTCAAACTGGTGCTTTAGTAGATTCTTTCTTGATTTCTTGGTAGCTTCATTCCCACCAAATCGAAGTTCAATTGCTTCCCATAACTCCTTAGCAGACTCAATATGATTAAAACTTAGTTGATAATCATTAGGTATTCCCATCATGAGAATACTGTGAGCCTTGACCTCCAATCTTCTCTGTGCTTTCTCCTCACTTGTCTTGAGAGTCAAGACTGATCCAGTAGCAGTCTTGGCTGGTTGACTGTCGCCATGTAGAACAACTTCCCAAAGTGAGTAATCAACCATTCTCATGTATTGTTGAATTCTCATATTCCAGATCTCGTATTCTCCAGTCTTGAGCATGGGGACCCTTGATGAAGTAACCATGTATGTTGAATCGGATTCCATTGCTTACTTTGATGATTAACAGATCTTGTATTCAGTAATTCTTCTTGGTACCAGTTTCTAGATCACAAGCTCTGATACCACTTGTTGATCCCAGTTGAGCTTCACGATCTTATCAATTACTTTAGATATAAACCTAAAGCAATCGGTATAGAAACTGATCTTGAGTTGTATATCAAATATTATGCGGAACTTAATATTTGATCTTAAGAAGAATAAAACACAAAACGAATTCTCAAACAACACTTCAATATATTAATACGATTGCTCGATAGCAATAGGGTTACAAGAAACCTTGAAGTGTAAAACAATAACGATACGTATCGCTAACCTAACCCTAGATCCTCCTTTTATAGCGTAAGGAGTCCTAGTCGGTTTACAAGACTTTCTATACAAGAAAAATATTCTTACGTATATTTTCTATACTTATCCTTAACATACTATACATATCTAATAAGCAGCAGAGTAACTAGTCTAGCAACAGAGTCTTCGTGGGCTAGCAGCAGAGTTACACTTTGCTTATTATTCCAATCCAACAGAGTTACAAAACAGCAGAGTTTTAGTCTAATCAGCAGAGTCACTGAACTAATCAGCAGAGTTATACTTAGTGTATTTCTCGAACAGCAGCATCTTTAGACCCAACATGGTAAAAGAAATTAAGAACGGAAGCCAAAAAGGTGGGACTTCTAAGGGCGGCAAGAAGGAAACCACGGCCAAAGATAAGGCTCCGGCCATATTCATGGTGCATACCTGGCAACGAAGTGTAAAGCAGAAGATATCCTCTAATACCGGGCCAAACCTGGAAATATCTTTTCCGCCAATAAAGGAGGATGACTGGGACGACCATCCGTTGATAATAAAGGCCGAGGTTGGCGGACACCACGTACACCGGATGTACGTGGACAACGAAAGCGCCTCTGAGGTCCTTTACGAACATTGTTTTAACCGCTTGAGCCCGGAAATTAAGAAAAGAATCATCCCTGCCACGGCCCCTCTTCTAGGTTTCAGTGGCGAGTTGTCATGGCCTTTGGGACAGATTTTGTTGGAAGTCACCTTGGGAGATAAAGAAAACTCATCCAGTGCTTGGATGAACTTTATGGTTGTTAGATTACCCTCCCAGTACAATGGCATAATAGGCCGTCCGGGGATAAGACAACTCAAACTTATCCCTTCCACAGCCCACGGTATAATTAAAATCCCTACCCAGGGTGGAGTGGTTGCCTTGCATAGAAGACAAAATCATTCCTGTTGGATGCCAGATGGTCGCGGAACCACTATCACAACAGGATTCTGAGGAAACTCCGGCCAAAGAAGGGGTTAAAGTGGCAATACATCCTAAATTCTCGGACCAAACCGTTACTGTGGGAGGAAGCCTGACGGATCAGGGAAAGAAATACTTGTGTGAATTGCTAAAGAATAACCTGGATATCTTTACCTGGCAGCCGTCGGATATGACTGGGGTACCGCGGAACGTAGCGGAGCACAAGCTTAATATCCGGGAGGGATATGCCCCGGTTAGACAAAAGAAGCGCGGGCAGGCGCTAGAAAGAAACAAGGCCATCAACGAAGATATGGCAAAATTAGTAGAAGCAGGCATAATGCGAGAAGTCTACTACCATGACTGGGTGTCAAACCCGGTCCTGGTCAGAAAGAGCGACGGAAGCTGGAGAATATGCATGGACTTTAAAGACCTAAATAAGGCATGCCCAAAAGACTGCTACCCCCTTCCGGAAATTGATTGGAAGGTTGAATCCCTCTGCGGTTATACCTTTAAGTGCTTTCTGTACGCATACAAGGGATACCACCAGATACAGATGGCCGCGGAAGACGAAGAAAAGACTGCATTCCATACAAATCAAGGTATTTTTTGCTATAGGAAAATGCCCTTCGGTTTGAAAAATGCATGAGCCACATACCAGCTTCTGGTAGACAAAGCTTTTGAAAAACAAATTGGGAGGAATCTAGAAGTGTATGTAGACGACCTAGTCATCAAAAGCCACTCGGAAATGAAAATGCTAAGAGATGTGTGTAACACCCCCAAAATGTGGCATTGCGGAAGCTTTCGGGTACTGGGGTGCTACGAAATCAATATACAGCGCAGAGTGATATAGAACAATACCATAATTTAAATTTAAAGAAACAGTACATTAATACAACATTGTTTTAGCCAACAACGGCATTTGAAACATAAAAGTTTGTTCCCAAAAGATCACATTTTATTTCATCCAACTAGACATAATAGATGAAGACTCCTTAAAGCTAATGTCTTCATAAAACACACTTATTGACGATCACCTGAAATGCATGAGAAAACGGGTCAACTATGAAGATAGTTGGTGAGTATACAGGTTTTGTTCAAAAGAAGTCAAAGATTTTGAGAAAAAGTCTATCTGGTAGAGACTGTGTCAAACATACATGTTTATCAGGTTCACAATAAAAATGCCATGTACATAATAAATAAAGACTGCTCCGAACAAGGGAGACTTTGCACTGCTCCGAACATGGGAGACTTTGTCACTGCTCCGAACATGGGAGACTTTGTCACTCCACCACCTAGGCGAGAATTATTGTCACTCACCGACATGGCGAGAATTATTATCAAGACAGCTCCGAACATGGGAGACTTTGCATTTAGTATGTACGACACATAAAGTTTAAAAACAAGTCATAATTTCATAATTAAGTTCAATAGTCCAAGTCAAGTTATAGGGTCAAGACAAGTCAAGGAGTTCAAAATAAGTTAAAGGGGTTCAAATCAAGTCATACTAGTTCAAAATAGTCAAAGGGTTCAAAATCAAGTCAAAGGGTTCAAATCATAATGTTCATAAAATAGAAATAAATTTAGTTCAAGTATAAATCATGCATTCCACCCCAAAGCGATTAAAATAGTTAGAAAAAAAGAGGTCCGTGAATACTCACCTCGAGTAGTACGGTGATCTGGAAATGAACAAGTCAAGCAAGGAAAGGTATCGACTCCGAAAGGCGACCTAGTTACATGTGGGTTTGACTTAGTACGACATTATGAAATGAGAGAATGCAAATGAATGTTTTAAAACATTGTATCACCAAGACACGTTGTGCTTGTGTCTCCTAAGTTAAAAGAAAACATTTTGTCTTCTTTTCGATTTTCATCTTTTAGTCGGGTTTTCGTCTTTTAGTCGAGTTTTACAAATAATTATCATTTATGAGCTTTTAAAAGTCTAAGTTTACTATTTTGACACTCCTTATGGAAAAACACCCATTTATTCTTAAGTATGATTATTTTCACAAAAATAGGTTAAGTGTTATACCTTTTTGACGATAATTCGGCATGACCCGTTTGTAAATTCTCATTTTACCATTTTTACCTATTTCCAATCTAATGATTTTGAAGGCTTTTCAGAGTCTAAGAAAATATAATTTCACTATTAGTGGAGTTTTCTATGAAAAACATAATTTTGCGCCGCAACATTGAAAATAGCATAATTTTCTTATTTTAAATCCGTTTTTAGTGATTCAAGCGACCACGTTTTCATTATAAAGTCTATTTTCTATTTTTCTACCATATTGTCGAAAAACATAAGCTCATTAGTCCAGATTTTCTGTTTTGGGACAGCCATGTCCAAAAATGCGTTTTATGACCTTTAAGCTACTTGTCTAGCCACAAATACAACACCAAGCTAATCCTAAATCTCTCCCGCAAATATTATTAATTCCTAAACAACCAAAAACTTCAACTAACCTAGTTTATCTCATCCGCCAAATTATAGGAAAATATAGTAATAAACCCTAATCAAGTCGCAAATCTAGCGCAAGCTAACTAAGTATATAATTTTAAGCACAACAAGACAAACATAACATGGTGATACATATTTTGAAAAGAAAGAGTGTGTAGGTCGTGTATATGTATGCATATACACTTAGGGTTTTCAAAAGTTTACTTGTGATTTAATAAAATCGTTTTGTACTTTTAAAAACTACATGTTTTGATTAGTAAGAAAGTACAAGTTATTTTTGTAAAAGAAAACTTACAAGTTGAAGTATAAAAATTTAGATCTAGTGCAAGAGTGAACCAAACCTTGTGTAAAAACTCAAGTATGATGACCCAAAACACCAAATGTAGGCTTCTTAGTAACCAAATCTTCAAGATCAATCAAGAAAAAGGAAAAGTGTGTGTGGGTTTGTGGTGTACGACGGAAACAAGAGGAGAGGAAGCAAGAGTTGGTGATTTTTATGTTGTGAATGAAATGATAGGCATTTGGTCTTGTATTTATAGGAATTGAAGCATACATGATACCAAACTAAGCCCTAAAGAGTACATAAATGGTTTAACAAAGATTGGTAATCTTTGGCTTGGTGTGGGTGGTCCTTGTGGGACGTCATATGTGAGACAAAAGGGGGGGGGGATCACCACTCTTGGCTCATTAGTTGAAATATGGAGCTTATGTCATATTTTGGAAGTTATGGCACATGGTTTGGCCATTTAATGGGTTTGGCCGGTTTTAAGCTTCCACATGGGAGGAATTTTTGAAATTTTACTCTTATAACGAGTAGTGGTGTGAGTCGTGGTCATTTACTTGGTCGTTTGGTGTCAAAACCGTGCACGCGTGACCTAAAATGCACTTTATGCGCGTTTATCGTGAGACTTGTAAAATAAAATGTCATGACTCATAAAATAGATCTAATAGAGCCATAATGTGTTAATTTAATATAGACCATGTCCGGTCTGGTGCCGTTACGCTTTAAAAGTCGTTTTCCAGGAAAAACGAGATAACCTCTGGTTTTTAAATTTTTAAATGTCAATAAATGTCAGAAAATATTTAATTTGTATTATTTGTCAAAAATAATTAGATGAACGATTAAAATAATAGCTTGAAAAATTGCGGGTTGTTATAATGTGGAAGAAACTTTCGCAACGCTAAGGAAGATAAACATGAAGTTGAATCCAAAAAAATGTACCTTCGGAGCAGAAGAAGGAGTGTTCTTGGGACATGTGGTCAAAAAAAAAGGAATTAGGGCGTGTCCGGAAAAATCCGCGGTTGTTGCCTTCTCCGCGGACCCTCAAGGAGGTGCAGAGCTTAAATGGAAAGCTGGCAAGTCTGAACCGCTTCTTATCAAATTCAGCAGAAAAGTCTTTACCATTCTTTAAGACGCTGAAGAAATGCATTAAGAAAAGTGACTTTCACTGGACAACGGAGGCGGAACAAGCATTCAAGGAGATGAAGAAACATATCGCCAATCTTCCTACTCTGACGGCTCCACAACCAAGAGAAGAACTAATAATGTACCTATCCGTGGCAAAAGAAGCTATTAGTGCTGTCCTGCTCGTAGAAAGAGGGACGTCTCAGCAACCCATTTATTTCATCAGCCGTGCACTACAAGCCCCAGAAATAAACTATAGCCTGATGGAGAAATTGGTTTTAGCATTGATCCATGCAGCCAGGAGACTGAAAAGGTACTTTCAGGCACACCCGGTGGTCGTTATCACGGACCAACCAATCAAACAAATGCTCGCAAAAACAGAAAACACAGGCAGACTAGTTAAGTGGGCTATTGAACTAGGAGAACACGACATCAGTTTCAGGCCGCGGACGGCTATAAGGGGACAGGTGTTAGCTGACTTCATCGCGGAAATGCCAAAAGAAGAAACTCCGACAACCGATGTAACCGCGGAAGAACTGCCATATGTTGAACCATGAAACTTGTACACCGACGGGTCCTCTTGCCAAGAAGGATCCGGAGCAGGCCTATTCCTTACAAACCCGAAGGTGCGAAATTCACTTATGCTTTAAGATTCTGGTATGTGCTTAAACACATAACTTTTCTTGACCAAATTAAGACCAAAATAACCAAAAACTAACCATAAATGCCAAAGATATTGTGTTTTTGTGTTTTTGATTGTGCAGGGATGGATATGGCAAAAATGGACAAATATCAAGATAAAAAAGACAAAACGAGCACGAGATTTGGAAAAGTATCAAAAGCCAAAGTCGGGGAAGCAAATTGCAATATCGGATCAAAGATATGCTCATTCAGTCAAAAGTCATCCTTGAAGAAACAAAGGTTGTCAAAAAATAGCCCTTGGATCAAATTTCAAGAATGGCAGAAAAAGTCCTTGGAGTTTCAGAAAATACACCTTTGGTCCTTGAACTTTACCTAAACCTATAATCCTAAATTCTATACTTAAACCAACCGGATTTTATATTAAATCCAATCCAAAAACCCAACACAATAAAAACACCCACAACCCATTACAAACAAAACCCAAAAGCCCACCCCTTATTACCATTAACCCACCAGCCCACAAAGAATAACCCATAAACCCGGATCCACCCATTAAAACCCACCCGGTCAATAGAACTTATGCCCGGTCAAATGAATAAATAACTCCAGTTAAACAAAAACACACACCCACGCCCTTTTTCTCAACAATTACTGTTCACCTCATGAACCCTAGTATTACCCGCCCAGAAATTACCACAATTAAGGGCAATTGTGTACTTTTCTCGTACTTCTAGAAGATATCTGACATGTCAGCAATCCCAGCTAATTCGTGCATTGTGATTGGTGGGTTAGGCGTGGCATGTTGATCCGAGGGCTATTATTGATGGAATGATAATCAAGGGATGATCCAAGGGCTGATGGTGAATCAAAGAAGCACATGAAGGCACGGATTGATGACATGGATAACCTAGAACATTCAAAGCTCGGCTATAAATAGAGGGTCTCTCTTCATCATTCTCATGTAATTTTTAGTGTAATGTTATGCTGTCAATTTAGTTTGTAGTTTTCCATTTCCTTTTGTAATTTTAATGTTTGATTAATGAAAGTTTAAATTGAGTTTTCTTTGATTCTGTTTTGTTCAAGTTTTTAATCTCATAGTAGCTTATTCAGACTTTCAGTAGCTTATTATACTTATCTCAGCTTTACTATTTCATAATTACTCAAGTTGTTTCAAAAATCCAAAGAAAATATTGAAGAATATTCAAAAATAAAAAAATAATTGTAAATCCTAGCTTCAATAAGCTGTTTGCTCATTTGCATAAGCTCATATAAGCTTAATAGCTTATTGTGAGTTTTTGGTTAGTTCAAATTAGATTCAGTCTCAAAAAGTTCCAAAAGTCAACAAAAGTCAACTGATGTGGTCAAATAAGCAGTTTGAAGAATAAGCTGACTTGGAAGGCTTATTTGGGTATATTTGGCTTGTTTTTAACAAGCCTGGGATATGTGAGTAATGGTTCCTAACTGTTTCAGCTTAATGGTCTTGTAAGTTCAATTTAACTTAATTTTGCATAATTCATTTTCAGTTGAATTGAGTGCTTATTTGTTGTTTACATTTGCTTTTTAGTTGATAAGTCAATTAGATAATCATAGTTCAGTAAGTATCTTAGCTTAAATCAGTTATTTGTAGTGTAAAAGTTTCATTTCAGTTTTTAAACTAGTGTTTGGCACAAGCATGTTCTAGGCCAAAAAGCTGTTAACACTGTTCATTGACCATTTGCTAAAGTTTGATTGAACTTATCTTAAGCTAGATTAGCTGTTTTTGTTAGATATTAAGTTGTTTTGAGGAATTTGAAGAAATTAAGTTGGATAGTGCAATTTTGGTGCTCGATCTGCCCTAATAAGCTGCTGATAAGCTGAGACTTAACTGAGCTTTTTTTTTTTTGGCATTTTTATGTTCAATCTAGAGTATTAAGTGGGAATCCATAAGTTGGAACTAGTTCATCAAGTTTTGAGAGATTTTGAGGTCAAAAACTAAGACTGCTGCATCAGTATAGTCTGTGCAGACCTGCACAAATTTGCTAATCTCAGCTTATTGCTTGCCTCATATCTGCTTATCCCTTAGAGCTTATGGCTTGAAAATTGGTTTCTGAGTAGGTTGTAGTATCAGCTTTTAGGTTCTGAGTTTGATTTTCACTTGGTAGCTTAATAAGTAGCTTAAAATTGGTCTGCAAAAAGCTCAATTAGACCTAATCAGACCTGCATCAATTTCAGTTTCCAACTTCATCTAATCTAGGTCAAATTTCAATAAGCTATTGATAGCTAAATTTGGGCATTTTGAGTTTGGAAGTAGTCTTTAGTATAAGCTTTCATAATCAGCTTTTGGTTTCCCCTGACTAGTTTTTTCCCAGTTTCTAAAGTAGCTTAAAAGTGGGGTGTTAGTCATTGCTTCTGTCCAAATTTTGTCAATTGAGCAAACTGCTTATTGGCTTATTCTGAGTTCTTATTTGGACTTTTTAAGTGGATTTAAGCTTAAAGGAGTATTTTAATCTGATTTTAATCCTTTGGTAATTTTTGGTGCTTTCTAGCTTATTTTAGAGCTTATTAGAAACTGCTTATTTGCATAATCAGCTTATTAGGGTTTAGAAAAGCTCTATTTTCATTTTTCCTAGCTTCTTAGTATAATTTTAGATTTACCTGCAAATTTTCATATTTTTCCAAAATCATTTGCTATTTTTAAATCATTTAATTCCTTTCTTTTAGTTTTTAATTCATAAAAAATAAAATAAAAATCAAAAAAATATAATTCTTTTTCCCAAAATTTTATTTTAATATTTAGCATTTAGAAAAATTAATTTTACATTTTTAGGACTTATAATTTAGGATTTCATTTTTAAATACGTTTTTACAAATCGTAACGTTCATTTTTAAGTTTAAATTTTCGTTTTTAGAATCGTGTGCTTAGATTACTTGTACCCCTTAGTTTAATTACTTGTTTTTATTAGTTATTTCATATTCGTAGTATAAAAACACCAAAATATCACTCTTTTTACACTATTCACTTCACTAATTCGACACCGTTACGACAACTCGACTTCAACCTTCGTTGGGACTACGACTCGGGAAAATACATCCGTTGTATTCCTTTGGACTTATAAATACACTAATTGGTTGAAATACATCAATTAAATGGCGCCGCTGCCGGGGAAGGCTTGAGAAGAGTTTGAATTTCGTTCGTTGAATCGTGTTTTGAAGACCCTTCCTCGGAAGTTCTTTGTTTTTATAAAAAGAAAAATACAAAAAGAAAATAAATAAAACACTTTTCCTAAAGTGTTTTCAAAAATACAAAAATAATATAACCTCACTTTTCTGAAAGTGTTGTAAACCATTCCGAAATAACAACAAAACAATCGTGAAATCATTTGATTTTCGGATTATCTTTAGATTACAACCTATACAAGGGGTTTAAGGAGGTCTTGACATTAAATTGCAGACCGAAAAGAGATCCATTCTTCTCTTCCGCCACTCTGCGAGTAATCTTAATAGAAACGATATCGATTGAGGGATCGGTACCAAAAATATTGTGATTAATTTTCCTTAAAAATAAAAATCCAAAAATATTTTATTTTCAAATTTGGTTTTCTTTTTAAACCTTTGTTTGATTTTGGTGTATGCACACCCGTTCTTCTTCTTCTAATCATCTTCTTTCACCACTCTCAAATCCCGAGAGGATTATCCGTCATAACAACCGTGTTCATTTCTCAACCGTTGAGGAAATGGACGACGACCCAAACAATCAACACCCTCCGGTGGGTGATCAAAATGCCAATCCAGGTCCCGATCTCCGACCAATGGAAGAATTACTCCAATCACCTTTCAATGGTGTTGGCAAAGCAATCGTGATACCCAATATGTTTGTAAATCAATTTGAAATAAAAATTGGGTTACTAAATCTTATCACCGGTATTTCCTTTCACGGCTTTGAAAATGAAGATCCTCATTCCCATGTCCAGAAATTCATCGACATTACTGAAACACTTAACTTAAATCACGTTCCTCATAATGTGCTTAAATTGAGGTTATTCCCTCTTTCTCTCGTAGGAGCAGCCCGGACTTGGCTTGATAAGGAACCTCCTAATTCAATTTTTACTTAGGATGACTTAGCCTCCAAGTTCGTGAACTACTTTTATCCTCCTTCTAAAACATCGAATCTCAGAAATCAAATCACTCGATTTCAGCAAGCTTTCGATGAATCGTTCAACGAAGCTTGGGATAGATTCAAAGAATTGTTAAAGAAGTGTCCTAATCACGGATTTTCAACCTTGCTTCAAATTGATACTTTCTACAATGGGTTGAATCCATCTGATCAAGATTCACTCAATTCTGCTGCGGGTGGAAATTTTCTGACTAGAAACACTCAAGAAGCTTTGACTATCATTGAAAATAAAGCCAGAGTGAGGAATTCTAGAACCAGAGCTCAAGTTTCAAATATGAGCAACAAATCAGATAGCAAAACAGAAGAGGCTCTTGTCGCTCTCACTAAACAAATTGGGCTTCTAATTAAAGAAAGACCTTCTCAACAAGTCAATGTTGTGAATCAAAAATGTGAGATTTGTGGTGGTCCACATTCTTATTATGATTGTCAAGCCTCCGGTGGCCAAGGTTTGAATGCTACCGTAGCATCAGCAACCTACAATCAAATTCAAGGATTTCGTCCTCAAGGTGCTAATAACCAAATGGGACCACCCGGCCTTTCTTCATTCCAAAACAATCAAAACCATTTCCCTCAAAATTACAACCATCAAGTCAATGTTGTAAACCAAAGTTGTGAAACTTGTGGTGGTCCACATCCGTATTTCGAGTGCCCAGCCGCCGGTAGCTACACTCAAGAGAGCGTTTATGCTGCTTCGGGATCCTATACTCAGGGAGGTAACGGTTACCAACCACAAGGAGACCGTAATCTGCTCAGCTACCGTTCTAACAATTTTCTCGGACCACCCGGTTTTACTGCAAATCAAAATCAAAATGTGCCAAATAGAAATAATCAAAATCAAAATCGGGTGACTCATGGTAACCAAAACCAAGGAAATCATACTCATGGTTACCAAAATCAGGGAAATTATAACCGAGGCCCGAATCAAGGAAATTTTAACCAGGGAAATTTTCAAAACCAAGGAACTTTTAATCAGGGAAATTTTCAAAATAACAACCAGGGTTTTAATCAAAACAACCGAGGGCCAAATCTTAACAATAATCAAAATCAAGGATTTGTGCAAAACCAATCACCCTCGGATGAGTTGTTGAAACAACTAATTCTTCAACAAAAATCCCAAGAAGAAACAACTAGGTTTTTGATTAAGGAAATGACTAAGATGAAGAAATCTTTAAATGATCGACCCTCGGGCTCTGGAACTATTCCAAGCAACACGATCGCTAACCCGAGGGGCGATGTTAAGGCGATCACTACAAGGAGTGGTGTATCATATGATGGACCCACGGCTCCGACTACCTCTTCTTCTCTTCCTCCCAAGGTAGCCAACCGTGAGACCGAGGTGACAAAGGACACGGAACTTCCTACTAACAACGGAAGGACCGAAGACGTCCAACCTTCGGTTGTCCAGCCATCTGAACCAAAGGTTATGCTTGAGCCCGAAGAAGCTCCCGTAAAAGCAAAACTTCCTTATCCTTCGAGATTGAATGATCAAAAGCTCCGCGAAAAAGCTTCAAATCAAATGGAAAAATTCTACCAAATCTTCCAAGATTTACATTTTGACATAAGCTTCGCGGATGCTTTACTTCTGATGCCTAAGTTTGCTTCTAAAATCAAAGGATTATTGAGTAACAAGGAAAAATTATTTGAGCTGGCAAAAACTCCGCTAAATGAGAATTGCTCAGCGGTTCTCCTTAAAAAAGCTTCCGGAAAAGCTTGGAGATCCCGGAAAATTCCTCATTCCATGTGAATTTTCGGGGATGGTTGAATGCTACGCCTTGGCCGATCTCGGTTCAAGCATCAACCTAATGCCGCTGTCAGTATGGAAAAAAGTTTCTCTGCCCGAACTCACCCCCACGTGCATGACCCTCGAGTTTGCGGACCAGACCATAACCCTTTCTAAGGGTGTAGCCGAGGATGTCTTTGTCAAGGTGGGGAAGTTCCATTTCCCCGTCGATTTTGTGGTGGTTGATTTCGATGCCGACCCCCGAGTTCCTCTAATTCTCGGACGATCGTTCTCGAGGACCGGGCGAGCTCTGATTGATGTTTATGGTGAAGAAATAACACTGTGGGTTGATAATGAAAAAGACACGTTTAACATTAATCAGAACTCGAAATCTCAAACCACCAAATGCAACGTTGCTACGGTTGATCAAAAATCTGATCCCGCAATTGCTTCCAAAAGAATTGATTCGACACTTTCAAGATTCACGGTTAAGAGTATTTCAAATAAACGTGTTGAGTTCAAAGCCATGAAAATTACCCCTGGTTCGAGCGAATGGTTTGAAAGTTGTGCTACGGAAGTTAAGAGTGTTCTTGATTATGATGAACAAGAATCGGAGACCACAACGGAAGTGGTGAAAATTGCTAGCTCTAAGAGCACACCACTTGTCCCACCTCCAGAACCGGTTTATCGTATTGAGATTGTCGATTCTGTTAATGAAATTAAATTCTCTTCAAATAACAATTCTATTTCATCTCCAGAACCTACCCTTTCCGACTCTTCCCCTTCTCTCACACCGGTTGAGGGAAGTGTTTCCACTATGGAAGAGCTCGAGGTTTTCCTTAGTGATGAGCCAATTTCTCCGGAAATTGATGACACCGTCTTTGATCCGGAGGGAGATATTCGTTTAATTGAAGAATTGCTATACAATAAGCCGTCATCTTCACTCCCTCGACGGAAATTAAAGAAGAAAAGCCGCCTAAATCCGTTCAAGTTGTTGATTCTAAATCAGAAGAACAAAGTAGTGGCAGTACCACTTCTAGTATTGATTTTCTGCTTGAGGAGTTCACCGATGAACTCGCTCACATCGATCCAATCCCACCGAGGGATAAGGATGATGAGTTTGATTTTGAATCTGATCTTAAAGAATTGGAATTTTTGCTGAACCAAGATCCTACTAAATGTGATTTTTACTCCGAGGAGTTCACCGAGAAACTCGCTCGTGAAGATCCAATTCCATCAGAAAATGATGATGATCTTTTTGACTTTCATGCTGATCTTAAAGAAGTTGAAAATCTTTTATACCATTCTCCATCACTTGATTCTTACTCCGAGCCTAATGATTTCCAAAGTGATGATGAACTCTTCGATTTTGGGGCCGATCAAACCAAATGGAAAAATCTTTTATATGGCAAACCTACTGATGAAAAAGACCCTAAAATGGAAACCATAATTGAGGATGCTACAATTGTTTCTAATGACTTATCTCCTCATTCACCCGAGGATGATTTCCTTTTCTCCATTGAGTCTTCCATCGAGTACTAGGCTGAGTTTTCTTGTGAAGACAAAGTGTTTAATCCAGGCATACTTGATGATGGTGAAATTCATCCTTTGAAGAAATTAACTCTTGATAAGAATTTAAAGTTTCCCGCCTCATCTAAGGAACTTTTAATTCTGGAAAAAAGTGATTCCCTTCTTCTTATTTCTGATCAAAAACTCCCATTCTGCATGGAGTTATCTCTGATTGCAACTTTACTATCGTTTTCAGCCGGAAATGAAGACAAAGTTTTTGACCCCGGCATCACTACTTTCATCTTCTGAAGCCGTGGGTATCTCATCGGAGTGGAACTTTCATATGCTTCAATGTTTATCCAAACATCTTGAATGAAAGTCCGATTGAGATTATCTCTTCCACTTGCTCCCCCAAGGACAACTAAATTCGGGGTCGAGTCAAGCTACGTGACTTGGTTATCAAAAAACAAAGCGCTTCGTGGGAGGCACCCCATGCTTATCCATCTATTTTCTTTCTATTTTCTTAATATAAGTGAGGAGGGGCACCTCTTCCATATCTTGTGTTTCGTGGTTTTCTGTGATGCGTCCAGGATTTGCCCGAATAATGAAGACTCTCGTGCTCGTGGTTTACTTCTCTCCACTCGAGTTTCATCATTCGTTGCTTATCCGATATCCTTAATCTTATCGTTTTACGTTTATCTTTGGCATAATTAATAAACGGCCTTAGATTTATGTAAGAGAACCCTTACCTTTAAGATATTGAGGATAATGTCTCGTTTTAGTCTTGGGGGGGGGGGTAATCTTTCGATTTGATTTTTGCCTTGCATTTTTTGCCGTTTACTCATGCAACCCCGTTTTGCCCCAAAAATTGGAAAAAAAAATCCAAAAAAATGAGAAAAATTTTAAAAAAATTTGCAAAAATATAATAAATTTTGACATTTTGTTGACTTTCCGCTGGTGAGAGTAGGAATAAAATTCTGACTTGATCGGGCGTGTTGAGCCCTAGTTTGTCCCCTTAACCTTTCTTAGCCAAGCATTCGCGGATCTTATTATTTAAGATTTTAAATTTGCGAAGAACGAGAAATGATAGAGTTTATTTAGAAGTTAGATGCTAAGCGTGGAGTAGTTGATTCTCTTTAGAGCTCATCGAAGTTACTTGTGGCCTTTTGCTCCCACAAAATTGTTTCACCTTATATAACTGTAAGAATAATTAAAGATGTTAGGTTTTGCCGATGATTAGTTCTTGGTCGTCTTAAAAGAATCCTTGCTTTAAAAATTGGGTACACATCAAGGTTACTTAATAAATACGTTTAATAATAATAAGTTAAGTGCTCTAAGCTACGGATTCGAGATCGGGCCTTGGATCCTTATTTCCGGAAGGCGTTTAGGTCTTGGCTACCCTCTTGCACCGGCCCTTGGACCTCTAGTTCAGGAATGTGTGAGGTCTTGGTCTAACCACCTTGGATCCTCATTTCAGGAATGTCTAGAGTCTTGGAATACTCCGTTGTAACGGCCCTTGGATCCTTTATGCCGGAAGGTGTAAGGTCTTGGAACTTAACCGTGAAGCTCCGTCGTTTAGGGTACGCAAGTGAAAAGTTAGTGATATAAAAAAAATGATGATGAATGAAAAATAGAAAAAATGCAAAAATATAAATAAAATCCTTGATGTGGACCTCATTTTCAAAGCAACGGTTCTCGAGAGAAGATTGAGAACTACTTAGCGTCTTAATTTAGTATCTTTATCAGATTAAAAATTATCGAAACGAGAATATGAAGAAATTCATTTCTCACCAAAAATAAAATAAATAGAGGCAAAATTAGGAAAATGGGAGCAAGAGGTAATTACACAAGTAACTTCCATGGGTAGTGTTGGCATCTAACTTGTAAATAGACAATGATTTCGTTTTTAAGCTTAGTTTGGGGACTCGCGAAAAATCAGGAACGACGAATTTTATCTGTATGGTCACTTCTTTATGAGTCGTGTTTCCTACTCGTTGACCCTAAAAGTTATTGATAGATAATGATTGTCAACAAAACCGTCACAATAGAAAAATACAAAAATAGAATAAAAAGAAAAATCGGGGGGTTTTTAGAACTTAAGATTTCTTAATCTCTTTTGAAAATTTTGCTACTTCTCAAAGTTAGTAAAAAGAGATTGGAAATTTTTGGTTTTAAAAACGTGTTTTTATAACATTGCGTGAGGACACTGCAATATCTTAGTCTGGGGGAATTTTGGTATGTGCTTAAACACATACCTTTTCTTGACCAAATTAAGACCAAAATAACCAAAAACTAACCATAAATGCCAAAGATATTGTGTTTTTGTGTTTTTGATTGTGCAGGGATGGATATTGCAAAAAATGGACAAATATCAAGATAAAAAGATAAAACGAGCACGAGATTTGGAAAAGTATCAAAAGCCAAAGCCGGGGAAGCAAATTGCAATATTAGATCAAAGATATGCTCATTCAGTCAAAAGTCATCCTTGAAGAAACAAAGGTTGTCAAAAAATAGCCCTTGGATCAAATTTGAAGAATGGCAGAAAAAGTCCTTGGAGTTTCAGAAAATACACCTTTGGTCTTTGAACTTTACCTAAACCTATAATCCTAAATTCTATACTTAAACCAACCGGATTTTATATTAAATCCAATCCAAAAACCCAACACAATAAAAACACCCACAACCCATTACAAACAAAACCCAAAAGCCCACCCCTTATTACCATTAACCCACCAGCCCACAAAGAATAACCCATAAACCCGGATCCACCCATTAAAACCCACCCGGTCAATAGAACTTATGCCCGGTCAAATGAATAAATAACTCCAGTTAAACAAAAACGCACACCCGCGCCCTTTTTCTCAACAATTACAGTTCACCTCATGAACCTTAGTATTACCCGCCCAGAAATTACCACAATTAAGGGCAATTGTGTACTTTTCTCGTACTTCTAGAAGATATCTGACATGTCAGCAATCCCAGCTAATTCGTGCATTGTGATTGGTGGGTTAGGCGTGGCATGTTGATCCGAGGGCTATTATTGATGGAATGATAATCAAGGGATGATCCAAGGGCTGATGGTGAATCAAAGAAGCACATGAAGGCACGGATTGATGACATGGACAGCCTAGAACCTTCAAAGCTAGGCTATAAATAGAGGGTCTCTCTTCATCATTCTCATGTAATTTTTAGTGTAATGTTATGCTGTCAATTTAGTTTGTAGTTTTCCATTACCTTTTGTAATTTTAATGTTTGATTAATGAAAGTTTAAATTGAGTTTTCTTTGATTCTGTTTTGTTCAAGTTTTTAATCTCATAGTAGCTTATTCAGACTTTCAGTAGCTTATTATACTTATCTTTGCTTTACTATTTCATAATTACTCAAGTTGTTTCAAAAATCCAAAAAAAATATTGAAGAATATTCAAAAATAAAAAAATAATTGTAAATCCCAGCTTCAATAAGCTGTTTGCTCATTTGCATAAGCTCATATAAGCTTAATAGCTTATTGTGAGTTTTTGGTTAGTTCAAATTAGATTCAGTCTCAAAAAGTTCCAAAAGTCAACAAAAGTCACCTGATGTGGTCAAATAAGCAGTTTGAAGAATAAGCTGACTTGGAAGGCTTATTTGGGTATATTTGGCTTGTTTTTAACAAGCCTGGGATATGTGAGTAATGGTTCCTAACTGTTTCAGCTTAAAGGTCTTGTAAGTTCAATTTAACTTAATTTTGCATAATTCATTTTCAGTTGAATTGAGTGCTTATTTGTTGTTTACATTTGCTTTTTAGTTGATAAGTCAATTAGATAATCATAGTTCAGTAAGTATCTTAGCTTAAATCAGTTAGTTGTAGTGTAAAAGTTTCATTTAAGTTTTTAAACTAGTGTTTGGCACAAGCATGTTCTAGGCCAAAAAGCTGTTAACACTATTCATTGACCATTTGCTAAAGTTTGATTGAACTTATCTTAAGCTAGATTAGCTGTTTTTGTTAGATATTAAGTTGTTTTGAGGAATTTGAAGAAATTAAGTTAGATAGTGCAATTTTGGTACTCAATCTGCCCTAATAAGCTGCTGATAAGCTGAGACTTAACTAAGCTTTCTTTTTGGCATTTTTATGTTCAATCTAGAGTATTAAGTGGGAATCCATAAGTTGGAACTAGTTCATCAAGTTTTGAGAGAATTTGAGGTCAAAAACTAAGACTGCTGCCTCAGTATAGTCTGTGCAGACCTGCACAAATTTGCTAATCTCAGCTTATTGCTTGCCTCATATCTGCTTATCCCTTAGAGCTTATGTCTTGTAAATTGGTTTCTGAGTAGGTTGTAGTATCAGCTTTTAGGTTCTGAGTTTGATTTTCACTTGGTAGCTTAATAAGTAGCTTAAAATTGGTCTGCAAAAAGCTCCATTAGACCTAATCAGGCCTGCATCAATTTCAGTTTCCAACTTCATCTGATCTAGGTTAAATTTCAATAAGCAATTGATAGCTAAATTTGGGCATTTTGAGTTTGGAAGTAGTCTTTAGTATAAGCTTTCATAATCAGCTTTTGGTTTACCCTGTTAGTCATTACTTCTGTCCAAATTTTGTCAATTGAGCAAACTGTTTATTGGCTTATTCTGAGTTCTTATTTGGACTTTTTAAGTGGATTTAAGCTTAAAGGAGTATTTTAATCTGATTTTAATCCTTTGGTAATTTTTGGTGCTTTCTAGCTTATTTTAGAGCTTATTAGAAACTGCTTATTTGCACAAACAGCTTATTAGGGTTTAGAAAAGCTCTATTTTCATTTTTCCTAGCTTCTTAGTATAATTTTAGATTTACCTGCAAATTTTCATATTTTTCCAAAATCATTTGCTATTTTTAAATCATTTAATTCCTTTCTTTTAGTTTTTAATTCATAAAAATTAAAATAAAAATCAAAAAAATATAATTCTTTTTCCCAAAATTTTCTTTTAATATTTAGCATTTAGGAAAATTAATTTTACATTTTTAGGACTTATAATTTAGGATTTCATTTTTAAATATGTTTTTACAAATCGTAACGTTCATTTTTAAGTTTAAATTTTCGTTTTTAGAATCGTGTGCTTAGATTACTTGTACCCCTTAGTTTAATTACTTGTTTTTATTAGTTATTTCATATTCGTAGTATAAAAACACCAAAATATCACTCTTTTTACACTATTCACTTCACTAATTCGACACCGTTACGACTTACGACAACTCGACTTCAACCTTCGTTGGGACTACGACCCGGGGAAATACATCCGTTGTATTCCTTTGGACTTATAAATATACTAATTGGTTGAAATACATCAGATTCGAATTTAATACATCTAACAATGAAGTAGAGTATGAAGCACTGATAGCAGGATTAAGGATAGCCGAACAGATGGGGGTCAAAGACCTATCCGCAAATGTTGATTCTCGGTTGGTTGCAAACCAGATCAACGGCGCATATGAAGCAAAGGAAGAGAGCATGGCGCAGTGTCTAGCAAAAGCCAAAGCCCTAATACAAAACTTCCGCACGTTCTCCATAAGACAAATTCCGCGTAGTCAGAACAAACAGGCAGACGCACTGAGTAAAATAGCCTCCACCAGCTTCGCCCACCTAGCAAAGCAAGTTCTGGTCGAAACATTGAAACAAAAATCAATAGAAGAAAAAGAAGTTATGGTCGTGGTTGAAGAAGAAGGGGACACTTGGATGACCCCGCTCCTGAAATACTTGAAGGATGAGGTGCTTCCCGCGGACCAGAAAAAGGCCAGAAAGTTAAAAATCAAGGCAAGATAATACTCTGTCATCAATGGGGTACAATTTCGTAAGTCATTTCTGGAGCCGTGGTTGCGATGTGTGGGCCCGATACAGGCAAACTATGTGATTAGAGAAATTCACGAAGGTTCATGCAGCATGCACTCCGGACCACGGGCCATTGTGGCTAAGGCAATAAGGTCCGGGTATTATTGGCCCACAATGCACAGGGACGCAAGGGAGGTGATCAAAAAGTGCCAAGATTGTCAGGTGCACCGGCCGGTCCCCAAAAATCCTCAACATAAGTTGACTCCTATCACTTCCCCTGGCCGTTCTACAAGTGGGGTATAGACATCTGCGGTCTTTTTCCAGAAGCGCCAGGGAGAATCAAATAGTTGATAGTAGCAATAGACTATTTCACAAAGTGGATCGAGGCTAAGGCCCTTGCAACTATCACCAGCAATCAGGTCAAGAAGTTCATGTGGGACAATATTGTGTGCAGGTTTGGTCTTCCGTGGGAGATAGTGGCGGATAACGCCAAGCAATTCAGGGATAATCCTTTTAAAGATTGGTGCGAAAAGCTCAATATCAAGCAGCGGTTTGCATCGGTAAAGCACCCGCAAGCAAACGGATTGGTCGAAAGGGCAAACCGGAGCTTGGGAGAAGGAATCAAAGCAAGGATTGACCAAGGGAGCCGGGATTGGCTGGAAGAGCTACCTCATGTACTATGGGCACACCGGACTATGATCAAATCTAGTAACGGAGACACACCATTCTCCCTAACCTATGGGACGAAGGCCGTGATTCCCGTAGAAATCGAAATGCCATCCTTGAGGTGTGCTCTGTTCGACCCAAAAACAAACGATGAGGCTTTACAACTGAATCTGGATCTCGCGGAAGAAAGAAGAGAAGTCGCGGCAATCGAAGAAGCCAGAAGCAAAGCTCAAATGGAAAAGTACTACAATGCTAAAGTTCGCGGCAAAAGCATTAAGCCGGGAGACTTTGTCTACCACAACAATGATGCCAGACTCATAGAGAACACCGGAAAGCTGGGCCCCAAATGGGAGGGCCCATATGAAGTGGTGGAAGCACTGGGAAAAGGAGCTTACAAACTCAGAGGTCAAGATGGTCGAGACATACCCCGGACTTGGAACATCCGGAATCTCAAAAAATGCTACTTGTAATTAAACGTGAGTATTCCCATATTTTTTATCCGGTCACGGTTTAATCCGGCCGCAGGGATTCACGTTAGCAAATCTAGTCATCTTTTATGTATTTTGTCTTCTAATTAATGGTATGTGGAGTCCGATCAACTCCACTGTTGATGCAAATAATGTTCTAAAAACGTTATTTATATCTTTCGATTACTTCACGTTTTGAGGATGACAAAATGTGAACTCACGTTACGTTAAAATTAACGTTAACAAGCTTTTAATCGGAAGATCCCGTTTCTACGCAAATCACTCTTGAACAAAGTTACAACTTGATCTAGTGATCAAAGAAGTGAATTTATGTTTTGAAAATTCACATTTTAAATGGGACAAAACATTTTTTCAAAAATACACATGACAAATTATTTTTGAAATATTAAGAAATGTTTTAATGGAAAAATTAGTTTGAAAATCACAACAGCTATTTTTCCCCCCAAAATCAGCTCCAACCTTCCCCAAATAAGTTTTCACCAGAAAAGACAAAATTTGGAGCGTCCTAGTCTACCACGGCTCCACGGTTCCACTAAATTTAGTGGATCCGTATGGTATTTAACGGAGCCGTCCGTACCATTTTGAATTGTAACATTCAGATTTTCTTTGCCTATAAATACCCACCTCTTTCACAGTTTTAGGCACCCTTCACACACAGAAAAATCCCCTAGCTAAATCCTCTCACACCTTTCACTTCTTAGGGTCATTTAGATTAGTTTTTCTTTGTTTCAAGAGTGATCCAATCATCCTTCAAGTGATCCTCTTCATACCTCTTCACTAGCAAGAGAAGAACACAAGTATCCAAGTTGATACAAGGTGTTGTCATCCCTCTTCATTAGCAAGAGAAGAACTCAAGTAATCAAGAAGATACTAGAGTTATAGTTGATAGGTTTTTGTAACACTTGTTGATGCGTGGTTTTGCGACCTTACAACAGGTTTTACCTCTCGAGGGATCTCAAGAGGCTTACAACCCCACCAGGCAGTGTACCTGACCGATGTAGTATAGTGTAGTGGTAAGTACGGGGGATTGATCGTTCTCCACAGGGAATAGTGTTCGTTAGGTATGAAAAACTACTCTAATTAGGTCTAAG
Organism: Artemisia tridentata subsp. tridentata; assembly: GCA_021014915.2. NCBI lineage: Eukaryota > Viridiplantae > Streptophyta > Magnoliopsida > Asterales > Asteraceae > Artemisia > Artemisia tridentata. Next base: position 440,721,727 of record CP139506.1, on the reverse strand, counting down.
GGTGAAGGAAGATTCTTTTTGTATTTTTATATTTTTATGAAAGCAAGTAAAATCTCGGGTTTGAAGGAGTGGGCAGAATTAGTTGCTAGTCAACTAACCCAAATAACTACAAATGCAAATAAAATAAAATAACTAAAAATGAAAAGTGTGGTGGAATTAATATGGAGAGAAATGTGTTTACTTAGATTTCCTTACTCCCTAACTATCTTTTACCGGTTGATTAGTGTGTATTAATTGCGTGGATGACGGGTGTATTCCTTAATACCAATCGTGGGGTGGCGTACGTACTTCCCCAACTCTACAAGCTCCTACTTCACTCCTATGTCGAGCCGGCTAAGAAGCTCCTAACATGGGATCACTAGAATTCGCTCATGCATTAAATACAACCATAAAAACCTTAGTACGCATTTGGTTCATGTTTCTTAAGACGTTCAAGCAAGTTACCGAATAGGAAGTTAGCCAGTTTTCTTAAGCCTAACATCGATTAACAATCATCCAATACAATTAATAACACACTAATAACCAATAATCAATAGTTAGGTTTCATTAGATCTAAGCAAACACAAAGAAAACCTAGCCTAACATGTTAAACAAAAGACAAGAACAAGATAGAATCAAACAACACATAGACATATTGAATGATTAATTGATAACTTATCTTCAATGTAACATGGAAGATCTCAAGGCAAAAAGCCTTGAAAAAGCTGCTAAAATCGTCTTAGGGTTTTTACACACCAAGTTCCACACAAAAATTCCACACTAATGACAAAAAATTGCAAAACTATATATAGAGAAATAGATCTGATGGAGTGTGACGCCGTCACCTCGCCGCTTTTAGGGTTCCCGGATGGCCTTCTTGACGCCGTCCCTCTTTAGCCCTCCAAAATCCGTTCTGGCTTATCAAGGCTTGACGCCGTCAGAATTAGGCGTGACGCCGTCCCTCTTTAAATTAAACCGTGACGACCTTGATCACTCCAAAGGGTGACGCCGTCAGAATTCCCATGCAAATTTCTCTGGCTTATCATGAGTAATTTTCATATCCACCACTTTTGCCAAGCCATGACGCCGTCAAGAGCAAAACCTGGCGCCGTCAAAGGTACTTTCCAGCACATTTTTGAGACTTTGTCGTTTTCTTCACTTTTATGCTCCAAAAACGTCCAAAATGCTTCCTTTTTCAGATTTCTTCTCCAAAGTACCTAAAATGACAAAAGGAACGATTTAGGGCAATATTTGATCAAATAAATACGATTTAGGGCTTAAATGACCCTTAAAAGCGGTACACTTTTCGCTTCATCACTTGTTACAACCTTGTTGTGTCTTGGCATACATCAAGTTTATTTTCTTTTTGTGAGTGAGAGTGAAGATCAAGTGTGATCTATAGAGATAGTGAACATCTCTTGAAGCCATTGGGCTTGTGTGATTGATCAAGAAGATCAAGGGTCATTAGGTTAGTGTTAGTCGAGTAGAGTGAAGTGAGTGTTGATCATTGTGATCGTGTTGAGATCTTGGTGATCTCTTGAAGCCATTGGGCTTGAGTGTTTGGTCACGTGGACCTTGGTAGATTGGTGCTAGCTAAGATTAGCACTCGACATCTAGCTTAGTGTCGGTAATAGGATAAGCGACGTGTACGGTTTTCTCCGCCTGAAGGGAGGTTGTTGATATAGTGTTTGAAACTCTCGAGTGTGGTACTCGGGGAGTGGAGTAGGGCGAAGAAGAGCTTCGTAGCCGAACCACTATAAATCCTCTGTCTCGGTTTGATCTTTCCAACTCTACACTTTACTTTTATTTTTTATTATTACTTAGCTTAGTGTGTAGTTCATATTGGTGTTGATTGATTAGACATAGAGTTCGAATCAAAGTTTCCAATATCATACTTTTAAAACAAGATTTTTAAAAGAAGTTTTTAAACCGGTAAACTATTCAACCCCCCCTTCTAGTTTCCCACAATTGGTATCAGGAGCCACGTCAGTCAAGATTTTAAAGTATATTGTATTTTAAAACTTGAATCGATCAATGGATTCCGACAAATATCTAGAAGGGCAATCTATGCAAAGACCACCACTTTTCGAAACCGATTGTTTTATTTATTGGAAAACAAGATTCGAAACGTCTGTGAAATCAAAAGACATTGATCTTTGGCATGTTATTACCGAGGGTGACTTTCAAACTATTCAAAAGAATCCGGAAACTAAAAAGGATGAAATAGTTTCTTATGATAAACAAAGTGATGAACTAAAAAGGAAATTAGCCAAAAATAATGAGGCTAAAATGATGATTTATAATGCTTTGCCTAAAAAGGAGTTTGAAAGAATTTTCATGTGTAATACGGCAAAAGATATTTGGAAAACCTTGTTAGTCACTCACCAAGGTAATAACCAAGTCAAAGAGAACAAGATAGATCTTCTTGTTCAACAATATGAACAATTCTCCATTTCGGAGGATGAGTCAATAGATAATGCTTTTGCTAGATTTAATACTATTATCACTAGTCTTAAAGCTCTTGATGAAGGTTATTCTAGTAAGAACTATGTTAGGAAGTTCCTTAGAGCTCTACATCCTAAATGGAGAGCAAAGGTCACCGCCATAGAAGAGTCAAAGGACTTGGCGGCATTGTCACTCGATGAACTTATAGGAAACTTGAAAGTTCACGAGATGATCATCAAGAAAGACTCTGACATTGTCAAAGGCAAAATCGAGAGAGTTAGATCTCTAGCATTAAAAGCCAAGAAGGAGTCTAGTGATGAGGAATGTTCGAGTTCCGATAGTGAAGATGAGGAATATGCATTAGCGGTTAGGGACTTTAAAAAGTTCTTTAGGAGAAGAGGTAGGTTCGTTAGGCAATCTCGCGATGAGAAGAAGTCATCCCAAAGAAATCATGATGAAAGAAAAGGGACAAGTGATGGGAGATGTGATCCGTGCTGAATACACCTATAAATAAATGCAGACAGCGGATACTCGTGTGTAGTGTGAAACCAGGCAAGTGATCACCTGGGTCGTTTCCCAACGAGATGTGAATGGGCAAACTGTGAAAAGTGTGGATTAGAGTGATTGATGAATCAGATATTTTTGATTTTGCTTTTTTATATCTAATTAACAATTGATAAACAATTATACAAAAGAAACTTAAACGCGATTAAAATAAACTGAAAACGCGCAACAGGAAATCTAAAATGGGACTAAAAAAAGAAATTTATGAAATTAAAACCTAAAAGTGTAAAATGACTTAAAACTTATTTAAAAACTTAAATTATATATTTTTTTACACTTTTTATTTAATTATTATTAATTATCTATTATTTAATTACTTTTTAAACTATTTAAATTTATAAAAAATACTAAATGAACAAAGAAAAATCTAAAACTTTTTCTATAAATATTATTAAGTAAATAGAAGCTAACAAAATTATAAAAATGAAACTTACTTAATTAAAATTTAAAAAGATAAATTCTATTAAATAGAAGCTATCACTATTTTTCTATTTTTGTTTTTCTTAAGGTCTAATAATATAATTATATTTTTCCTGGATTAAAAATGACAAAAGAAAATTATGAAAATTAAAATTATATTTTTCTGATTATTATTCTATTTATTATGATTTAATTACTATTTTAAACTAATAAAAAAGATTAAAAATATCAATTGACTTTAGAAAAATCTGAAAAATTCAGGATAAGTCAAAAATAATATTCTTAATAAAGGAAAATTAAAATCAAAAGTTATCTAAACCTACTGAGCTGATTTGGGCAGATAAGCAGTTTAGCAAATAAGCTAGAAATAAGCTAATAAGCTCAAAACTATACCAAAGGCTCAGAACAAGTAAAACCAACTTAAATAAGCACAAAACAACTTAAAACTACAAATAAACACAAGAAATGAACAAGATAAGCAGTATGGCAGTTGAACAACTTATGCAGAAATTTCAGGTTAAGCAGCCAAATTGCAGAGCAGATTAAGCTCTCAAATAAGCAGAAAACTTGAATATTATGGGGGCAAAACCTTCCCTATACTACTGGCTATCTAAAAATATGAAAAGCCCTATCACAAACTTCCCAATTGAAGTCCAATTTGGCCCTAGATCAGGTACCAAGAAATTGGGCAGGCTGCTATGGGTCTGTGTGCACAGAACTGTGCAGAAATGCACAACTCTAATAGATACCAATCAAACTCTTATCTACTGACTAAGTGGACTCAAAGTGATTTAGGAAAGCCAATGAACAGGCCAAAATAAGCTTGTGCCTTATTTTAGCTTATTTGGCCATTTTGAGTGCTTAAATTCACACAGAGGGCACAAACCTTGATTTTCTATCTAAGCTGCTAATGAGAACTCCAAAACAGCTTAATATGACTTAGTTAAGCTGATGCAAAGTTGGGATTAAGGTAAATCTACAGTAGCACTGATTTGGACCTAATGACAGAGTTAAACCAAACACCCCTTAATGGTGTGTCTGTGGTGATTTTCCAAAGGAAACTCACTATTTTTAAACTAAAAGTCTTGATTTTACTTATTAACTACTTTATATAAACACTGATAAGCAACTTTCAACACAGAATTAAGCAATCTAAAAAGCTATACTAGGTTTGACTGTTTTTGGTCTTTTTTAAGATTTTTAAGCAAAATGAAAAACAAACTATATAACTACTGATACTACTGATGAAATATGTTTATAAACTACTAATAAGCAAATAACAACAATAATGATCTACTGATAAGCACTTGTACAGTACTTAGAGAAATTAAGGAAAAATCAAGAAAAAGCTTACAACTGATAAGCCTATGGAACAAGAGAACAAGGACCAGAAACTACTCCTAGCTTGTTGTCAACAAGCTAGAAACCAGAAAAGCCATCCAGATTAGCTTCTAACCCCAAGAACAGCTTATTAGCTCCCAGTTTGACTTTTCTTGACTTTCTTCAAATCTTGAATTCAGAACTGGTTTACACTGCAATAAACTTACCACAAGCTATATAAAGTTTGCATAAGCTCTTAGAAACAACTGAGAAGCTGATTCAATTACTACTTATCAAGGTTCTAATTCTCAGAGTACATGAAAATCAGAAAACTTGGTATGATCATTAACTACTGACAAATAATCAAAGAACAACAACAAATACACTAATTTTACTTTGTATTGATTGATGAAACTTGATATTACAAATTACAACTACTGGAAATGAAAATACGAATTATGCTACTTTAACTACTTGCTCTATTTGAGCTACAAAAGCTATCTATTTATACATAATTAAAGTGGGATATCCTTTGTCGACATCACTTCATCTTTCTGCACCCTTGGATTAACTCAATTTGATCTCATTCGTCCATTTTCACTTTTGGCGGGAAAACAGGACAAGTGTTAATTTGTCTGTTTTAGTTAGTGGGAGTGGGGAAGAAACATTTATTGCGTTTGGCATGTTAGGTAACGTGTTTAGGAGGGGGGATGAGGTGGTGAGTGGTATTGGTGAGGTGGGGGGGATGACTGTCTGGTTTTGGCGCGTTGGGTGGTTTAGACGAAGGGTTTGACTGGGTTTGACCCCAGTGTTAACTAATAACGGGTTTGGGCTTTTTTATTGATTGGGCTTGGTAACTGGGTTGGGTAAGTAGCTGGGTTAGTATTTGTGTGGGTTTAATGGTTTGGATTTTAGGGTATAATTTGGATCCGGTTTGTTTAGTTTAAATAAGCACAAGGACCAATCTTGTAATTGCTGAATTCTTGAAGGGCTAAACCTGTAATTTTTCCAAAGTTATCACAAGGACTAATATTGCCAAGTTTCAATAGTACAAGGGTATAAAACATAATTTTCCATTTTAAAACACCCGGGGACTAATTTTGACAACTTTTGAAATTCGAGGGACTAGACTTGCCATTTATGCAAACTTTATTCGTTTTCACTTGATTTTAATCATTTTGCATCTGAAACATATAAAAACACATTTTTAATGATATTTATAACATTTATGGCTATTTGTGTGCTTTTGGTCGTTTTTGTGGGTTTAAACAAGGTAATATATATGTGTATTTAGACACATATCAAATCCCCCACACTAAACTATTGCTAGTCCCTAGCAATCTTTTATGAAGATTTAATGGATTTTATCTCTTTACCAAAAGCCATTACTTCTGGAGTAGCCAATGTTTTAGTATGTGATACTTTGGTACAATTATAACCAAATGATTTTGAGCAAACCATCAGCTGTCAACGGTTTTGATTTGTCTTTACCAAATGCCGTTTGCTTCTGGACTAGCCAACTCTTAGATAAAATACAGTTTTTATCTTTGGTGAGCTGATTACCAATCATGGTATTTCAATGCCTTTACCACAAGCCATAACCTTGCGGGCTAGCCAACTCTTCACTTATAAAGATATGGTGAGTCGAATACCATACAATTTTTGGCAAATTGCAAGCCATAAACGGATTTGAGTTATCTTTACCAAGAGCCGTTTGCTCTCGGATTAGCCAATCCTTATGTGGGTTAGACATGGCGGACTGATAACCATTTATTGCGTTCTAAGTGAGAAAAAAAATTTAAAATTTTGGCTAAAATGGGGGTACTAGATGGTACATTTGATCAAATTCGCTAGAATTCCCCCCCACACTTAGAACTGAATATTGCCCTCAATATTCAAAGTACCGGGTGTTAAACCAACACTTAGAACGTAAAAAGGCAAATACTAATAGCCATTATTTTATATACACACACCATTTTTTTTTTTTTTTTTTTTTTTTTTTTTTTTTTTTTTTTTTTTTAACATTTCCATATATACAACATGTGGGGCATCTCCCCCACACTAGGGTGTTAGAAAAGAGAAAGAAGTCAGAAATATGGGTGAAAACCCATATGGTGGGCTAATATTTTTGTTCACCGAGTCACTTAGCTCGACTCGACCCCGCATTCATTGGTTCATGGGGAAGCAAGTGGAAGAAACCATCTCCATCGGACTTTCATTTAAAATGTTTGGATAACCAATTGAACATAAGAAAGTTCCACACCGATGAGATAAAATGTTAGATGGACAATGCCGGGGTCAAAGGTAATATCCTCACTCCCGAATGAGTGAAAGATAGGGGAAATCACCGGGTAGGTGAAGGGAAGAAGAGAGATCTGAATAGCAATTAAGACAAGAACTTCCTCCTCAAGAATTTCAAGTGGAGGAGGCAAGTCCTTAAACTGGATCTCAGGAAATTTATCAGTTTTTTCAACTGACTTGATTTCTTTCTTATGAAGTTCAACGGGAGGGAGAGGAGAAGAATTGTCCTGATTTAACAATTTCTCAAGAAGAAGAATATCTCCCTCCAGATCAATCTCAGCGTTATCAATTCCTTCCAGAAATGAATCACACTTGAGAAAAGCCTCGATCTCTTCAAAATTGGAATCACTTCCCTCAAACGGAGGGAGAGAAGGGGAAGAGTCGGAAATGATAGGTTGAGAAGATGGAGTGGGATCACCACTCTCAGAATTATGAAAATAACCAACACTCTCTTGAGAGTACTCCTTTGAAGCAACATCAATGACATCTATTCGGTTAACTGATTTAGAGTCATAATTTGAGGAGTACCTCGAAGTTTGATCATGGTTAAAGGTAACAGCTTCATTATCCACACGCAAGGTGATCTCATGCTTAAATACATCAATAAGAGCATGGCCCGTTTTTAGGAATCCTCTTCCAAGAATGAGAGGAACCTTTTGATCTGCGTCGAATTCAACAACCACAAAGTCAACCGGAAAATGGAACTTTCCTATTTTCACAAATACATCTTCGGCAATGCCGCGAGGATGAGATATGGTTCGATCTGCAAGCTCAAGAGTCATGCAGGTAGGAGTAAGAGCCGGAAGAGAAAGTTTCTTCCATACTGAATGAGGCATCAGGTTGATGCTTGCACCTAGATCTGCTAAGGCATAGCATTCAACCATTCCCGGAAATACACAAGGTAGTAGAAACTTTCCAGGATCTCCAAGCTTCTCCGGAAGCTTTTTCAAGATAACCGCTGAGCAGTTCTCATTTAATGGAGTTTTAGCCATTTCAATCAGTTTTTCCTTGTTGCTTAACAAGTGTTTGATTGTTGATGCAAACTTGGGCATCAGAATGATAGCATCCGCAAGACTTATGTCAAAATGTAATTCTTTAAAGATTTGAAAGAATTTGTCCATTTGTTGACTAGCCTTTTCACGGAGCTTTTGCTCATTTAAGCGTGATGGGTAAGGAATATAAGGTTTGGATTTAGGGGCAATGACTTCAGGAGTCTCAACAGATTCAAAGACAACTCCTGGTTTGGATTTCTTTTTAGGGCCAACCGGAAGATGGACTTGTGCTGTACTTTGTGGGATTGGAATTTGCACTTTGTCCGTTGTATCCTCCGTCTCTTTTTCCATTTCAAACAATGGAGGAGGAATAGGGCCAGCGGGCCCCTCATAAGCAGCACCACTCCGAGTGGTGATAGCTTTGACGAAAGTGGTATCTTCATCATCATCACTGTCATCAAGTACACTGACAGGAGTAGCATTGATCATATTGGAATAAGCTCTGGCTGTTCTTTGCTCACTAAGTTTGTTTGACAAACTTTTAACCGTAAATCGTGAAAGAGTAGGATCGATTCTTGACGGTTGAGGAGCAATTGTGGGTGTAGAATTTTGGATAACCAAAGGTTGGACGTATTTAGCACTTCCATTGTTAGTGGGAAGTACCGGGTCCTTTTTCACCTTGAGTCCAACATGAGCTTTACCACTACGTGTACTGACAGCTTTGAGTTCACCCCTAGGGTTGACAACAGTGTTACTTGGGAGACCTCCCGAGGTAGAAGGTATATCAGTTAAAGACTTTTTGATCTGGTTTAATTGAGCAATCAATAACTGGTTTGTCTCATATTGTGTCTTATTTGTTTCCTCTTGAGTTTTCATGAATTGCCTAAGCAACTCATCTGAGGACGTCTGATTTTGGTTTTGGACATTCCATGGCTTTTGGTTAAAATTACCCTGATTCTGACCTCGGTTTTGATTGAAATTTTGGGAATTGTTGAAATTTTGTCCCTGATGTTGAACAAAGCGGTTTTGATTATTCTGATTTGGCACGGGTGGAAAACCAGGTGGGACCATAGCATTCGGTGCTCGGTACTGAGTCTCAGCATGCGGACGGAATTGATTTTGGTTTACTGCAGCTACGGGAGCTGGGTAAAGAGAAGCATCGGTTGCTTGACAATCATAATACGCATGTGGGCCACCACAAGTTTCACACACTTTGTTTATTGCTTTGATTTGTTCCGGTTTATAAACTTCACTCTTTAATTCTTTTATTTCTTTCATCATGCAACGCATTGAGTCTGTTAAAAAGGCTAACTCCGATGAGTTACCGGATGAAGAAGCAGGAGTGGCGGGAACATTCACTTTGTTTCGTGAAATAGGAACTTTTGATTTATTTTCACAAATTTCAACCACCTCTTTAGGTTTACGATTCAAGATATTGCCACCGGCGGCTGCGTTAAGTGCATCTTGATCGTTTTGGTTCAACCCATTATAAAACGTATTTATCTGTTGTAACTCAGTAAAATCGTGATGTGGGCATTTTCTTAGGAGATCTTTAAATCTGTCCCATGCCTCTCCGAAATTTTCATCAAAACCTTGACGAAATCCAGCAATTTCATTTTTTAGATTAGTCGTCTTTGATGGAGGGAAGAAATAATTGACAAATTTCTTTACGAGATCTTCCCAGGTTTCAATGGATCGAGGGGGTTCTTTATCCAGCCAAATCCGGGCTGCCCCTTCGAGTGAGAATGGAAATAGCATCAATTTGATCACTGTTTGCGGCACATTTTTGTAATTGATTGTAGAGGTCAGTTTGTTGAACCAACGAATGTGTGCATATGGATCCTCTCGTTCAAACCCGTGGAATTGGTTTGTGGACACGAGCTTAATCAAATGTGTTTTCAGTTCAAAATGATCAGAATCGATGGCTGGTAAAACGATGGCATCTCCGTAACCCTCGGTGGGTGCCTGGAGCATTTCAGCCATTGTGCGTTCGTCTGCCATATTATCAGTGAGAACAGTACGAATCTCGGGTTCGACTATTTGGGCAGCACGTCTACGATTACGTCTTCTCGGAATATCTACGAGTTCACGTAAAGGGCTTGATGACGTGGAAGAACGAGTGCGCATGCACTAAGTAAAATATTTTAATTAAATCAAGAACGAATCAAAACACAAGTGAACTTAAACCAATAATCAACAAGCGTACGGTAGCTCTCTAAAAGATAAACGCACAGAGTGGCGGAGAAGCAAAGGTGGGCAATTAATGCTCCTTAAAAACCCGCTTCTTTCAGTCCGACAATTTAATGTCAGACTATCCTAGAACCTCCGTTAGAGTTTGTTTATCAATCAAAGGTGAGCCGATATTCGCAAGTGATACAAAGGCAAGTTTTAAATCTGATGTTTGGGAACTTATTATGGCCGTACCCCCAGTTAGGTAGTACTCTGTCTTGGTTCTCGATGGTAAATTTTATTATTGTTTTTATTTATACAAAGAAAACGGAAAATCTTTTTGGTGTTTTTATTTTTTATATGATATTATATATAGAAAAGAAAAGAAAAATATTTTTGTTTTTTATGGGGTTTATGGGAAATAGGAACTTCTGAAAGAAGGGTCTCAAATCACTAATCGCCTGAACTTTAAACAATACTGTCGCACACACCTCCCCGGCAGCGGCGCCAAAATTTGATCCGTGCTGAATACACCTATAAATAAATGCAGACAGCGGATACTCGTGTGTAGTGTGAAACCAGGCAAGTGATCACCTGGGTCGTTTCCCAACGAGGTGTGAATGGGCAAACTGTGAAAAGTGTGGATTAGAGTGATTGATGAATCAGATATTTTTGATTTTGCTTTTTTATATCTAATTAACAATTGATAAACAATTATACAAAAGAAACTTAAACGCGATTAAATTAAACTGAAAACGCGCAACAGGAAATCTAAAATGGGACTAAAAAAAGAAATTTTTGAAATTAAAACCTAAAAGTGTAAAATGACTTAAAACTTATTTAAAAACTTAAATTATATATTTTTTTACACTTTTTATTTAATTATTATTAATTATTTATTATTTAATTACTTTTTAAACTATTTAAATTTATAAAAAATACTAAATGAACAAAGAAAAATCTAAAACTTTTTCTATAAATATTATTAAGTAAATAGAAGCTAAGAAAATTATAAAAATGAAAATTACTTAATTAAAATTTAAAAAGATAAATTCTATTAAATAGAAGCTATCACTATTTTTCTATTTTTGTTTTTCTTAAGGTCTAATAATATAATTATATTTTTCCTGGATTAAAAATGACAAAAGAAAATTATGAAAATTAAAATTATATTTTTCTGATTATTATTCTATTTATTATGATTTAATTACTATTTTAAAATAATAAAAAAGATTAAAAATATCAAATGACTTTAGAAAAATCTGAAAAATTCAGGATAAGTCAAAAATAATATTCTTAATAAAGGAAAATTAAAATCAAAAGTTATCTAAACCTACTGAGCTGATTTGGGCAGATAAGCAGTTTAGCAAATAAGCTAGAAATAAGCTAATAAGCTCAAAACTATACCAAAGGCTCAGAACAAGTAAAACCAACTTAAATAAGCACAAAACAACTTAAAACTACAAATAAACACAAGAAATGAACAAGATAAGCAGTATGGCAGTTGAACAACTTATGCAGAAATTTCAGGTTAAGCAGCCAAATTGCAGAGCAGATTAAGCTCTCAAATAAGCAGAAAACTTGAATATTATGGGGGAAAAACCTTCCCTATACTACTGGCTATCTAAAAATATGAAAAGCCCTATCACAAACTTCCCAATTGAAGTCCAATTTGGCCCTAGATCAGGTACCAGAAATTGGGCAGGCTGCTATGGGTCTGTGTGCACAGAACTGTGCAGAAATGCACAACTCTAATAGATACCAATCAAACTCTTATCTACTGACTAAGTGGACTCAAAGTGATTTAGGAAAGCCAATGAACAGGCCAAAATAAGCTTGTGCCTTATTTTAGCTTATTTGGCCATTTTGAGTGCTTAAATTCACACAGAGGGCACAAACCTTGATTTTCTATCTAAGCTGCTAATGAGAACTCCAAAACAGCTTAATATGACTTAGTTAAGCTGATGCAAAGTTGGGATTAAGGTAAATCTACAGTAGCACTGATTTGGACCTAATGACAGAGTTAAACCAAACACCCCTTAATGGTGTGTCTGTGGTGATTTTCCAAAGGAAACTCACTATTTTTAAACTAAAAGTCTTGATTTTACTTATTAACTACTTTATATAAACACTGATAAGCAACTTTCAACACAGAATTAAGCAATCTAAAAAGCTATACTAGGTTTGACTGTTTTTTGTCTTTTTTAAGATTTTTAAGCAAAATGAAAAACAAACTATATAACTACTGATACTACTGATGAAATATGTTTATAAACTACTAATAAGCAAATAACAACAATAATGATCTACTGATAAGCACTTCTACAGTACTTAGAGAAATTAAGGAAAAATCAAGAAAAAGCTTACAACTGATAAGCCTATGGAACAAGAGAACAAGGACCAGAAACTACTCCTAGCTTGTTGTCAACAAGCTAGAAACCAAAAAAGCCATCCAGATTAACTTCTAACCCCAAGAACAGCTTATTAGCTCCCAGTTTGACTTTTCTTGACTTTCTTCAAATCTTGAATTCAGAACTGGTTTACACTACAATAAACTTACCACAAGCTATATAAAGCTTGCATAAGCTATTAGAAACAACTGAGAAGCTGATTCAAGTACTACTTATCAAGGTTCTAATTCTCAGAGTACATGAAAATCAGAAAACTTGGTATGATCATTAACTACTGACAAATAATCAAAGAACAACAACAAATACACTAATTTTACTTTGTATTGATTGATGAAACTTGATATTACAAATTACAACTACTGGAAATGAAAATACGAATTATGCTACTTTAACTACTTGCTCTATTTGAGCTACAAAAGCTATCTATTTATACATAATTAAAGTGGGATATCCTTTGTCGACATCACTTCATCTTTCTGCACCCTTGGATTAACTCAATTTGATCTCATTCATCCATTTTCACTTTTGGCGGGAAAACAGGACAAGTGTTAATTTGTCTATTTTAGTTAGTGGGAGTGGGGAAGAAACATTTATTGCGTTTGGCATGTTAGGTAACGTGTTTAGGAGGGGGGATGAGGTGGTGAGTGGTATTGGTGAGGTGGGGGGATGACTGTCTGGTTTTGGCGCGTTGGGTGGTTTAGACGAAGGGTTTGACTGGGTTTGACCCCAGTGTTAACTAATAACGGGTTTGGGCTTTTTTATTGATTGGGCTTGGTAACTGGGTTGGGTAAGTAGCTGGGTTAGTATTTGTGTGGGTTTAATGGTTTGGATTTTAGGGTATAATTTGGATCCGGTTTGTTTAGTTTAAATAAGCACAAGGACCAAACTTGTAATTCCAGCATAGTTGAGGGGCTGAAACTGTAATTTCCATAAAGTTATCACAAGGACTAATATTGCCAAGTTTCAATAGTACAAGGGTATAAAACATAATTTTCCATTTTTAAAACACCCGGGGACTAATTTTGACAACTTTTGAAATTCGAGGGACTAGACTTGCCATTTATGCAAATTTTATTCGTTTTCACTTGATTTTAATCATTTTGCATCTAAAACATATAAAAACACATTTTTAATGATATTTATAACATTTATGGCTATTTGTGTGCTTTTGGTCGTTTTTGTGGGTTTAAACAATGTAAAATATATGTGTATTTAGACACATATCAAGATGCTTTAGATGCGGAGATCCTAATCACTTCATAGGAGAATGTCCCAAGCCACCAAAATCCAACAACCAAAGAGCCTTTGTAGGAGGTTCTTGGAGTGATAGCGGTGAAGAAGAAGAGAAGAAGCCTAACGATGAAATGTGCCTAATGGCTCAAGCTTCTAACGAGGTACATTCCGACTCTTCTTATTATAGTGATAATAATTCGTCAGTAGATGACAGTGAATTACATGACGAATACAACAAACTATGCGTAGTTAGTACTAAGATCTTAGGTAGAAACACAAAGCTAAAATTAAAATTAAAAGAACTAGAACTACAAGTCTTAGAACTAAATGATCAAGTCAAGAGACTTGAGAAAAACAAGGAAGTAGACGTAGGATGCGGGTCATTTATTAGTCTTCAAGTAGAAAATGAAAAACTTAAAGAAAATGCTTTAAGAATCATTAAGTTTGAGGAAGGAACTAAAAATCTTAATGATATACTTGAAAATATTAGATATAGTGAACATGACCGTTCGGGTTTAGGATTTGACCCAAATCAGGCTTCTACAAGTGGTACCAAACAAGTAAAATTTGTAATGCCTGAAAAGTCCATGTCTGAAGGTGACGGCACCATTAAAGGTACAGACGGCACCACTAAATTTAGTGGTACTGTGGTACCGTGGGGTGCTGAGGACAAAACTGGGTCAATTCTGAAAAGTAACTTAAGTCCTAAACCAAGTTACGTAGTTGTAAATAGAACTAAAGTGTCTACTCCAAGTAGAGAGGAAACCAAAGGCTTTAACAAACCATTGTCATCTCCTGAACATGGATTTGTAAAGCGTGACACTAGGTCAACTACTCCTCCACCTAGAAAGGTAAACTCTCCTAAACCTCGGTCTAGAACTCCTCTACCGAGAGGTAACTTTAGAAGACAAAATCATCCAAGTAATTTTCCCGTAACTTGGAATGATCGTCCACCACAAAGTTACTTACCATGAGAAATGTGTCCTCCATTCTTACATCCTAAACTAACGCAACAAATGCGTAGGATGTTTAACTCTAATAACTTTGGACCCATGAGATATTGGGGACCAGATGTTTGAACATTTGTTTTGCTAGGAAAACATGAGTGTAAATAAACTTTGAAGTCTAACAAAAGGAGTATGATGTGTTATCAAGCAAATTCGGTGACACAATACTCAAGTCATGTCTTTCATGCTTAACATTCAACAAAGGTACCCTAGTCTTCTAGTTTTAAGAGCAAACACCTCAGGCACAGGTACGCTTTCTTAAAACACCCTTTGTTAGTAGTAATGTTTGGCATGAAATAGTGTAGTTAGAATCTAACATGGTAGGCACTATAACACAGAAACTCTATTCACATCTCATCATGTCAAATTCAACTTGTCCAGAAATGTTCGATGATCGCTTTAAGATCATGCGTGACAAGTTTGAATTAAGCATTGATGAGTGAATCAAGTTTCCTTCCTTGCACATATGTAATCTTGCCTAAATTAAGTATCCCTTTAAACTTATGTATACTATATGTATGAGATACATAGTTTAAGTAATAGTCTTTATTGACAATAACGCTCATATCCGCAAATGCAAAACTCACAAGAGACGAAGAAGGTGAGTGCACGGATATAACTAGGTTAGGGGCATAATAGGTAAAGTAGTTTACCTAACGGCAAGTAGGTCCATTATCATGAATAGTGTTGGCTTTGTGCCCACTTGTAAGAAGTGTCCCAAAACTTCTTACATCAAAGTGTTCAATGTATCATACGATGCATTGAAGATACTACACACTTGAGACTACGATATCTCAAGGAGACGGTTGTAGAAAATGTTTCTATACCAACTCTGATAATGCGAGAGTTGATATGGATTGAGGCATAAAGAGCAATGTTTGTACCTTCATAGGTTTGTTAACAAACTTCTTGGTTCCCCAAGAAACAAACTACTCTTGCTATTTCCACGACCGAAGCCGAGTACGCAAGCGCCGGAAAGGCATGACAACAAACACTATAGATGAGACAACTCCCTGTGAAGAGTAGCAGTCAAGATGCCATTAGACTTGTCCGGGAACCCTATAGTTTGCTCATGAACGAAGCTCGTCGAAGTACGTCATCTCCCAGCGGAAAGACATCTCCTCCGTCATGATAACGTCAAAAGAGAAATCTTTTCTTTGAAAAGTATCTCTTCTCACCTTAACCTTTACATTCTCGTCAAATGACCTCTTAATACTCCATTGGAAATATTAATGTCATCTCTCACGTCCCATCATATGACTTTTCAAGTCATTCCTCATATCCCGCTCATGACTATTTCAATATTTCTATGGAAATATTAAAGTCATCCTTCGCGTCATACCTTATAACCTTTCATCCCTTCTTATGACTATTTGAATATTTCTCTGGAAAAAATTGAAGTCATCTCTCACATCCATCTTATTCTCGACTCATGACCCTTGAATATTTCATTGGAAATGTCAAGTCATTCCCTAAGCCTCATCTCATGTCTTCGTAATATTTCACTGGAAATATTAACGTCATTCCTCGCATCTCGTCATATGAATTTTCAAGTCATTCCTCTCATCCCGCTCATGACTATTTGAATATTCCTTCGGAAATATTAAAGTCATCCGTCACGTCATACCTCATAACCTTTCATCCCTTCTATGACCTCTCGAAAGTTTCGCGGGAAACATTGAAGTCATTCTCTACAAATCGCCCATGACTTTTTAAGTCATATTTTTCACTCGTCATATGACTCATGAATATTTCAGGGAAATATCAAGTCATTCCTTGTGTCGCGTACTCCGACTAATTAAATATTTCATGGGAAATATTATAGTCATCCTCCTAAACACAACTCATAACTTCTATTTATTTCACGGGAAATACTAGAAGTAAATCCTCATCCAATGACAACTTAGTCAATTTCCTCGGAAACACTAAGGTCATTTCCGGTCATCCCATTTAATCATCTTTCGTCAAAAATTTTATTAGGTATAAACTTTTTCCTCGTGTCAAAAAGTCTTACTAAATAAGTAAGATTAATCAGCCAAAAGTCAAAACAGAAGAAAAACTGGACCATCAGACATACGGCTCCACTAAAGAGCCACGGCTCCACTAATGTTTAGTGGAACCGTGGAGCCGTGCATCTGATAAACGCACCCAGTTACTCTTTTCTTCTGCACAAATTTTCCAAACACACAAAACCACTTCCACTTGCTGTCAAAACCGAACCATAACACCATAATTCAATTAATCTTTTGCAAATCAAGATTGAGGCATTGAAATTAACAAATACTAACCACAACATCATCAATTGTAAGTAATTCACTCTTAATTTCTTTTAATTTGAGTCTAGGGTTTGTTCTTGAGTATAAATCCGAATTGGGAATTTTTAAAATTAGTTAAACCCTTGTGAAATTAAGACTAGGATTAGACAATGTAGCATTCACATGATTCCCTAAACCTAGGATTTCCAAAAACCCATTTGTGTTGCAAAACCTAATCCGAAATTAACAACTAAAATCGGATTATGGTTGATTGCTTGTAGTGGAATCATGTTTAGGATGATTAAAATTGGATTAGGAACGTTCTGCATTAAAGCTTTTCAATCTTAAAGCTTGTTGGCGCCATGTTGAGGCATTTGCCAAACACCCCAATTCGATCATTTTTCGAAAAACTTCACAAGTCTAGGATCATGAAACCTTTTTCATGCATTGTTGATGCAAATTAAAAACGTTTTTGCTTGCATACATGAACTCTCAAATATGGGTCGAAGTACATAATTGATATGTATTGTTCGACATATTTGATTGAGCAAAAGTGAAGTCAGGAGCATTTGGGTAATCTCATTAGGATAGTTTTAGAGTCGAGATTGCCTCACCTCCACATTGTTTGCATTTAGGCACACACTAGGCACTTATGATTAAATGAAATCTTTAAAATCTTAACCATAAATAAGTGTTTTTATAGGTAACATGAGACTTCACATGTTTGATTACGACCATGAACTCACAGAAGAGTACATTCCCACACCATCACTTGAACCTGAAACCTCACCTTCTCACATTCAAACCTTTCATCAACTTGAGTCTCGTCTCTTCCACGAATGACGTATTGTTGAACACTCGTTCCTAAACCATGATCACATTCAAACCATGTTTCAAGGAATCGGATTCGATTGCTTGTTTAGAGTCAACGATCACATATGTCCTTGTTTCGTCCTAGAGTTTTTTAGACAAGTCAAACTCGTACATAATGAGGATCAAACTTTGTCTATCCAGTTTGTCATTCAAAACCAGCACATCTCACTCACTCTTGATCAATTTGCCAACATTCTTCAAGTGCCTAACTATGGACAATGTTCCTACACTGAAAGTTGGTCACTCAAATTTCTCACTAGTCACCCAATCGAGTCGGGTCCTTATAGTACTCCTATTCCTACTCCTCGTGCCATTAAAGAGCACATCCGTCTTCCTCAAAAATTTCACGATTTTCTTAAAGAAAACGGTGAAGTTGAGTTTCGTGAGTCTCATGTGTATGACTTGGATCTCCTTAAAATTTGTGTTGATGAAGTTCATCCACACTTACGGAGATGGATAGAAGTCATCCGTGAAAATGTCTTTTGTCTTCCTCACAACCATGAACAACTTCCGGCGTGTTGTGCTCACATGTTGTATTGTCTTGTTACCAAGCAACCCTACAATCTTGCATACTTTATGGCAAGAAGAATTGCCGGCGTCAGGGGACGAGTCGATAAGGCAATACCCTATGGCATGTTGCTAACTCGTCTCTATCATTTTGTCATGAACACTTTTCCCCATCTCCGAAACAATAAATATCTTTTTGTCGAACCCGTCATGTCACCTCTAACCCAAAACACCTACACTTCTCTATATTGGGAATGTACATCATCTCGAAGTGATCATAATGATGATCCAATCCCGTACTATGATGTGTCATCAAGCGATGATGAATGAAGGTGTGATGAAGTGAAGACATTAGAGGAGTTGAACTTAAGTAGTATAACTGACCTAAGTATTATTATTAGTTGCTATTAATATGGTCTTGTGCATGACCATCTAACTCTAACTAGTATGAGTTACTTTAATATATCTTGCTTAATATTGGTTACTTTGACAAATTAATCAATAGCAATATATTATGAGCTTTGCCTAGTTCATGCATGTTCTATTATTCTATTACATGCACTAGATGTTAAACTTGCTTGTATTCATGCATGCTTAATAGTTGCCTAACTACATAGATGATCACATGATCACATTAGTTGCTAGTTTAACTAGCTTTAGGAATTCTATGTGTTTAGTAATTTGAGGCTTTGAGATTTGCAGCCAATGGATTCCCCAGAAAATTACCCCATTTAGGCTGCCTAAAACCTGCAGACCTGGAAAGAAGGTCAAAAGAGCCCATAGCTCCATTAAATAGGCCACGACTCCACTAAATTTAGTGGTGCCGTAGCACCTTTAATGGTGCCGTGCCTCTGGAAGACGAAAACTGCTATTCTCTTCCACTTTTTGACTTCTTTTCCCTGAAAAACTGCAACCATAACCTGATTCCCATGCACCCAAATCCCCAAATCCAACATTTCAAACTTGCATGCTTATGATTTGGCTATTTAAGCTAACATTATGCATTGCCATCCTTACACCCATCCTTACACCTTCACACTCACCATACCACCATCATGGGATCAAGGGTATTCAAGAAACCTAGATTCAACATCAAACCAACCAACCAAACCACTATAGTTGATCAATGGATCAAGAATGTCAACACACCCCAATCATCAACTAAACCTATCACCAATAACATTCCCCTCATTGATCTCACCTTGGATGATGAAGATGAAACCCATACACCTATAACCTCTACCAAATCATCATCTTCCTTCACTACACCCCAAGCTCCATCCAAGGCAACCTCTATCCAACCTACATCCTCATCCTCCACAACAAGAATCAACACACACTCATCTCAACATAGTCCCATTCACCCTTTAGCCTTGACACTCAACTCATCACCATCAACTTCCCTTGAATTGGGAACTAACACAACACCCTCATCACTTTCAACATCACCACAACCTCTAACTCTCACCCTCACCCTTTCACCAAACACTCCCTTTGAATTTGGGAGCAACACATCATCACCTTCACTATCACCATCACCTCAACCCTTAATGGGTTATCCCATCATGTACCTTCACTCACACACCTTGAGTTGTGCTTGTTGTCATCACAACTTTGAGCTCATCATGAACCTTAGAGATGAGCTTAGCTTTAGGTTTTCATACCTAGAACACCTCC
Source organism: Artemisia tridentata subsp. tridentata (assembly GCA_021014915.2). Taxonomy (NCBI): domain Eukaryota; kingdom Viridiplantae; phylum Streptophyta; class Magnoliopsida; order Asterales; family Asteraceae; genus Artemisia; species Artemisia tridentata. The sequence continues at coordinate 440,701,574 of CP139506.1, read as the reverse complement.
TCACACCACCCATTGGACCCATCATCCTTCCACCACCTCCACCACACAATAGCCCAAACTAAACATGGTTATGTTTAGTCTCTCCAATAAATGATTAGGAACCTTTTGAAGTTGGAAGCAAATCTAGAAGCCTCATGTTACTTTAGATGTTTATGTGTCTTCTTGTTAGTTTAATTTGCTTTCCTATTGTAGTCATACTTATGTATGACATTTATTTTATGTTTATGTAATGGGCTTTTCATTTTGGCTACTTAGCCATAATCCTTTTTATTGTGGTTGGATATTTGTCTTATGTGCTACTTGTTAGATATTGTTTATTTGCCGTCTAACCTTGTTTTGTAGCACGAACCATTGCTCGATTCCTTTGTGTTCTCCAAATGAGGGGGAGTACACATCAATGGGGAGCCTTAACCACCTTTTTGATTTGACAAAAAGGGGGAGAAATGGGAGTAAACTCATTAAAAACTTGTTAAAACTAATTTTAACCTAAAATGAGTTTATATTTTGTCATCATCAAAAAGGGGGAGATTGTTGATGCAAATAATGTTCTAAAAACGTTATTTATATCTTTCGATTACTTCACGTTTTGAGGATGACAAAATGTGAACTCACGTTACGTTAAAATTAACGTTAACAAGTTTTTAATCGGAAGATCCCGTTTCTACGCAAATCACTCTTGAACAAAGTTACAACTTGAACTAGTGATCAAAGAAGTGAATTTATTTTTTGAAAATTCACATTTTAAATGGGACAAAACATTTTTTCAAAAATACACATGACAAATTATTTTTGAAATATTAAGAAATGTTTTAATGGAAAAATTAGTTTGAAAATCACAACAACTATTTTTCCCCCCAAATCAGCTCCAACCTTCCCCAAATAAGTTTTCACCAGAAAAGACAAAATTTGGAGCGTCCTAGTCTACCACGGCTCCACGGTTCCACTAAATTTAGTGGAGCCGTATGGTATTTAACGGAGCCGTCCGTACCATTTTGAATTGTAACATTCAGATTTTCTTTGCCTATAAATACCCACCTCTTTCACAGTTTTAGGCACCCTTCACACACAGAAAAATCCCTTAGCTAAATCCTCTCACACCTTTCACTTCTTAGGGTCATTTAGATTAGTTTTTCTTTGTTTCAAGAGTGATCCAATCATCCTTCAAGTGATCCTCTTCATACCTCTTCACTAGCAAGAGAAGAACACAAGTATCCAAGTTGATACAAGGTGTTGTCATCCCTCTTCATTAGCAAGAGAAGAACTCAAGTAATCAAGAAGATACTAGAGTTATAGTTGATAGGTTTTTGTAACACTTGTTACAACCTTGTTGTGTCTTGGCATACATCAAGTTTATTTTCTTTTTGTGAGTGAGAGTGAAGATCAAGTGTGATCTATAGAGATAGTGAACATCTCTTGAAGCCATTGGGCTTGTGTGATTGATCAAGAAGATCAAGGGTCATTAGGTTAGTGTTAGTCGAGTAGAGTGAAGTGAGTGTTGATCATTGTGATCGTGTTGAGATCTTGGTGATCTCTTGAAGCCATTGGGCTTGAGTGTTTGGTCACGTGGACCTTGGTAGATTGGTGCTAGCTAAGATTAGCACTCGACATCTAGCTTAGTGTCGGTAATAGGATAAGTGACGTGTACGGTTTTCTCCGCCTGAAGGGAGGTTGTTGATATAGTGTTTGAAACTCTCGAGTGTGGTACTCGGGGAGTGGAGTAGGGCGAAGAAGAGCTTCGTAGCCGAACCACTATAAATCCTCTGTCTCGGTTTGATCTTCCAACTCTACTCTTTACTTTTATTTGTTATTATTACTTAGCTTAGTGTGTAGTTCATATTGGTGTTGATTGATTACACATAGAGTTCGAATCAAAGTTTCCAATAGCATACTTTTAAAACAAGATTTTTAAAAGAAGTTTTTAAACCGGTAAACTATTCAACCCCCCCTTCTAGTTTCCCACATCCACAACTTTTCTTAAATTTTACCTAAGTCATTTTTCCACTCTTACATTACTTCTCTCGCATGCATGCACAACCTGGAACTCAAATCCGGAACAAAAAAAAAAAAAAAGATGCGTAAGAGGCCCCACAGGCCCGGCATGAGGACATTGTGCCTCAATAATTATCTAAGGCATATAAGTGGTATTGCAAACCCATTAACCAAACCAAACTATCCCCGGAAACCCAAAGTACGGATACACAGAGATAGTAAATTAAGCCCGGCCATACGAACTCCGGCAAAAACATAAACAAACACATAATGAAAAACAGCCAAGTGATTAAACACATCAAAAATGGTTAAGTTATATTCATACATCAGTTACAATATACGCGGATGCATTCATCCGGATTACATCAACAAACGACAAGGATTAAAAGCTTCACATTCACGGCAGGGTAGGTATAGTCAAAATACCACCCGAGAACAGCCGAACAGATCACACAAACTAACTCTCAAGATTCTGAGATTCAAGAACGGAAGCATCAAACATGTCATCATGCTTGACACCCCCGTCTCCGGCCAAGGCAGTCTCTGAAGCGACATCGGTCACAGGCTCAGCAGCCACAGGATCAGCGCTGGTAGAAGTTTTGGAAGCGATAGGAGCAGGAAGCACAATAGCAAGACCTCTGTCAGTATAGTCAAACTCCACCCCATACTTCTTATTCTTGTATTCCTTGTAAGCCGCAACAACCTTAGGGCGGCGAGTGACAAACCTGAGAACAGACTCTGGCAGGACGGTCTCTTCCTCGACCGGGGGTTTAAAAGTGAATTCTCCGGACCCAGGATAAGGATGCTCCTCCAACACTAGCTTGGACATTAAGTACTCCAGCGGAGCATCCTTGCATGCCTCTAGAGACTTCAACAAGGGGAAAGGCACATCAGCCAGTCTTCGAACCGACTCGTCAAAACATTCCTTTGCCTTAGGATTATAAGCCTCTATCTCCTCAAGTTTTACACCTCTGGCCCCATGGACAATCCCGGCTTCTAATCCCTGACGTACCCCGTCTGCTATGGCCGCGATAATACATGCCCCCAGCCTAGTCTTCAAATCAAAGGACTCGTTAAACTTAAGAAAAGCATACCGAAACCCATGTCCAATGACCCAACGCCTACCTTCAACGGCCTTCAAACACTGAGGAAAGAGGTCCGTGTCAAATTCCTCGTTGATCTCAATCAACCTCCTATCCAGCTCTGATAACCGCTCTCCATAAAAGGCGCGGCTCTCCTCCATCAGCTTATCCATCTGCATCTGAACCTGCTGCTCCAAAGTGTCACAAATGATCTCCGACCCAGACACCTTCTGCACTAGCTCTTCTTTCTGGGCAAGTAGTTCCACTTTCTCTGCAGCTAGCTCTGCATTCTTTTTCCCATACTACCCAACCAAAGCCACTGACGGAGATAAACTATCAAGTTCGGCCCAGAGCTCACGTAACTCTTTGTCTTTAGCCTCCGCGGCCGCTTCCAGAGAGGATACCCGGCCACGGAGCTCAGAGGATTCCGCAGATTCACGCTCCACCTCAGACAGCCTGGTCCTCAAATCAAAAACCAGCTTCTCCTTCCTTTCCAACTTCTTACCCAACCTACTATTCCGGTACAACTCATGCTCCAACCTTAGACGAACCTCAGAGTTCATGCAGATCTGACGGGAAGAAAGCAGGTTGAACTCATTCAGCAGATCCTCGGAAGACATGTCCCTCATCACGGAAGCATACACCGGGGGCGCCACATTATCAACTATGCTGCTGCCAGACCAAAGGATCGTCCTTCCTAAAGCCATTGGTGGATGACCACTTAGGGACATAAGTAGAGGAGGCATCCGCGGTGACAACCGAGACAGACTGATAAAAATCCTCGGAGTCACTAACCTTTTCCTCCTCACCCTCAGCATGCCCGGGCGATTCACGCAAACCCTCAGCATGTCTGAATATACTACCCTCATGAGCCTCAGCATGTCCAGACGTACCCTCCTGATGACCTGTGATGAGTGTGTAAATACTCATCATTTTACGCCTATAAAAGACACAAAAATGACCAAAAACACCCGAATATATTGTAGATATCCTTGGTTTTGTGTTTTTACATGTTTCAGGTACAAAGGATTAAAAACGGAGCGAAAACGAGCATTTTTGGATCGACTCGACAACGATGGTGCATTTGATCAAGAAAAGTCAAAGTCAACCCCGAAAATACCGAAACAACACAAACGGCCCTTGGATTATTTTTAATTGGCAAGATTGGTCCCTTGGAATGAACTTTTGAAGAATGACAGCCATGGTCCCTGATTTTCAGAATTTACATAATTGGCCCCTCATGGTTTAATCCCATTCCATCCTAATCCTTTATCCCTAAAACCATTTAACCCAAAAACTTAAATAATACATCTAATCAACCCACCAAATAACCAACCCATTAAACCCTTATATCCTATAACCCATCAAAGCCCAAAATTCCCAAAAGCCCAAACAAATAAAACCCCAAACCCTAACCCGTTTATTTAGTTAACTCCCTGAGTTTGACTAGGTCAGACCCCTTCTCCTATCCCAAAAACCCGCCAAGCAAAAACACCATCATCACACTTCTGCTACTACCTCTGCCACACTCAACCTCCCCCTCCACCCTACTAGTCACATGTATCCCACCCCCTCACGAGATACCATCTTCACGTGTGGCCATTGCCACGCTGGCAATCCATGTGAAGGTTTGGGCGCCAAAACCTAATTTAACGGCCATGATCAATGTTACTTTAATCCAAGGGTGGAAGATGATTCAAAGAAGCACAAGTGGAGTTTCCCACTACTTTCTCTCACAGAAGTAACACAATGCGTACAAGACCTTAGTTTTATATTTTCTAGTATAAATAGTTAGTGATGTAAGCCTTCATAGGCAGGTTTTATTTTAGCATTAGTAAGGTACTATGTATTTTTAATTATTCAGTATTGTACTTCTAATTTCTTAGTTAATGAAATTTCCATTTTCCTTTTAGTCAAAGAAAGTCAACTGTAGCTTATTGAATTGCTTATTTCTGCTTATTTGTCTTTTTCTGCTTACTTGATGTTCACTATGCACATTAGACGTAAGTTAGGGAGTTAATTGATTGATTGTTATTATTTCTGCCTTGAAAAGTATCAAAAAGGGTCATATATAGGAGTAGCTTATTAGGTGCTTAATAAGCTGTTGAGATTTGTTTCTAAAGCCTCACTTCAACTCAGTTAGGTGTGGTGTTTTTCAAATTCAAGTTAAAACTGGTCTTGCTTCTTTCAAAAATTCAAACAGCCTAGATACTAGGGTGTTTGGAATAAGGTTATTTTAAGTTGAAAATTGCCCATTACTTGTTCATTTACTGGTTAATAACTTTTGAATAAACTTATTTGAGGTCAGAAAAGGAGTTTGCACTAGGATTTGAGTAAGTTTGATGTGTTTTAAAGGCTTGGGTTCATAGGGTAAAAAATCAGTAGCATAACTGTGATAATAAGCTCAGCATAAGCTGAGCTTATTTGAGGAATTACTTTGGTGATTTTTTGAGTCATTACATCTGTATTAGTGTTTACACATTGTTCCATTGAGTTTTGAAAAAGATAAGGGCCAAAAACATTTTCTGCTTTATCAGTATCCCATGTGCAATGACTGCTGATCTAGAATTAATTTTGGCTTAACCAATTAAGCTCATTTCCTATTTTTTTGGTTTATAATTAGTTTAGATAGCAAACTTTTAGGTTATAATCTGGTATCTCAATTGGGAGCTTATTAGGTAGCTTATTAATAGTCTGCAAATTGCCCCCAAAACTGTTCTGAACACTGACCTGCACATGAATCTGTTTTGCCTTTTTGGCCATCTGTTCTAGACCAAATTTAGATAAGCAATTGTTTGTAACTTTTGGGCATTTCTGGTTTGTAGTGAGCCAGTAGTATTGAGAAGTTTTTGCCCCATTCATTTTTCATTAATCAGCTTATTTAATTGCTTAATTCTGGTCTGCAAATAGGTAGTTTAGTCCTCTTTTCTGTCCTATTTTGAACCTGTGCATTTGCTTGATTGGCTTATTCTGTTAGTTTAGTTGTTTGATTTTAGTTGTTTTATGCTTATATAAGTTGTTAGAACTGATTTTGAGCTTTTGGTAGTTTCTGGTTCACTTTAGCTTATTTTTAGCTTAATTTCAAACTGCTTATCTGCCCAAAACTGCTTATTATGGGTTAGATAAGTCTGATTTTATTTTTCCTAGGTAGATAACTTAATTTTAGATTTACTCAGAATTTTTCAGATTTTTCCAAGCTCTTTTAGTATTTTTAAATCATTTAAATAGTTTAAAATATTTTTAATTCATAATAAATAATTTAAAAGTCAGAAAAATATAATTTTTTTTAAAAAATTTTCTTTTGTAATTTAGGATTTAGGAAAAATAATTTGGAACTTGTAGGATTAGTATTTCTTAAATTTCAGTTTTAATCTCGCGTTTTCCCGGTTTTTAAATTACGTATTTGTTTTCTTTGTGTTTAGTTAATTTATGCTTTGTAGATTTGAATGTTTAAGTTTACCGTAGCCTATTTATGCTTCTCGTAATTGTAGGAAAATTAATCAAAATCCGAAATCTCTCATTTCAAACACGATTCACAAACCCGATCTCACAAATTCCATTCAACTCTCATCGGGGATAACGAACCGGGTCACACATACTTCACTTGTGTTTCCTTGAAGAAAAATACGACTTGATTTTAACCGATCAAATTTTGGCGCCGCTGCCGGGGAGGGCTGTAGGCGAATTTTTAAAATCTCGTTTGTTGTTTCGTGTTTTATAAACCAATCTTCGTGAAGGTTTATAGTAAATTTTGTGAATATTTTCTTAAAAAAAAAAAAAAAAAAAAAAAAGAAACACTTTTCCTAAAGTGTTTACATTACCAAAAAATAATAATAATAATAAAAAAAATAAAAAATAAAATAATATATCCTCACTTTATTGAAAGTGTTGTAAACCATAATAAGTTCCAACAAAACAAATCGTGAGTTAATTATTTTCGGATTATCGTGAAATTACAACCTAATCAAGTGGTTTAAGGATGGTTTGACATTAAATTGACGAACCGAAAGAGGCGGGTTTTTAAGGAGCATTTATTGCCCACCTTTGCTTCTCCGCCACTCTGCGAGTAGTTTTGTGAGAAACGAATTTTGATTGACGAATCGATCCCAAAAAAAAAAAAAAAAAAAAAAAAAAAAAAAAAAAAAAAATTGTGTTAATATCCAAAAATCCAAAAAATCCAAAAATATTTTCATTTTCAAATTTGGTTTTCTTTTTAAACTTTTGTTTCTTTGTGGTGTATGAACACCCGTGCTTCATCACCAAATCTTCTTTCACCAGTTTCAAATCCCGAAAGAATTATTCGTAGAGGTCGACGTCTTGCTTTTCCAGACGACGAAATGGCGGATAATCGTACCATGGCCGAAATGCTCCGTGCACCCACCGAGGGTTACGGAGATGCCATCGTTTTACCACCAATCAATTCTGACCATTTTGAATTAAAGACTCATTTGATTCAACTCGTGTCTACAAATCAATTCCACGGGTTTGACCGTGAAGATCCTTATGCACACATCCGTTGGTTCAACAAGTTAACCTCGACCATCAATTACAAGGATGTGCCACAAACAGCTATCAAATTGATGCTATTTCCATTTTCACTCGATGGGGCAGCCCGGACTTGGCTGGAAAAAGAACCCCCTCGATCCATTGAAACTTGGGAGGATCTTGTACAAAAATTTGTCAATTTTTTCTTTCCTCCATCAAAGACGACTAATCTAAAGAATGAAATTTCTGGATTTCGTTAAGGTTTCGATGAAAACTTCGGAGAGGCATGGGAACGATTCAAAGATCTTCTCAGAAAATGCCCTCATCGTGATTTCACGGAATTGCAACAAATCAACACGTTTTATAATGGGTTGAATGGAAACGATCAAGATTCGCTTAATGCGGCCGCCGGTGGCAATATCTTGAATCGTCGACCTAGAGATGTGATTGAAATTTGTGAAAATAAGTCTAAAGTTCCTATTTCTCGAAACAAAGTGAATGTTCCGATCACTCAAGCTTCTTCATCCGCTAACTCATCAGAGATAGCAGCACCGTTAGCCGCTCTAACGGATGTAATTCGTTGCATGATGAAGGAAGTGAAAGAAATTAAGAGTGAAATTCATAAACCGGAACAAGTCAAAGCCATAAACAAAGTGTGTGAAACTTGTGGTGGCCCGCATGCGTATTATGATTGTCAAGCAACCGATGCTTCTTTTTACCAAGCTCCCGTAGCAGCCGTAAATTACAATCAATACCGACCGCAAGCGGAAACTCATTACCGAGCACCGAATGCTATGGTACCACCTGGTTTTCCACCCGTGCCAAATCAAAATAATCAAAACCGCTTTGTTCAAAATCAAGGTCAAAACTTTAACAATTCTCAAAATTTCAATCAAAACCGCAACAATTTCAACCAACCTTGCCAACCTCCAACTCAACAAGTTTATCAACAACCTCCTCAAGCTCCTTTGACAAATGACTTCATGAAAACTACTGAGGCAAACATTCGTTCAATGCAATCTCAAATCAATAACATGAAAGTCGAGCTGAGGAAGGAAATTGATACTACGTTGTCTCGACAAACAAATGAGTTGAAAAATATGATGAGCAGTTTCATGAATATGAACATGAACCAAGCTTCTTCATCTTCCGGAGGGTTTCCAAGCAATACCATCCCTAATCCTAAGGGTGAGTTGAAAGCCGTCACCACTCGAAGTGGTAAGACGCATAATGGACCCTCGACTCCTATGTCCCCTCCACCTAGGGAAGTGAGTCGAGATACCGAGGTGACAACGGACAAGGTGCATTTTTCAAGCCCACGAAGTACCGCACACGTCCAACCTCCTAATGTCCAATCTCCAGTTCCGGAACCCGATGTTCCGAAGACAAATCCAAAGCCTTCAATTCCATATCCTTCAAGGCTTAATCAACAGAAGCTCCATGATAAAACAAATCAACAAATGGAGAAATTTTTCAAAATCTTCAGCGAATTGCACTTCGACATAAGCTTTGCTGATGCTCTCGTTCTCATGCCAAAGTTTGCAACTACGCTCAAAGGGTTGCTAAGCAACAAGGATAAGTTAGTCGAGATGGCAAAAACCCCATTAAACGAGCAATGCTCGGCGGTCATCCTCAAGAAGCTTCCCGAAAATCTTGGAGACCCCGGCAAGTTCTTAATCCCGTGTGATTTCTTGGGGATGGTGAAATGCTCCGCTTTGGCCGATCTTGGCGCAAGTATTAACCTCATGCCGCTCTCGATATGGGAAAAACTATCTCTTCCAAAGCTTACACCTACGTGCATGACACTCGAGCTAGCGGATCGTACCACTACTTATCCGCTTGGAATAGCCGAGGATGTTGTCGTGAAAGTGGGAAAGTTCCAATTTCCCACAGATTTCGTTGTTGTAAACTTCGATGCCGATCTACGAGTTCCACTCATTTTGGGTAGAGATTTTTTGAGAACAAGTCGTGCTCTCATTGATGTGTACGCTGAGGAGTTAACCATTCGTGTTGAAAATGAAAATATCACATTCAACATTAATCAGGGGTCTAAATGCAACGTTGCTACTATTGACAAAAAATCTGAAAAAATTGACTCAAAACTTTCAAGATTCACGGTCAAAAGTGTTGCACAAAAACATGCCGAGCTCAAAGCAACGAACATAGCCCCTGGTTCAAGTGAATGGTTCAAAAGTTGTAATGCGGAAGTTAAAAGTGTTTTTGATTACGATGAACACGAATCGGAGGATACAACGGAAGTGGTAAAAACTGCTAGCTCTAAGAGCACACCACTTGGCCCACCTTCAGAATCGGTTTGTCGTATTGATATTGCCAAAAATCCCACTCTTACTTCCGCATCACTCATTTCCGACTCTTCCTATACTTCTCCTCCGTTTGAGGAAAGTGATATTTCTAAGGAAGAGTTCGAGGTCTTCTTGTTTGATGCTCAAATTGTTGAGCCCGATGTTGATCCGGGGGGAGATGGCCCGATTTTAGAAAAAATGATTTTTGATGAACCATTGTTTGCTCTCCCCCCAATGGATGATGTTGTTGTGGAAAAGCCGTCTTATCCTTCCGAGCTCGAGCTCGAGGATGCTTTTCCCGAATTTGAGAGTTTTGTGTTTAATGATCAAGAGGAGAGAAGTGGCAATCCCACTCCTCATCCGGATTATTCACTCTCGGCTTATGAAGCCTTTCGTTTTGATATCGATCATTTGGAAGAGACGGGAAGTGTAGATACCACTTCCCATTCTTATATGTCTCTTCCCGAGTATGATGTATTTCATTTTGATGAAAATGATCGATATCATGAGGAGTTCTCGATTGAACTCCCTCATGAGATATCTCCTCCTGAATATGATCATTTTTGTTTTGATCTGGAGGACGAGTTAAGTGTGGGGGGAGGTGTGTTGAAAGATTTACTTCTTGAAGATTGTATCCCAACCCTCCCTCCCGTTGAAGCCGATGATGCTTCTGATGATGAAGAGTTTTACATGATAATAATAAAAATCTTGCTTCTCTTCATCACATATGGTGTGATTGCTCTTTCCCTTTTCTCCTACGGGAATGAGGACACCATATTTGACCCCGGTATCGCCCCTAATAGTTTCTTCTATTGAAATACCGCGGGTTGTATCTCATCGGAGTGGAACTTTCTCATGTTCAAGTGTTTATCCAAACAATTTGAATGAAAGTCCGATTGAGATTGGTTTTCCACTTGCTTCCCCATGGACAAATGAATTCGGGGTCGAGTCAAGCTAGTGACTCGGTGAACAAAAACATTAGCAACGCATGGGTAAACGCCCATGTTTCTGACTTCTTTCTTATTTCTAACAACTAAGTGTGGGGGAATCCCACTGTGCTTGCCTTTTGTGTGTTGTTTGCTCTGATTTTCAGGTTTCCCTTGGATAGTGTTGATTGACGCGCCTGTTTTCAATCCAGCCGCCCAATATCCTATCCTTTTGCTAATGTTTATCTAGGGATATCTTTTCGACCTTTTTCGTGAAAAACGGAGATTTCTTTTCCACACTTGGCTCTTGGTATTACCTTTTTACGTTCTAAGCATCGGCATAATAGCCGGTACTTTGAATATTGAGGGCAATATTCAATTCTAAGTGTGGGGGGAATTCTCGCGAATTTTGTCACGTGTGTACCTTCTAGTGCCCTAGTACCCCCGTTTTGGCCAAAATTTTAAAATTTTTGTCGTTTTTAAATGAAAAAGAAGTGCTTTGCACCAAAAAAAGAAAGAAATAAAATAAAAGTGTTTAGTCTTGATTAGGTTAGAACAAAGGGAATCCCGACTCTGCCAGAGTGTTGATCTGGCTGCTTCCTTAACTTTTAGACTAAGGTTTTACGATTTGTGCAAATGAAAATGCTAAGCGTAGAATAGTTGGTTTTCTTTAGAGCTTATAAAAGTAATCTATGGCTTTTTCTCCCATTAGCTCCTAATCTGACTTAATAAGTGCTTATTTTCAAACTCTTGAACATACAAAATCATTTTTTCATACGATTTTGAAAAATACTAGTTCTAAGCTTTATTTAAAATTTGGAACAAGCATATGTCATAATAAGCAAAATGAAAGTGAGACGTTGCATGAAAATTGCAAAAGTTAAGTAATAAATGTAGGTGCAAAAAAAAGAATAAGCTAAGGTTCAAGATCGGCCCTTGGATCCTCATTTCAGAAATGTTTAGAGTCTTGGAATTCTCCGTTGTAACGGCCCTTGGATCCTTAATTCCGAAAGGCGTTTAGGTCTTGGCTACCCTCTTACACCGGCCCTTGGACCTCTAGTTCAGGAATGTGTGAGGTCTTGGATCCCGTGAAACTCCGTTAGTTTATTTGCACAAGTTAAAAAAAAAAAAAAAAAAAAAAAAAAATGAATGAGAAAATGAAAGGAAATAAAATAGAATGATATTGCAAAATGCAATAAAATTTTGAAGCTTGCTTGTTGTGAATTTTAAATCTATCTTTTAAACTAGTATTAGTCAAAGTTTTATAAAAACGTCGATTTTTTGTGATCAAAATTTTGAAAATCAAGCACATTCACCTAACTTAAATAAATTGCGGGAGGAAAAGTTAAGTTTCGGCTTACATAGATTATTAGTATAAGTAGTGTTAGCATTTTACAAAAAAATATTTGCGCAATGAGTTTAAGCTTAGTTGGGAGTATAAAAAGAGGATGACGATTACAATTCCCTGGAGACACCCATTTTGTGTGAATCCCGTTCCATGATACTATTTTTGAAAATCAAGCATGTTAATTATTTTTGTTCTAGTTTAAATTTCTTGCATCAAATAAAAAGTCGAAACGGGGTATACTTGGTTCCTTTCATTACTTTATATGATCGGATTGCTAGGGACTAGCAATAGCTTAGTGTGGGGGATTGATGAGTGTGTAAATACTCATCATTTTACGCCCATAAAAGACACAAAAATGACCAAAAACACCCGAATATATTGTAGATATCCTTGGTTTTGTGTTTTTACATGTTTCAGGTACAAAGGATTGAAAACGGAGCGAAAACGAGCATTTTTGGATCGACTCGACAACGATGGTGCATTTGATCAAGAAAAGTCAAAGTCAACCCCGAAAATACCGAAACAACACAAACGGCCCTTGGATTATTTTTAATTGGCAAGATTCGTCCCTTGGAATGAACTTTTGAAGAATGACAGCCATGGTCCCTGATTTTCAGAATTTACATAATTGGCCCCTCATGGTTTAATCCCATTCCATCCTAATCCTTTATCCCTAAAACCATTTAACCCAAAAACTTAAATAATACATCTAATCAACCCACCAAATAACCAACCCATTAAACCCTTATATCCTATAACCCATCAAAGCCCAAAATTCCCAAAAGCCCAAACAAATAAAACCCCAAACCCTAACCCGTTTATTTAGTTAACTCCCTGAGTTTGACTAGGTCAGACCCCTTCTTCTATCCCAAAAACCCGCCAAACAAAAACACCATCATCACACTTCTGCTACTACCTCTGCCACACTCAACCTCCCCCTCCACCCTACTAGTCACATGTATCCCACCCCCTCACGAGATACCATCTTTACGTGTGGCCATTGCCACGCTGGCAATCCATGTGAAGGTTTGGGCGCCAAAACCTAATTTAACGGCCATGATCAATGTTACTTTAATCCAAGGGTGGAAGATGATTCAAAGAAGCACAAGTGGAGTTTCCCACTACTTTCTCTCACAGAAGTAACACAATGCGTACAAGACCTTAGTTTTATATTTTCTAGTATAAATAGTTAGTGATGTAAGCCTTCATAGGCAGGTTTTATTTTAGCATTAGTAAGGTACTATGTATTTTTAATTATTCAGTATTGTACTTCTAATTTCTTAGTTAATGAAATTTCCGTTTTCCTTTTAGTCAAAGAAAGTCAACTGTAGCTTATTGAATTGCTTATTTCTGCTTATTTGTCTTTTTCTGCTTACTTGATGTTCACTATGCACATTAGACGTAAGTTAGGGAGTTAATTGATTGATTGTTATTATTTCTGCCTTGAAAAGTATCAAAAGGGTCATATATAGGAGTAGCTTATTAGGTGCTTAATAAGCTGTTGAGATTTGTTTCTAAAGCCTCACTTCAACTCAGTTAGGTGTGGTGTTTTTCAAATTCAAGTTAAAACTGGTCTTGCTTCTTTCAAAAATTCAAACAGCCTAGATACTAGGGTGTTTGGAATAAGGTTATTTTAAGTTGAAAATTGCCCAGTACTGTTCATTTGCTGGTTAATAACTTTTGAATAAACTTATTTGAGGTCAGAAAAGGAGTTTGCACTAGGATTTGAGTAAGTTTGATGTGTTTTAAAGGCTTGGGTTCATAGGGTAAAAAATCAGTAGCGTAACTGTGATAATAAGCTCAGCATAAGCTGAGCTTATTTGAGGAATTACTTTGGTGATTTTTTGAGTCATTACATCTGTATTAGTGTTTACACATTGTTCCATTGAGTTTTGAAAAAGATAAGGGCCAAAAACATTTTCTGCTTCATCAGTATCCCATGTGCAATGACTGCTGATCTAGAATTAATTTTGGCTTAACCAATTAAGCTCAGTTCCTATTTTTTTGGTTTATAATTAGTTTAGATAGCAAACTTTTAGGTTATAATCTGGTATCTCAATTGGGAGCTTATTAGGTAGCTTATTAATAGTCTGCAAATTGCCCCCAAAACTGTTCTGAACACTGACCTGCACATGAATCTGTTTTGCCTTTTTGGCCATCTGTTCTAGACCAAATTTAGATAAGCAATTGTTTGTAACTTTTGGGCATTTCTGGTTTGTAGTGAGCCAGTAGTATTGAGAAGTTTTTGCCCCATTCATTTTTCATTAATCAGCTTATTTAATTGCTTAATTCTGGTCTGCAAATAGGTAGTTTAGTCCTCTTTTCTGTCCTATTTTGAACCTGTGCATTTGCTTGATTGGCTTATTCTGTTAGTTTAGTTGTTTGATTTTAGTTGTTTTATGCTTATATAAGTTGTTAGAACTGATTTTGAGCTTTTGGTAGTTTCTGGTTCACTTTAGCTTATTTTTAGCTTAATTTCAAACTGCTTATCTGCCCAAAACTGCTTATTATGGGTTAGATAAGTCTGATTTTATTTTTCCTAGGTAGATAACTTAATTTTAGATTTACTCAAAAATTTTCAGATTTTTCCAAGCTCTTTTAGTATTTTTAAATCATTTAAATAATTTAAAATAGTTTTAATTCATAATAAATAATTTAAAAGTCAGAAAAATATAATTTTTTTTTCAAAATTTTCTTTTGTAATTTAGGATTTAGGAAAAATAATTTGAAACTTGTAGGATTAGTATTTCTTAAATTTCAGTTTTAATCTCGCGTTTTCCCGGTTTTTAAATTACGTATTTGTTTTCTTTGTGTTTAGTTAATTTATGCTTTGTAGATTTGAATGTTTAAGTTTACCTTAGCCTATTTATGCTTCTCGTAATTGTAGGAAAATTAATCAAAATCCGAAATCTCTCATTTCAAACACGATTCACAAACCCGATCTCACAAATTCCATTCAACTCTCATCGGGGATAACGAACCGGGTCACACATACTTCACTTGTGTTTCCTAGGAAAAATAATGACTTGATTTTAACCGATCAACCTGCCCCCAGCATCCCAAGAAACGGACCCGAAGATTCAACTTGCACGGACTCAGTATGGCCCGTGTGAGGCGTCTCAGAAACCCTCCCCTCAGAATATTCACGGGTAGGGGTGTTGGAGGAGGAGGTGAGGACAGTAGCATTCCTCATAATACCGGCGTCCGTATGAGGCCCGGAACGCACCAAGTCAGAACCCGACTCATCATGAAGTTCATATATAGGAGGGTCTTCCTTGGGAATCTTACCTAAAAAATAACAAAACGTATGTTAAGTACAAAAAACATACGCAATATATATATATATATATATATATATATATATATATATATATATATATATATATATATATATATATATATAATAATAATAATAATAATAAGGGAGTAAGTAAACAAGTCATACCTGACCCAACTGCGGTCTCCTTGCAAACCAGCTTCTTCTTCTTCCTAGCCTTCTCCGGCTCTTTCTCAGCCTTCTCCGGCTCATTAATCACAACCCTCTTTTTCCCGGCTTTCTTCTCACCCTTAGCCGCCTCTATCTCATCAGCAACAGTGTGCTCCACTAGCTTCAAAATACCCTCGGACGGCTCCACAACACGTGAAGCCGTCTCCTCCCTCAAGGTGGGCTCGTCCTTGTTCAGGGTGCGCTCCCCAGTTGTCACTTTAAAGACATCCGGCTGGGTAATAAACGCAAACAAATCCATCTCTGCAAAAATCAAGGAAACAAAGTTAGACGCGGCCAAACACAAACAGAAAGCAGCAACAAAATAGATCTAACAACCCACCCGTATCATCCGGCCATAAAAAGGTTGGGCGGCAACTATCATCATCCCAGGTTTGGCTTAACCCTATAACATTCAGAAAGATCTCCGGATACTTTTTAAAGGGGGCCCTTTTGGTATCAAGCCGCCGCAGCAGCTCTAGATCCAAACCCGTGTCAGAAGAAGGAGGGCCGCGATCTACGGACGCCCTCTCATACCACGGAATAGACAAAGGAAAAAAGGGTTTCTTCACAAAAAAGAAACGGTCCTTCCAGTTTTTGACCGAATCAAGTGTAGAAGTGTAACAGACGGGGACTACCAAAGACTTAGGACCCTTCTTTTTCTCTAAGGTCATCCAACCATTATTAATCCCGGCATAGTAAAATTTTCTAAAAAGAGGAACAGTGGGGGTACCACCATGGACGCGGTAAAGGATCTCAAAGTGACTAATCCTACATGCCGCTAAAACCGAAAATTGGGAGAGATGGATCTGGAAATATTCCAGAACGCGAAGCAAGAACAATGAAAGTGGAATCCTAAAATTACCTAACTCAAAAAATCTAGTATATACACCTATTTTGCCCTCTGGGGCGTCCCTAATAGTATCTCGGGGTCCCGGCGCTTCAGGCAAAAGATGGCCCGGAATATTATATTTTCTACAAAAATCATCCACATCTTCCTGAGAAAGCTTGGAAGTTACACTACTTATGTGCTCAGGCGCCATTCTAAAAAATCAGAGGACGAGATGGCAAGAAACCTAACCTGAAGATGTTAAATCCGGGATTAAAAGAAGCAAAAGGAGTTAAGGCGGAGCAAATCTTTCTTTTAGAGAGAGGAAAAATATTCACTGTGTGTAAAAAAGAATAACAGTGGCAGGTCCATTGGTATTTATAACCCCATACACATGTGCAGCAAGGACAATCGAAAGGTCACAAAAGTGCCACGTCCCCGGATACTTATTGGACGGCTCAGATCTACCCAGATGAACCGCCACGATCGTCGCAGAAAACAAACGGTCAGCCGCCGAAACGTCACATCAGTCAGTAAAAGACGTGGGTAAAAACGTTTCACGACTAACGATGCCAGCCTGTCACCACCGAAAGTAGAATATCCAGTCAGCAACATCCAACACACGGCAACTTTAGCCGCGGAAACATTGGGAACTTACCCTGCAAGACGCGGCATGATTAACCGAAAAAGTCTAGAACACTTGCTCTGAAACCAAACAAGTATACTAGACTGGGGGGAATTGATCATGTATAGTACATCCGGACCCAGTGTACTGGGCCGGACACGCTCATGGGCTAAACCGCGGCAGGGACGAGACAAACAAGTATACATCACAGACGCCAGTACCACTAAACCGGAGGACATCTCCGACCCCGGGTACGTCTAGGCTAGAGGACATCTCCGGCACCCAATCGCCGCCACGCCGTCACGCCGCCAAAAGCCATATCTGGTGGGATCATGCCTCCCACGTGATCTGACATCTGCATGGTCAAAGGAGGCGCATTTCGGCTCGCTTAGTCCCAACGCAGCTACAGTAGATGAATAGGGTAGTATAAATACCTCTCATCTCATTTATTACTTCAACTAACTGCATTTACTCTCACCTAATCCGCACACACACTTTCTCTCTCTAAATTATATACTTACTCTCACACCGGAGGCCAACCGCGGAAGCCCCCTTCCGCGATAAGACTAACGGTGGTGATTTTTCTTAGCAGCTATTCAGACACTTAGCACAAGATCAATTCCATATAAGAGCTAGTTTAACCTAGGTCTTGTGGTAAGCCCAAGATTTGTACTAACACCTGGGTCGGTGGAGTTTGGTTAACACTTTAATAAATTTGAGTCTTCAATTCAAAGTGTTAGAGGTTGAGAGAAGTAATTAAAGTTTCATAAATTAGATACCTTACGAATTTATTTCACCTTCTTTAGTTCTTTGTATAAGAATGTTTGTTTACTTGTTTCTACCTTTTAATTGTAAACTCCACATTTAATTACAAAGACCTACTAAAGTATATATAGAAAGTGAATTTTGAAATATGAATATCAAATTGTTTTCTTTATGGTTCAAGATTAGATGTTGACACATCGTAATGTGCAAATTTTAATGGATCAAACAAGGGTCATACTAACCGGACCCTCCCTACATATAGGCCCCCACCTATTTTTAAGGAATGTACAAGCCGACAAAGCAGACAGTACAAGCGGCGGCAGCGGGAAATCAACACACCCTCCCTACATAGGGAGGGTCAGTATATCACAGCCTATCAAACAAAATCTTGAGGATTTAGGTGCAAAACTCAAAAGTCCGACACCGCGGCTACTAGAAAAACAATCATATATGCCATCAAGTTAGGTGTTGAAAGTTAAACGCTTACGGTATTTTTTAGTGTACTTATTGTATGTTGCGTACTAATATAATCACTCTCCTTCAGATAACTAGAGTTAATTTCATAAATGGTCTTTGTGGTCTGTCGGGTTTAACGGGTTTAGTCTCTAAACTTTTTTTCTAACGGATCCAGTCCCTGTGGTTGCGACCCATAACGGGTTTGGTCCCTGAGACTAACTGTCGTTAGTTTTTTCCGTTAGCTAACAACCGTTTGCAACAAAAATTTGCACCGTTTGTCCTTTATACTAACGAACGTTTATACTTAATTCAATTTTTTTTTTCTTCTTCTTCTTCTTCTAAAAAAAAAAAAAAATGGTTTTCTTAAATTTTTTTTTCTAAATATTTTTAAAATTTATACACGTTTTTATACATATTTTTATACACGTTTTCATACATATTTTTATATACGTTTTCATACACACATTTTTTATACACATGTTTTTATACACGCTTTTATACAAAAATTTGGGACGACATATGTAGTGCAAAATGGGACGACATTTTTCCTGGGACCCTGTAACACCCCCAAAATCAGATCGCATCGGTAACAACATCTGGGGTGCTACTTAGTTGGATCATAACATTAGTAATAGTGAACGAATTTATCAAATCCGTTTTTAAAAGCTTCATTAATTAAACATAAGTTTTACAAAATAGGAATGCGAAAAACAAGGCCCATTATTTAAATAGTTGTCCCAAACTCCAACAACTTTGGTCTTTAGTGTTAGGTGTACACTCAGATGTGTGCCCATGCCCCTGCCAAGCACTGTCTTGCTTCATCTTAAATCAACAATTTAAACACCTGAGAAAAACATGCTAAAGTGTCAACACAATGGTTGGTGAGTTCATAGGTTTATATAAAACAATAAAGTTGGACCAACAAGTTTGTTAGTCAACATTATAATGAGCATATTGTTATACGAAAGTCTATTACGCTGTGCTAAGTTCCATGTTACTGAAGCTACGACAGTGTGCATGAAATGAGTTCATGTAATAATAATAAGGCCTGGCAAGTGTTCTATCCCACGACACTTGTATTTCGACATGGTATACATCCGTTTGTCCTATCTGGACAGTTGGCTCCCCAACACAGATGGAGGTGTCACCCTCAATAGATCTATTTATATCACTCGTGCTTCCCAGCAGGAACTAACGGTACATGAGTATAGGCAAGCTTTTGGGATACAGTACTTAGGCTACACGTAATAGTTTCATCAAGCAAAAACATTGTTTAAATGGTCCATAAAAGTAGGCATGTTTCTCACCCCAAGTAGATTAAAGTTATTAAACGAGTAAAAGTGGGGCTATGACTCACCTTGAGCGTAACTGGCAAGGTGAAAGGTAAATTCAAGTTAGTTTATGGGAAAGGCTCCAACACACGACCTGGATAATGGTAAAGTCTGAGAATTTGACTTAGTATGAATAGTGATTGTGAAAGTGAGTAACGGACAACGATTGATTGATAATGTGAGTGTGATATGCTTAAAATGCTTGAAGTTCAAAAATAATATTATATATAATATCATTTTATTTATATGTTATTTAAATCTAATAATATCGTTTTCTCGAAAATGGTGAAACAAAACGTTAGGTTAAATCGTTAAAACTCGTTATATAAAATATAACGTAACGTTATTTAAATACGTAACTGAAACTTAAAAATTCACGTGACGTAACGGAAAATAGTAAAATGTAAAATAGAAATAAAAAGGTCAAATAGATTCTGTTGGTCCTTGCACTTTTCCTGTTTTTACATTTTATACCCTAACGGCGTTAGCGTTGCATCTTCTTTGTCCTCGTACGTAAGAGATTGCATCCATCCTGTGGATCATGCTTTTATATCGACATGGTTTGAGCTATATATACTGCCTGGTTTGAGCTATTATTATCATAGTTGTCAGGATCTCGATCCTGATCTTAGGATCTTACGATTTTACGATTCTACAAAGCAAAAACGATCCGGATCCTACATAGGATCTTAACAACCTTAAGATCTTATAGGATCCCGATCTTAACTATAGGATCTTAAGATCTACTCCGATCCGATCTTACTTTTTTCGAACCGCAAACTAAAAAACTACAAATTTATGGTTTATGTTTTTATATAATTTAAAAAACAACATGTAATTCTTCTTAAACATTCCATATTCATAATTCAGGACAACATTTTCATAAAGTATTCATATAATTTCGTATTTATAATATATAATAATTTGTAGATTTAAATAATATTACAAATATCATTAAAAAATGACATTATAGTAGGATCTTAGGATCCCGATCCGATCTTACGATCACGATCTTGCAAAGACGAAAACGATCCTAGATAGGATCCCAATATTGAAAACCTTGATTATTATTATCATTACGCTTATTTTTTACACTACAAAACCTGATTGAGGAATTTAAAAAAAAAAAAAAAAAAAAAAAAAAAAAAACTAAGAAGTGTGATAAACAACCACAACCACACATTTCTTAGACTATGCGTAGTGGCACCAACAGCACCCCATTTTGCCTGAACAGCGCCCCAACCACCAGTACGTGTGGGCGCTGTTGGCCAAAAAAACCGTTGGCTCGTGGTTCTGACAGCGCCTCGCCTTACACATCAACCAAGGAATTTAGCCATTGAAAAAACTTTATTTGACCAAGTTCAATATTTTTTTTTCCTTCTCTCAATTTTAGTATATATATACACACAAACATTAAACATTTACACCAAAACACTCTCAAACACATTCCATTCTCATCAAATTTTATACAATCTTTCACCTTTTTATACAATGGGTTCTCCTTCAACGTCTTCCCTTATTCTTGAATCTAGTTCGGATGACGATTACTCCGACCGTGAACTAGAAGCGATGTCTCTTACTGTTGGGGCTGTAGATATGTACGTCGCTCAGAACCCACCAAAACCGATCCAAATAAGAAAAGTGGTTTATCGAGACCGTTTCGAGGCCAACGAAAGGTTGATGAAAGATTATTTCCACCCAACGGAGCCAACGTACGATGACAAAGCATTTAGACGTCATTTTAGAATGAGCAAACGGTTATTTTTGCGTATCGCAAATGATTTGGAGGCGCATTTCGATTACTTTAAACAAAAACCCGATGTAGTGGGTAACCCGGGGTTCACGTCGATACAAAAGTGCACAGCTGCTATGCGGGTGATCGGTTACGGTGTCTCCACCAACATCAACGACGATTATTTAAAGATGGCCGAGAAAACGTGTCGGGACACACTTGAGAAATTTACAATAGGTAACAAAAATTTCTTTATCTATTTATTGTTTTTCCTTATCTATACTACATATAATAGAGGGATGACTCTCTCTCTTCAAAATTTTCAGACCAAAATTTTCAGACTTACAAGTAATTAAGCATAGTGTACACCACTTTAATGCACATAATTTTCAGATTTAACAAGCAAATAAGCATAGTGTACAACACTTTAATGCACATATTAAAAAAAAACACCACATTAATGCTATTAAAGTGGGTGTATGACCCTCTCTCCTATTAATTATTTTAAGACCACCAAATACTACCTTCTAAGGATTATTTACAAGTATTTAAAGCACACATAAAACTAAAAAAAATACTACTCATCTAATACAATTAATACACTATTAAAAACACCCTTTAACCAAAAAATACAACTATTTAACCACAATGTACAATATAATTAAGCTACTAAGCGAAGCAACCCCTTAATTCATAGACAACACCCCAAAGATGTGACTGGAATTTTAATCACATAACGCATGGAAAGACAAAAAATCTTTTGTGACAAACACATGTAATGGGCGAATATGTAATGGTTGTTATCGGATCTCTGTTGTCGGGTCTAAGGATGGGGTGAATGGATGTAGGGCGAGTTGATCTATGGTTATTGTAGATGGAGCAAGGCGACAGTGATAATGGCAAGGGTGGAGAGACATTGTTGTGGAAAAGAGGATGCAAGAGTTGTTTGTTTTTCTTTGAAAGATGGAGAATATGATAATCAAATATGAGAAAACCCATGGATTAAAACGTTTTAGACCAATTCAATATGAAAGCCATAAATGAAATTAATTTCTTTCCTACTTTATGATAGTCAACACAATTTTTGACATTTTTAACATAGTAGGTTTGCACATTTTATTCATGCACTTTGAAAGTTATGCTATCTAATAAAGTTTTTAGTTTTTAATATTTAGCAAAAGTATCACTATAAACTTTGTATACTCAAAAATTAACGTCAATTCCTTTATATTTGCATTATCTTTTATTTTGGATACATAAATATAAAGCTCCAAACAAAGATTTCGGAACCTGTGAATTCTTTTAATTCTAGGCGGCCGACCCAATTCTTTTATTGTTCCAACAAAAAATTCTCGCTATCTGTAAATTAGTCGTCACACAAAACATATAATCGAATAACATTACTTGCCGGAAACTTTAATTAGAGAGTACCCGCCGCCGCAACGCGCAGGTACCTTGCTATTAGGTTTAAAGGGTGATTGGGTTTTTTTAGTGATCACGCAACCTTTTTGTTGATACATAATCTGGCGCGGACTCATTCAACGACTCTCCTTGGGCCGTTAGTCGTCTTCTCGAGCCCTGAGTAGACCTGTTCAACAAAGAGAACCCGTTAGGAGTGGACCCGAGGCCGTAGCCCCGGGATCCACCTCCGACGGTCAAGTTAGTATCGGTGCGATATAGTAGATTAGGGTTAGGGTTATGATAACCTGTTATGTTGTCCCTGAAGAAGGGTATCCAACCCTATATTTATAGGGCATGGATTAGGGTTTAGGCGTAGAGTGGGCCGCTGTCTGCCGGGCCTGGCCCACTTGTCGTGGGTCAGTCCAGACCATACGTCTACAAGCCCCCCAAGTTTAGTATGACATAGTGCGTGGCTATGTTATGCTAAACTTAAGTCCTGTTCGTGGCCGCGTAGGCAAATGCGTGCGCAACTCAGGTGTGCACATGGGACGGACCATACCGCGCAGCCCAAATGCGACAGTGCGCACTGGGTCTGTGGTGCAGTGCGTGATGACCATGTTGGCGCGTCCTTGTTGGCGCGACCTTGTAGGCGCGTCCTTGTTGGCGCGAATTTGTAGGCGCGTCCTTGTAGGCGCGTCCTGAGTAACATTGACATTGCGATTGTGATTGTCTCACAATGGTGAAGGTGGATTCCGTATGCTGCATCCTGGGTAAGGGCGTGCCTTTGTACCAGTAGCGGTGCAGCATGATGCGACAGAAGACGTGCTTCTGTGGCAGAGGTGCGCGCTGTGCGCGACAAAGATGTGCGATGTGCGCAGACAAGGTGCGAACATTACATCCGTCTTTACAACCAACAGAGGTGCGCGCTGTGCGCATGCCTCTTTCGTACGATCTGCTTCCAAATATACCTGCGTGATGCGTACTCACACAGTGCGTATCCTGGTAGCCCCCCAAGTTTGATGGTGCTACTCATGTAGGAGCATTAAACTTAGTTATCCAAAATCCTGAAAAATATACTCAATGCAAATATTAGAAGTATATGCTGCGCATCGCAACATATAAAAGATAAAAAATTAGCGCATAGCATATATATAGCACGTAGCATGTAAAATTAACACATAAGAGAAGTAGTAGTGCGAATTACACCTAGCGTGAGGTTTTACAAACTACATAAAATAAGTAGCACGTAGCTAATCTACGAACGCAGTACGCTCATGATCGTTTTCTTTTTTATTATAAAAAAAACAATGGCGCGGATGGATGTACCATGACCGCGACTCGTAGTTTCAATTGCACGCACAGACGCAGATGGATGTATCGTGACCGCATAGACTCTAACGTTTGTGGATGATCGCAGATGACCACGGCTTTCGTCCAGTGCGCGCATGGCGATTGACTAGCATCGTGGTGCCGGTACGTGACAGTGCGCTCATGGCGCCAGTCTGCGAAGATCTCTATACGCACGGCCTAACGCGGGTAGATTTATCGTGACTGCGCTGTTCGCGGCTAAAAGATAAAGTAGGTCCGATCGTGCGGACTTAGTGTGACTTAGGTAAAATCGTGTTTACCAAGTTAAAAGATTTACATAAAATCAAATCACATGTCGAATCGTGTTGACCAATCAAATCGTGTTGACCGATCAAATCGTAAAAGATTTACATAAAAGATTTACAGTGAATAAATAAGATGCTTTTGCAAAGGTCTGTCGCATGTTTAATTGCAGTAATAAATAAGATACCTTTTGCAAAAGTTGATTTATAAAACTTGATTGCAGTAATAAACAAATCGATTTATTAATTGCAGTACGAGGTATATCTTTTTATTGCAGTACGCATACGATATAATTGATTACGATGTATCAATTTAAAAAGATCACAATACCGGCTTTGGAACTCGATGGTTGCTTTCCGGTGATGTGAGACCACGAAACTTGTCGTGTCCCACGGATGGCGCCAATCTGTTGATACATAATCTGGCGCGGACTCATTCAACGACTCTCCTTGGGCCGTTAGTCGTCTTCTCGAGCCCTGAGTAGACCTGTTCAACAAAGAGAACCCGTTAGGAGTGGACCCGAGGCCGTAGCCCCGGGATCCACCTCCGACGGTCAAGTTAGTATCGGTGCGATATAGTAGATTAGGGTTAGGGTTATGATAACCTGTTATGTTGCGTCTGAAGAAGGATATCCAACCCTATATTTATAGGGCATGGATTAGGGTTTAGGCGTAGAGTGGGCCGCTGTCTGCCGGGCCTGGCCCACTTGTCGTGGGTCAGTCCAGACCATACGTCTACACTTTTAGTTAGTTTGGGCTTTTACAGTTTTACGTTATAAATGAATGCATAAGTATGTGATCACGCAACCTTTTAGTTATTTGCATCTACCCGTTAATGTCGACCAACACGACCTCCTACATCGTCATGCAACCAATATCCGCCTCCTTCTCATCGCAACAACGCGTTGACAATCACATAACATTTTAACTACTTGCAATTATACTAATGTCTTAAAGAAAGTTATTGTTATTCGTAAATTAATTATTAAAAAAAAGTATGGCCGAAAACATCACATTGCCAGAATATTTAGTCACAGGGTACCCGCCGCCGCATCGCGCGGGTACCCTGCTAGTATATTTATATATCTATTTTCACAAAATATTTTAGGAATAAAAGCCTTGTACGAGAAGTGGTATTTAAGAAAACCGACGAAAAATGATTTGATGCGAATATATGATGTGCACCAAGAGGTTCATGGCATACCCGGTATGATGGGTAGTATAGATTGCATGCATTGGGCATGGTCTAACTGTCCAACCGCTTGGCGAGGTCAATACCACGGGGGAAGCCACAAAGGTCCAACGCTAGTTCTTCAAGCCGTTTGCTCATACGATCTATGGGTATGGAGTGCTTACTTTGGTATCCCCGGCTCCCTTAACGATATCAACATTTTAGAGCAATCACCCGTCCTCGAAGACATCATCTCAGGTACCGCCCCGTCTCTCGGTTTTTATGCTAATGACAACTTCCATCCAGGTGGCTACTATTTGGGTGACGGATCCTAAAAAAGATAACTGGAGAAAAGTACAAGAATCGGCAAGAAAGGACATAGAAAGATGTTTCGGTGTTCTCAAAAAACGTTTCGCGTTTGTGGCGAATCCTTGTCGTTTATGGACGAAGGATAAGATTAAGGATGTTATGCGTGCGTGCCTCATTCTACACAACATGATATTAGAGGACGATGGACGGGCCATTTGTCAAGATTATCACCCGGGCGAAGAAAACGAACCACTGCCGGAATTAACCCCCGAAGAAGCCTTAGAAAACTCGGCCTACATACGAAGCCACGTGAGTCACCACGCACTATTGGCGGATTTGATCGAGGAAGCGTGAGTTAACCGTCGAATGTTGTCCGATTCCGAGGAGGAGAACGAAAGCGAAAGCGAAGGCGAGAACGACGACGATTACGATGACGTTAATGATATAGATTAGTAGGTTTTGTTTTTTTAATTGTGTTTTTATTTTTATTTGTAATGGTTTTATTTTAAATTATATATGTTTTTTTTTTAATTTTTTTTTAATTATGTAATATTTTAGGGTTTATTTTAATAAAATTGTCATTTTATTTATATTATTTAGTTTTATTTATTAGTTTTTAGTGATTAAAAAAATAAAAAATAAAATAAAATAAATACCACATGTCAAACAACCATATTAACCATTACACCACTTTTTCAACAAAGCGCGAAGAAGACGAACCACTGCCGGAAGTAACCCCCGAAGAAGCCTTAGAAAACTCGGCCTACATACGAAGCCACACGAGTCACCAGCACTATTGGCGGATTTGATCGAGGAAGCGTGAGTTAACCGTCGAATGTTGTCCGATTCCGAGGAGGAGAACGAAAGCGAAAGCGAAAGCGAGAACGACGACGATTACGATGACGTTAACGATATAGATTAGTAGGTTTTTTTTTTTAATTGTGTTTTTATTTTTATTTGTAATGGTTTTATTTCAAATTATATATGTTTTTTTTAATTATGTAATATTTTAAGGTTTATTTTAATAAAATTATCATTTTATTTATATTATTTAGTTTTATTTATTAGTTTTTAATGATTAAAAAAATAAAAAATAAAATAAAATAAATACCACATGTCAAACAACCATATTAACCATTACATCACTTTTTCAACAAAGGCCCCACATGCCGCATCTCAAACAACTCTCCACCCTCTCTTATGCACCAATATACAATTTTTGTCAGCTATAAATAATTCAAATATCCCCTTCCTTTTATGCAATTGGTGGAGATCAATTTGAGATACATTTCAGACAAGATGACGGAAGAACATGTTGTTCCGATTGAATTAGCAGCAGCAGCAGCAGGACCAGCACCACCACAACCACCACCAGCAGCAGCACCACCAGCACCACCATCACCATCGGATACTGTTGTTCCGATTAATCCATCACCACCGGCATCACCATCACCGTCACCGTCACCACCAGCACCAGCAGTACCACCAGCACCAGCACCAGCACCAGCACCAGCACCAGCACCAGCACCACGACCAGCACCAGCAGAACCACCACCACCACCACCACCACCACGACGGGGTGAACCTTCTTTACATCGACTTGAAGGTAATTTCTTAACTACTATTGATGTTTCCCACCAATGCGAAAACAGATATATATATAGGTTTGACTATTTTTTATGACTTAATTACTATCTCCCATAAATAACTATATAGCCTTTGAGAAGCATTTATGTAATGGTGTGTTAGTTGGCAAAGTTTATAAAAAGAAGCATTTGAGAAGCATTTATGTAATGCCTTAATTGTTGGATTTGAGCGGCAACACTTCTTGTATTAAATGCTTTGAATTAGGGACTGGGGTAAAACAAGCAGTAACATTAAGCGTTAGGGGCTTTGCTGGCTGGCTCGTGCAATCAGGATAGTAACAGAAGCATTGTTCATTAAAGCGGTCTTATGATCACGAATCTCTTGTGAATCATGAATGAAGTAGTGCGTACTAACTTGCATTTGAATTTGCATTTGATCCAGGAGCACCACCAGCACCACCACCGAATCTACCTTCTTCACATCTATTGGACGGTAATTTCTTAACTACTATTGATGTTTCCCACCAAATCACCATGCGAAAACAGATATATATAGGTTTGACTATTTTTTATGACTTAATTACTACCTCCCATAAATAACTATGTAGCCTTTGATGTATCAGTGTTATGTAAGATAGCAGGATGTTTAGATATAAGTAACTTTTAAAGTGAAAACCATGCAACGGTTCTAGCAATACATTTGACGCAAAGAAAACGAAAAATACATTTTGTCTCCAAATTTATGTAATGGTGTGTTACTTGGCAAAGTTTATAAAAAGAAGCATTTGAGAAGCATTTATGTAATGCATTAATTGTTGGATTTGAACGGCAACACTTCTTGTATTAAATGCTTTGAATTAGGGACTGGGGTAAAACAAGCAGTAGCATTAAGCGTTAGGGGCTTTGCTGGCTAGCTCGTGCAATCAGGAGAGTAACAGAAGCATTGTTCATTAATTAAGCGGTCTTATGATCACGAATCTCTTGTGAATCATGAATGAAGTAGTGCGTACTAACTTGCATTTGAATTTGCTTAATTTTTAGGTAGTAGAGAAGACTACATTAAGTATGGTGTTGGACTTTATAAAGCATCCATCAAAGGAAACTGGAAAGCTGCTAAAGCCCTTCTTGACAAACAACCACATCTTGTCCGTTCCGCTATCACCGAACAGTATGATACAATGCTTCACATTGCAGCATCAGCAAAAAACACCAAGACTTTGGAAAACTTTGTGAAAAATCTAGTAAGTTTGATGGACGCCAAGGATCTCGAACTACAGAATAGAAGTTACAATACTGCCCTCAATTTAGCAGCTAGCTTGGGAAACATTAATATCGCCATGATAATGATTAACAAGAACCCAGCCGTGTTGGAAATTCCTGGAAATAGTGGAACGATGCCAATCTATATGGCTGCTTTATTTGCAAAACCCGATATGGTTAGGTATCTATATAATGTTCCTCTAGATAATAATATTCCTAACAAAATGTCTGGCGATTTATGGACAAACGAAAATCGGGGTCGGGTCTTACTAAGATGTGTTGAAGCTAACATCTTTGGTAAGTTGTTCATAGTTTCTTACAATTCCTCTTATGTTATTCTCACGCTTCAGATTTTTCATTAATTTACCCATTCGTTAGTTGCAAACATCTAATACCGAACTTTCTTTTCTCATCTTTAGCTTGGCAGTTGCTATGTTTCCTTGCGGGTTGAATTTTTCGTTCAGCATCTTTATGTTGTCTCTTTATAGTTTTGTCGAATACTTTTTAAGCATTAGTGGATACAATTTATCTTGTTAAGTGAAAGGAATTTTTTGCAGATGTTGCTCTAAATATAGTACATGATCACCCCGAACTGATCGCTGTTAGAAAGAGATTAGTCAGTGATGTTCTACTTCTTCTGGCCCAGAAGACTCGTGAATTAAAAGGAATAAAACCACACATTATTTGGCGAGTCATCAGATCAAGTAAGTATCTGCTCCTCGGTCATATTCTTTGCATCCTTCTACTCTGTACGTTAAGTTAGTTTTTCGGTTTTTCTTAAAAATAGTTTCTATATGTAGACAATTAATGGAATTTTGATGATATTTCTATATCAAGTATATCATAGTCAGGTGATCAGTGATTGGTTTGTATACATCCAGTGATGTCCTTATGCTTGTGATCTGTAATGCTACACTTTGGTTGCTCATTTCATTTTCAGACATGGAGAATATGAGCTTTACTTCTTTTAAAATTTTAACTTGTGTAGTTATAATGATACTACTCCAGCTGAACATAATATATGTCACTTTGATAAATTCATGTACTCTACATAAAGTCATACTTGGTTGTTGTTTTCAGTTTTTGCAGTATTTTATGTGAAGTTAGGGAATGCTGAAAAAGAAAGTCAAGCCCTGAAATTATTGAGGACAATCTGGCAAAAAATTGCCAAATTTCCAAAGGCAGATATTGATGATATAATCCGAGGGCGACCTAAAAGCCACGCAAATGGTTCAACAGAATACCCTTCGCGGGTACTTTTTGCTGCTGCAAAATTGGGCAACACAAGGTTTATAATTGAGATGATTCAGTCATATCCTGATCTTGTGTGGAAACAGAATCACAAAGGGCAAACTATATTTCACATTGCGGTGAAGTATCGTCATGAAAATATCTATAGTTTGTTATGTGAGTTTGGCTCAATGAAAGAACTAATAACTCCTCTTAAAGACTATAAAGGCAATCACTTGTTGCATTTTGCTGCAAATGGTAAAATATCTCAAAATGTGTCAGGAGTTGCTGTACAGCTGCATCGGCAGTTATTATGGTTCAAGGTACATTTGTCCCTTTAAGCTTAAGAATTAACTTTCTTTTGTTATATGTTTGTAAGCTTAAGAATTAAAACAAGTAGGGTTGGATCAGTTGGAAAACCCCTTGCCTCTCAACCGAGAGGTCAAGGGTTCGATCCTCACTCCCTACAAAAGGCCGGAGGTCCTTTTCTACCTTTGGTAGAACCGGAAGCATCCTCTCTACCTTAGGTAGGGGTAAGGCTGTCTACGTCTCAACCTCCCCCATACACCGTCGAAGACGGTATTGGGAGTTACTTTACTTTTTGTAAGGTTGACTTGAATGCCAACATGTTATTGTGGAACAATATTAATGCGTCTATTTATATAGGTTGTATGATTGTATCGCAAACAGCCAAATAAAGAAGTTTAGTTTAAAAGGAAACGGGTATTTCAAGTGTATTTTTGATGCATTCAACCTCCTTAACTGTTTTTATTGTTTGGGTAAAGGGTTTTAACCTGGTAAATAACAACCTCCTGAACTGTTTCTTAACAATAGATTAGTATTGTAATTATATAGTGTTTGTAATCATAGAAACTAAATAATTTACAGCATTTTAATGAATGTATAAAAACTTTTTGCGGGTCAACCTGGCGCAATTACCTATTTCATTGGAACCCATTTTTAAAACAGTCATCCAATTGGCCCATTTTTCTAACTTTACAACAAATGAGGCATATGGTTTTTGACACTTTTACTGACAAGATATATATAATATATATGTATGGCAGAAGGTGGAGCAGATGGTCCCATTAAATTATAGGCAAAGGGAGAATAGTGATGGTCACACAGCATATGACTTATTCCTCCTAAGGCACGAAGACTTAGTAAGGAAAGGTGAGGTCTGGATGAAGGATACAGCATCTCAATGTATGGTGGTTTCAACCCTCATAGCCACCATAGTATTTGCAGCTGCTTTTACACTTCCTGGTGGATACAACCAGAATACCGGTATTCCTTTTTTCAAACAAAAACCATCCCTTATTGTTTTTGTGATCGCAGATGCTGTTTCTTTAATATTCTCTTCAACCTCGGTCCTCATATTCTTATCTATCCTCATATCTCATTTTGCTCAACGTGTTTTCTTGTATTATTTTTGGGGTCTTGCAACACTTTTCCTCTCTATTATCACCATGATGGTTGCTTTTAGTGCCAGCTTCTTTCTACTATACACAGACAATATGCAATGGCTGCCAGTCATTATCACTACTTTGGCTGGCGTACCAGTTATTGTATTTGCTATCATGCAATTTCGCCTTTTAGGGGATGTTGTTTACTCCACTTATCAATTTTATCATTTTAAACCCAAAATTCTTTTCGAATAAACTCATTGTAACGTTTGTTTTATTTCGAGATAATTTGGCGACCATTTTAAACATTGGATAATTAATGTTGGATCATCAAATTCTTGATCGATTGTTTCGTCGTGTTGCATCTATTGTTATTTGTTTTGCATATGGATAATAATATACAGTACTACTAGTAGGTACCTGATGCGGCAGCGGATACTTTGTAATTTAATGTAATTTAATATTTTTGGCAGTAATTTATTGTTCATTTCTATGTGACAATAGCTTTAGCGTTATAAGCAATGACAAAAGTTTGGTGGAGCTTTTCTTTTATTTTGTTTGTTTATTTTTTGCTTGGTTTGTTCAACGGGTTATTTTTCATTGAGGGGGTTCTTAGAGTATCATTAATTGTAGTTGTTGATAACTCAATTGATATATCTTTGTGTATTTACTTAGTGACATTTAATAAAGAAATTGTATTTGAATTGGTTGTAGTGAGTTGTACATTATGCATTATTATTATTATTATTATTTTTTTTACCTTGAAATGGTGAATTGTATTAATAACTGAATCTGCAAATTACATCTTAGAAACATCAAACTTTGTAGACATGCCCACAAAGCTGAAAAATGAACAGACATACAAACAACGAGCTAAAACAACTGAAAACACTAAAGTTTATAACAATCACCATTCTTCTAAAGTTTATAGACATACCCAAGGAGACATCACACCTTCCAATATTTTACCTATCTTCACCTATAGATTTTTACACTTCTAACCTAACAAACACTAAGGCATGGGATGCTTAAACAATGAGTAACCTAACTAAATCTACAAATAAAAAATCAGGGGTGGGTGGATGCCTATGGTACACTTCCCATATTTTACCTATAAAATACAGTCTTGTACAATCATCATAAAAACAACCAGCTAAAACAACTGAAAACACTAAAGTTTATAAAATCACCATTCTTCTAAAGTTAGCACATTGTAGCAGGCTAAACTTTAAGCAACCATGGAGAAAATATCCTACTTGACTACATTTCCACATGGACAAACACCCTGCCTAATAACACCTGCAGCCCATACAAGTGCTACTAGAGGCTCTTGCCCACAGGCATCATCAAGATAGGAAGAAAAACTCCTGTTCCATTGAGGCTCAAATACACAAAGCTACATTTCCATTACCGGCATCACTCAAATGTATAGAGTTACCCAAGGAGACATCCCACCTTGACTACATTTCCCAGACCTTTGCTCAACTCAGAACCAACTGACCCTCCCAGAAAGCAATGAACAGAACAAAGGCTAGGCCTCATCAGGCTGGCATTCCATCAAACATTCTGGAACCTACTTTATGATAAGACTACTAATCCAAATAGACAGAGCAGGGAATCTAAAACTTGTTATCACTCAAGATACAAGGCCATCAGCATCCCATAACTACAAACAAAAACACTGAACTCACCAAATAGACAGACCATGGATGACTTGTGATAAAGCAACCTCTATAGGGTAGTGTCATCTTTCATCACTCACCAAATAGACACTCTTACTTATCACAACAACACTGAGCCACATTCAACATAAGAAAAACTCTTATTCCTTCAGACCATACTAGAACCAAACACCCCTTTAACTACATACAAATTATGCATTATTATTTGTGTTGATGAATTTTAAGTTTTTATAATCTTAGTGTCATATATGCCTCAAAAGGGCTTTATGCATTATAAGATAGTAAGATTACGGTAAACCAAAGTGTTCGTGTCCCCAATGATATCTCATGTGTGAGAACGTTATGAATTAAATAGTTGTGATTTTAAGTCCAGTTTAGTAAATTGTGTGATTTATATGTTGTGTTTATAATTACTGTAGTAAATTGTGTAATTTATTTGTTGTGTTTATAATGTGGGATAATTAGTTGACGTTAAAAAGAAAAAAAAGAAAAGAGAAGAAGGGGAAAAAAAAAAAAAAAAAAGTTATTGTAATATAAAGTGAGATTGCGTTTTGTATGTGATTATCCACGGTATGATTATGTAAACATAAACATTAAAATGAATCAAAATTATGTGACCTCAGCTAGTTTCATGAGGATGGAATTATGAATATAAGCATTAAAACGAATATTCAAAGACCAAAGATGAATATGATATGAAAATCAAGATGAAATCGACATAAATCACAAAATCTCCAAAAATTCAATGAATAAATTTTAACCATTTGTAAAATAACACGTGTCACGAGAATATGGGTTATTTTGTAAATTGAAATGAAGAGCAAAAAGCATGGTGAGCAAAGTAATTTGCTTGCCACTTACACGTGTCACGAGCAAAATGGCATGGCGAGCAAATGGCATGGCGAGCAAACTTGTTTTGCTCGCTATGTCTTATTTGGTAACACAAACTTCTAAGGTCACAATTGGTGAAACGGTTTTCAAAATGTCAATTCTAGAAATTTTCACTATTAAAAAGTTCAGTGTCAATAATATTCAAGCAATCATTCTTCTTGTTTATTCTATCTGCTCTATCGTACATATGGAGCTTGTTATCATATCTTATTATCATGGAAGTTTACTTGCAAGTGTCATCTTCACATGTTTAATAATACGGGACTTACCCGTATGTTTAGTTAAGTGTAATATATTTGAGGGCTTGCTATACGGACGAGGTTGTACATGTTTAAAGTGATGGAACCAGGACTAAAAGAGATCGGGTGTACAATTTTGATTAAAACGATTGACTGTAACAACATATTAAATTTACTTTTCACATGTTAATGAACTATGTAAGTAGGTATTGGAAAACAATTTCTTTTAAACCGGGTGCATTTAAGAGAATTTGGGTTTTTTTTACAAAAATTACCATTATGAACCAAAATTTTACGGGATCGTGACACCGCGGGGCCCCTAGTTTCATTCCTGTTCATGTTACCCGTGATGACTATTATGGCCGTACTATGTCTACTTCTTTATGTTTAAAAAGAAAGAATTAACAAGTGGAAAAGAATTAACAAGTGTAATATACGATATCCTAAGTTTTTGGAAGTAGTAAAGATGTATTGACGTTGAAATTGACACAAAAGGCAATAAAGGAAATGGATTCGGTTATAACGAATGTGAACAAAATTTGTAAATGAAACCAAATTCAATGCCGGTTTGCAAAATCTTTCTTGTGCCACTCAAAATGTTTCAATGTCTATTTTCTTCACGATCTCTTTTTTCTTCTTCGGCCCGTCCATATGATTAATAACTTGAAGCACATGTGAAATGGAAAACATATAAATCGGAGGTAACTTACACCAAGAGGAAATGCCACCCCAAACACCACTCGCCAACCTACAAGCTGTGAAGATGTGATCAGTAGTTTCATCCACGTCACCACAAAAGGAACAACGACCATCACCCACCATGATATTCCTCCTCCTAAGCGCCCACATAGTCGGAATCCTATCCATACTTGCCCTCCACTTGAAGATATTACATTTATTCGGGATCCACTTACACCACTTAAAATTACAATTAACGTCACTAGGAACTTCACCACGCAACCATATCCTAGCCTCTTTTACCGAATACTCTGAATGCACCCCTTTATTCCACGCAACCATATCCAAGGCCGTTAAGTACAAGTGGATATTTGTTTGGGGAGATGTTATACATACCCTCCGTATAGGTTATTTGTACAAATCGCGAAGTACATGGTACAACCGTCCGGAGCTTGCAATCATTGGAAAGGAAAGAGTAAATTGCAAAATTCATCCCTCCGGTTTAGCCAAATTCGAGGTCTAGTCCCTATCATTTAAAAACTGAACTCATTGTTCATGTGAGGAACTTACTAGTATACATTTGGTCCTTTGCTAAAGTTAAGTTACTAAACTACCTTCTTCGTCCTCACTTTCACTTTGGTCTCTGTGAGGGTAATTTAGTCATTTAATTTTAGCCAGGGACCAAAAGTGCACTTGTAAGTTCCTTACAGAGACGATAAGTACACTTTCAAAAGGATAAGGACTGAACCTTCATTTGGCCAAACCACAAGAACCACTTTTTCAATTTACTCATAAGAAAATGTAACGTATTCTTAACCATCACAAACATATTTAGCCTAATGGTCAGACACACTGATGTTCTTATAAATCTTGTACATATTTTTAAAGTGGTCAGGAAAAAGTTAGAAATGGCTTCGGGAATACTTCGGTTAAACCAGGGACGGACCCAGGATTTTTAAGAGGGTGTTGCACAAAAGAAATGTTGGGCTAACTAAAGTTACACCGTAAGAAACGAAAGTAGAAAAAAATCATTTTGGGGGTTGCACATAGCACAAAAACGGCAGTTTTGAAATCTTTATACACTTTGTGACCTAAAATTGGGTGTAGCCCGTGCCACATCCGGCATACATGTGGGTCCGTCCATGGGTTAAACCATGTAAATCTGAGTGAATGACTCGCTTTTTGCGAGTAACCTAATCAGGAAAAAGATTATCCATTTTACCCGTATATATACGTTATATACATTTATTTTCTCAATAGTTTTGACATAGTTTAAATCCACATTTGATGTATGTCTTACGTTGGAGTAAGTTAGTATAACTTCTTTAGTAGCTCGAAAAGCATACATTGAACTGCAATATTTCGTGTTTTAATATTTTTGTTTCCAAATGGGTGAGGGTGTGTATTCAGTGTATATGGCTCCCACTTGTTTCCGGTACATATAAATAATCTTCCCCACGAAAGAAAGAAATTAATGCTCATGATTTCTATATTACATTGCAAATAAACTAACTTAACTGCAATGAAACTGAATAATTAATAAAAATAGATATTGGTATATAATACTATAATAGAAGCAAAAGAATTAATATTTAAAAATTAAATGATGATATATCGAAATTGAAATTGTAAACCTTTGAAATCTTAATAAGCTTCTGTAATTTTAGTTATTTAAGTAAAACACATTTTCTTGGAAACTATATATAGAAGATAAAAAAAAAAAAAAGGGCTTTTTTATAACGACATTTTTAACTATCTCACAATATTTATATCACAAATTTATTTCACATATTCTAAGCAGGACTTGAACCCACAACCATTTGGTTGGTGAGCTTTTCACACAGCAGCTTAATATAAGTAGCAAATACCGCAACTGTTTTTTTAATAGCTATTCATTATTTTATTTTAATTAATAGTTATGTCTTTTGACATTATCATAAACATGTTTCATGATCTTTGAATAAGTATAATAGTACAAGTTTTCGTATGTGTAACAAGGAATTGCATGTGATCACATGATTTTGGATTAGCTTAAGCATTGCTAAAGAATGGTCAACTTCAATTTTGTTGTGACAAGCATGTGTTAAAGCAAAAAATAATCAAAACTATTGAAATTTTAATACTTTAGTATATTTTTTTATAAATAGCGCAGTACTAATTAAATAAATGCTATCACTAATCATTAGCTACCCACACACCACTTCTTGCTTTTCTTTTTCAAGTGATTTTAATATTACAGATTGTATAATGCATATAATATTTTACTTATAATATAATAACAAGTCTTATATTATTAGTTCAATATATAAGGAATATTTTGATAACACGAAAATCAAGAAAAGCAAAAATTATGACAGTTTTGGCAATGCAAAAGAAAATATATGCTATCATTTGTTTCTAGAGCAAGAAGAATCTGCGGTGGACGCAGAAATTTGTCACATGGTATGCACTCTTAAATAAAATTTGAAAATGTGTGCATTTAAAGAAAAATTTCGTTTTTATACTAGTGATGACGATTTTAGGCTATGCACGTGCATATCCTATGCTCTAAGTATGTCCACCTCTGACAATCATAATCATATTCATGTGGTAAAGTGTCTCTAAAATGTTAGAAGAGGCTATAGTTTAAATCTCGTCGAGTGAACATTTTCGAATGAACACAAAAATGTCTTAATGTTGTCATGGAAATACCTGTTAGGTTGCATATATTAGAGCCAAAAGACCCATTTACTTGTTCTTACTTTCGAAGGATCCGACAATTTGTATTCTTAGTATTATAATACAAATCGACAAATCTTGCTCAAGTTTGGACAATTGTGTTTTGAATGATATTCATAATCTCTTGACATATGATGTAATTCTAACTCAGAATTTTCAGATCATTAAGAAATGATAAATCTACTAATCTAGCATAATGTGTTACTTGAGTATTTTCCCTTCTTAAATTAGAAACGAACTTACCATACAAACATATAAGAATCTTAAGGCCCAAGTCCATTAAAGCACGATTTGGTCCAAATAAAAGCCCAAAGCTATCACGTGTCCTATGTGATATACAGTCCAATCCAGGTAGGTAGCTTAGGGGGTGTTTACGTTTGCTTTATTTGTAAAACTTATTTTAATACTTCCTCCGTCCTATAAAAAGTGTCACCTTACTATTAATATTTGTCCCAAAAAAAGTGTTCAATTTTTATTTTTGGATAGCATTTATGACTGATTTTCCTACTTTACCCTTATAATCAAAACATGCATTAATTACTCATTCATAATTTCTATATTAACTATTAGGGTAAAAATGACTTTTTATCATTTAAAACTAGCATTAATTACACGTATCATAATTTCTCAGTTTTTTGTTTGTGGACACTCTTTTTGGGACGGTGGGAGTATTATGAAGTTAAAAAAAAATCATTTTAGGTGTTTGTATAAGGTTTATACC
This sequence comes from Artemisia tridentata subsp. tridentata, assembly GCA_021014915.2. NCBI lineage: Eukaryota > Viridiplantae > Streptophyta > Magnoliopsida > Asterales > Asteraceae > Artemisia > Artemisia tridentata. The sequence goes on along the minus strand of CP139506.1, from coordinate 440,663,317 downwards.
AAAGGTTAATCGGCTTAGTTATAGGTGAAACCATGAACGTGTTAATAACTCGAAGCTGGTCTTGCAAGCGTAAGCTAAAGATGTTTCAAATAAGTTAACCAAAACATGAAGCACGCTTGACATATGCTATTATGATACATATAACATAAAACTTGAGTTCTTTTTGGCTTTTTTTTTTTTTTGCGTCCATTATAAAATCTAGTCTCTTGTACATTTTATGTGTCATTTTGTCTAGATTGCTGAAACTAGCAAGTCTTTGGAATCATATATACATTATCACATACCTCTTCGAACCTCAAATCAAACACAAAACCATGAATAAAATCACAAACTTTTAATAAAAAAATTAACTGGAATTAAAAAAAATGAAGAACCGTAGATTTCGGTGACTGGAAATTACTTTGTGTGCGTGCTTTTGAAAAATCCAGAACAATATCCATCTATCTAAATGTGGCTAAAAAAAACCCAACCACTGTAGATTGTACCAAAAGCAATATTATAATCGAGATACTGTAGATCTATAGTAACCACACTCATAAAAACACTATAGATGAATTCATTGTAGTTGGGTTCGGATCGGGCAAAGTTTGATCGGACGGTTTTTTTACCGGTGTCGGAGCGAAGGAGAATGTGAGAGAGATGTGAGATATAAGCGGTGTTTAACGGGCCACAAAATTCTAAATGGATGTGGACCCCTAAAGTCTATGCCTATAAGTTTATGGTGAACAGTATTCCATCTTTATACTTTACTTATACTTTATACTTTACTTATACTATTTACTTATACTTTATACTCTACTTGTACTTTACTTATACTATTTATTTATACTTTATACTTTACTTATACTATTTACTTATACATTATACTTTACTTATATAATTTACTTATACTTTATACTTTACTTATACTTTACTTATAAGCCTATTCCATCTTTATATACTTCACTTATAATATCCCGTTCCTTATGCAATTGGAGATCAATTTGAGATACATTTCAGACAAGATGATGCATACTGTTGTTAATGTTAATCCACCAGCACCAGCACCAGCACCAGCACCAGCACCAGCACCACCACGACCACCACCGAATCTACCTTCTTCAAATCTATTTTACGGTAATTTCTTAACTACTATTGATGTTTCCCACCAAGTCACCAATGCGAAAACAGATATATATATATAGGTTTGACTATTTTTTATGCCTTAATTACTATCTCCCATAATAATAAATAACTATATAGCCTTTGATGTATCAGTGTTATGTAAGATAGCAGGTGGTTCAGATATATGTAACTTTTAAAGTGAAAACCATGCAATGGTTCTAGCAATACATTTGACGCAAAGAAAACGAAAAATACATAAGATTCACTTAACTTGATGAATCTAAAAGAGCAGGAATTCATCTAAATCAAGTTGATGTATGTCATATTGGTTATAATTATTTATCATCTTTTTTATTTCAAGTTTTCTTAGGCCATAAGTTATAATTCCAAAATATATATTCATAATATATTGAAGATATTGTAATTATCCTTTGTTGAGAAAAAAAAAGGATATATGCTAATTATGTGAGATAGTTGTCAAATCTGTCAAGTTACGATTTTTAGAAGATGTTTTATATAGAGTTATGATAAAAAAATAATAATAATAAAATAAATAAAAAAAAAAACTGAGAAGTGTGATAAACAACACCAACTAACTACAAAAATAGATGCATTTTTTTTTCTCTTTTCATATGAAATGTGTGGAACGAGAATGGGAGTGGGTTCGGAGTATGTAAACTAACTAATGTGTTTTTGATAAAAGGAAAAGGAATGTTTTTATAAAAATAAAATAAAAGGGAAACTAAGTTGGAATGCTCCAACTTGGTTGGAAGAAAAAAGTAATCTACGATTGTTGGATTTAGAAAACTAAAATATAAACTTTGTTTAGTAGTCAAATATAAGCTAACAAATATTCGCATACCCATAGACATAATGCCTTAATTGTTGGATTTGATACCAATTCTAAAATTCTAAACCCATTAGCCAAATATTCGCATACCCATAGACATAATGCCTTAATTGTTGCTTTATATTCAAAACCCGATATGGTTTGGTATCTATATAGTATTTCTAACAAAATGTCTGGCGATTTATGGACAAACGAAGAACGGGTTTTGGTCTTACTAAGATGTGTTGAAGCTAACATCTTTGGTAAGTTGTTCATAGTTTCTTACAATTCCTCTTATGTTATTCTCACGCTTCAGATTTTTCATTAATTTACCCATTCGTTAGTTGCAAACATCTAATACCGAACTTTCTTTTCTCATCTTTAGCTTGGCAGTTGCTATGTTTCCTTGCGGGTTGAATTTTTCGTTCAGCATCTTTATGTTGTCACTTTATAGTTTTGTAGAATAATTTTTAAGCATTAGTGGATACAATTTATCTTGTTAAGTGAAAGGAATTTTTTGCAGATGTTGCTCTAAATATAGTACATGATCGCCCCGAACTGATCGCTGCCGGAAACAGATTAGTGATCAGTGATGTTCTACTTGTTCTGGCCCAGAAGACTCGTGAATTAAAAGGAATAAAACCACACATTATTTGGCGAGTCATCAGATCAAGTAAGTATCTGCTCCTCGGTCATATTCTTTGCATCCTTCTACTCTGTACGTTAAGTTAGTTTTTCGGTTTTTCTTAAAAATAGTTTCTATATGTAGACAATTAATGGAATTTTGATGATATTTCTATATCAACGATATTATCTCCAGTACATATCATAGTCAGGTGATCAGTGATTGGTTTGTATACATCCAGTGATGTCCTTATGCTTGTGATCTGTAATGCTACACTTTGGTTGCTCATTTCATTTTTAGACATGGAGAATATGAGCTTTACTTCTTTTAAAATTTTAACTTGTGTAGTTATAATGATACTACTCCAGCTGAACATAATATATGTCACTTTGATAAATTCATGTACTCTACATAAAGTCATACTTGGTTGTTGTTTTCAGTTTTTGCAGTATTTTATGTGAAGTTAGGGAATGCTGAAAAAGAAAGTCAAGCCCTGAAATTATTGAGGACAATCTGGCAAAAAATTCTCAAATTTCCAAAGGAAGGTATTGATGGTATAATCAGAGGGCCACCTATAAGGCACGCAAATGGTTCAACAGAATACCCTTCGCGGGTACTTTTTGCTGCTGCAAAATTGGGCAACATAAGGTTTATAATTGAGATGATTCAGTCATATCCTGATCTTGTGTGGAAACTGAATGACGAAGGGCAAACTATATTTCACATTGCGGTGAAGTATGGTCATGAAAATATCTATAATTTGTTATATGAGATTGGCTCAATGAAAGAACTAATAACTCTTACTGAAGACAACAATGGCTATAACTTGTTGCATTTTGCTGCATTGGGTAGACAAGCTCAAAATGTGTCAGGAGTTGCTCGGCAGTTATTATGGTTCAAGGTACATTTGTCCCTTTAAGCTTAAGAATTAACATCCTTTTATTATATGTTTGTAAGGTTGACTTTGTTGGAATATGTGAGTCGGATTAGCTAGTACAACTAAAGGTGTGTGAGCCTATTGGGGGCACACACGTTAAACACTTAGAGTATGTTAAATTATTCGCGTAAACCAAAAAGACATGAAATGAACTAGACAAGATGTCTTACTTGTCCTAACCAGTGTGGCCAGCTTATGAAGGATCTAGAAGGAATCTTGAAGTGTCTAGGTTCATTAAAGATAAGAAGGAAAGGAAGAGTTGTGATAAGGCTTAAAGTTGAAAGAGTTTTAAGCTTATCATAAATGTGTTTTAGCCTTATCATGAGTGAGCATGAGAGACTATATATATAGACCTCATATGTCTGCTCATGATATACGACACATAAAAACTCTAAATAACCTTTTACGTAGTTAACAGTTAATTGTTTCTTTCCTTTTGGTCAAAAGTAGCGGCAGAGTAAAGTAATATTATATACTTTGTTTGTTTTGCTCGGTACAGAGGAATACAAGAATTCTTATTCTTGGTTTTTAGTCTTTGTCCATTATATTATTCAATTCGAACGTAATACATTTTTTTGTATTCGAATTGGTATTTGGTTGATACGTGATACTCGGCTAGCATTCCGGGCATACTTGGTTGACGTGTTTGTGTGAGCAACCATAGAGGTAGTATTTATTTGCTACTTAGTTTCATTTGCGGGTGACTACAAGGGTTAGTTTTCGATTTATTTTTCTTGTCCCTTTTATTTGTTTTATGTGTTTATTATTTGTGTTAATTCTAATAGCCAAACTAGATCCAATGTTCCGCTGCGTACTCGTAGTGTTAATTGGTTAACATGTTAATAAATCACAACAGTGGCATCACGAGCCAACTCGTTTGGTGTATTCTGGGTTACACAATTTCATAAACACGTTAAAAGGCTGCATGAAATCTAATTTAGTTATTTGTTTTATTTTTATTTTGACAACTATAATGCAATACTTGTCATTAATTAATAAAAAATAACAAGACACTAACAAATTAATTAACGGTTAATTAGAAACATAAAATTGCAAATTAATAGTTAATAAGTTTGCCATGTTATTTTATGTGTGAATTCCGGCTATAAGACCTACGCAATCAATTTTTTTTTGATGCATGTGGCGATCTAGGCACTTGATGAAAACCTAGTGAGGGTCTTATGGTTCTCCTTTTGGGGAAGACTCGCGAGAGAACTCGGATTTTATGTGTTTAATTAATGTCTTTGTTTATGTTTGTGATTCCTTATGTGCATAATTGTTATATGTTTTACACACCTAATTGCATGCAATATGGAATAATACATATGCGAAACCATGACATTAAAATGGTATTAATTTACACGCCTAAATATCATGCTCAATGTGACCTGCTATTTGATTCGTGGAAAATTGTTTTTTTGTAAAATTAATTTACCTAAATTATTGAAACAAGTTTTCATGAAATTAAAAACTGGACGCTATGGACACTTGGGAAGTACGGCTCACCCACTAGAACAAACTATAAGGGGGGTATAAGGCGGTGCGCACAGTCACACCTAAAGGATTTCCGGTCATAGCTTCGCGCTGACCTGGTCCTCCGCTTCCTTGCGAGTTCGACTGGAGCTACCGTGAACCATGATGATCACTACAGTGTCATTACTAAAAGTTTTTAAAATTTAAGTGCTACAAAGTTGTTTTGCATGCTTCTTTGTACACGATTTTACCACATTTATGTGTATACCCTATGTGTAAATTTTAAGTCTATGCCAGCCAACCAAGAACACGTGCTTTTGGCTTGACCTCTTTGGTCAGACCTTAGGGCCATTCCAAACCCATGGCAAATTTTGCTCATTGGTCAGACCTTTGGTGATATTTGCACGTTCTTGCTTGGTCGACTTATTTCGAGTATGCTTGGTCAGACCTTGGACCCGAGGCATAAGATGAGACTAAACATGCTCATGACATTACTACTTGTCTACTAATGTCTTGATCAGTCTCATAAATCTAAGAGTTGCATTTCATGCAATTAACGCTCGTCGCTTACCTCTTGCCCCACTTGTTTACTCATTGGTCAGACCTTTGGTAATAAGTGGGAGGTCAAGTTGGATCTTAGTCTTAATTAGTAATTAATTGGGTAGTTAATTCTATTAAGAATTAAATTATTGAAAATACTAATTATTTGAACTTTTTAATTGTAGATGACTACCTCAGTCGGAAACAATTCGGTACTCAGGAGTTTCTTTGAGAAACAAAAACTCACTGGACCTAACTTCATTGACTGGTATCGCCAGCTTCGCATTATCCTGTCAGCTGAAGATAAGGAAAATTACTTGGAGCATCCTATTCCTGCTGCACCTGTTGCAACTCCTGGACACCCAGTCCCTCCTGAGGCTTTGGCAGCTCACACTGCTTGGGTCAAGGGATCAAAGGACATTGCTGCCTTCATGCTTATGACCATGGACTTAGAAATCCAATGGAATCTAACTCACCTTGGTGCATATGACATGCTACAGGAGTTAAAAACTATGTTTGCTCAACAGGCAGAACAGGAACTTCTTCAAACCGCGAGGGAATTTCACTCGTGCAAGCAAGAAGAAGGTCAATCTGTAAGCTCATATGTTCTAAAGATGAAGAGCTACATTGACAACTTGGAGCGTCTCGGTCATCCCGTCACTTTGAACCTTGGAGTAAGCCTAATCTTGATTGGACTCTCTAAGGAGTATGACAGCTTTGTGCAGAACTATAATATGCACAGCATGGGGAAGACTGTGAATGAATTACATGCTATGCTTAAACAACATGAGCAGACGCTACCCAAGAAAGATGCTGCACCTGCACTTCATGCTATACGTGTAGGAAAGGTCCAGAAAAACCAAGGTAGAAAACCGTTCAAGGCTGCTAAGGGGAATCAAGGGAACGGAAAGTACAAGTTGGCTTATGCTCCCGAGCATAAACCATCTTATGCTTCCAAGCCCAAGAAAACTCCACCACCCAAGAAGGATAACCCTGCAAAGGACGCGACCTGTCACCAATGTGGTGAGATAGGTCATTGGAGAAGGAATTGTCCCGTGTATCTCGCCGAGTTGATGAAAAAGAAGAAGCTATCTCAAGGAGCTAGCACTTCAGGTATTTTCACTATAGAACTCTATTCTTTTCCTAGTAAATCTTGGGTTTATGACACGGGTTGTGGTACTCACATCTGTAATACTACTCAGGGTCTCAGGGGAAGTAGGAAGCTGAAGCCAGGAGCTTTAAGTCTGTACGTGGGCAATGGTCAACGGGCAGAAGTTGAAGCTATTGGAAGTTATCATTTATGTCTCCCTAGTGGATTAGTAGTTGTTTTAAACAATTGTCATTATGCTCCCTCTATTACTAGAGGAATTATTTCAGTTTCACGTTTGTTTGACGATGGTTTTGTTAATCGTTTTGAATTGAATAATACAATTTCAGTTTCTAGGAATAATGTGGTTTATTTTAGTGCTATCCCAAGGGATGGTATTTTTGAAATTGATATGTCTTGTTCTGAAACAAATGATAGTTCTATGTTTGCTGTTAGCAATAAAAGAGCCAATCTGACATTGGACTCTACTCTCTTGTGGCATTGTCGTCTTGGACACATTAGCAAGAAACGCATGGAGAAGTTGCAACATGATGGACTTCTCAACTCAACTGACATCAAGTCATTTGAAAAGTGTGTTTCATGCATGTCTGGTAAGATGGCAAGAAAACCCTATTCACATCAAGTGGAAAGGGCTAAAGATCTACTTGGACTAATACACACCGATGTATGTGGCCCATTTAGAACTGTGTCAAGACAAGGAGCAAGTTACTTCGTCACTTTTACTGACGACTATAGTCGGTATGGTTATGTTTACCTGCTGAAACATAAACATGAAGTGTTTGAAACATTTAAAGTGTTTCAAAAGGAAGTAGAAAACCAACTCGGGAAGACCATTAAGTCACTACGTTCTGATCGTGGAGGTGAATATATGAGTCAATATTTTTTGGATCATCTTAAGGAGCATGGGATTATTGCCCATCGTACTCCTCCTTACACACCCCAACATAATGGTGTGTCTGAGAGGAGAAATCGAACACTACTAGACATGGTTCGCTCCATGATGAGTCAAACTACTCTTCCAAAGTCCTTTTGGGATTATGCCCTTGAGTCTGCTGCGCGCATTCTCAACATGGTTCCAACTAAGAAGGTTGATAAGACACCATACGAAGTATGGCATGGGCAAGCCCCTAAGTTGTCTTACTTAAAAGTCTGGGGTTGTGAGGCACTTGTTAAGCGTGATACACTTACCAAACCTGACAAACTGGAACCCAGATCTATTAAGTGTATCTTCATAGGATACCCAAAGGAAACAATGGGATATTCTTTCTATCTTCCATCCGAGAACAAGGTATTTGTTGCTCGGAATGCTGAATTCTTTGAGAAAAATCTCTTGGATCATGAAGCAAGTGGGAGTCTAGAAGATCTTGAAATTATTCAAGAAGAAGGTACAAATCCTTCTGTAGACACTAGCTTAAATCATGATGAGGATGATCAAGAAATTGATGAACCTCAAAGTGATATCAATCCCATTCGTAAGTCCGCTAGGACACGCCGTGCCCCAGATCGAATGTGTTTATACGTCGATACTGAGGAGCATGAATTGGGGGATCTTTGTGAACCCAATAACTATAAAGCTGCATTGTTGGATCCTGAATCCAATAAATGGCTTGATGCAATGAATGTGGAAATGCAATTCATGAAAGATAACGAAGTCTGGGACTTAGTTGATCTTCCTCCTAACGGTAGAACCGTTGGTAGCAAATGGCTCTTCAAAAAGAAGACTGACATGGATGGTGCAGTACACACCTTTAAAGCTCGTCTCGTAGCAAAGGGCTTCACTCAAACCTACGGGGTTGATTATGAAGAGACCTTTTCTCCTGTTGCAGACATTAGAGCTATAAGGATTCTCATAGCCATAGCTGCATTCTATGACTATGAGATTTGGCAAATGGATGTCAAAACCGCCTTCCTCAATGGACATCTTTCCGAAGAAGTCTATATGGTGCAACCTGAAAGTTTTGTTAATCCAAAATATCCTAACCGAGTATGCAAGCTCAAGCGTTCCATTTATGGACTTAAGCAAGCATCTAGGCAATGGAATAAACGTTTTGATGATGAGATTAAGAAATTCGGTTTCACTCAAAATCAAGATGAGCCATGTGTATATAAGAAAGCTAGTGGGAGTTATGTCACTTTCCTAATTCTATATGTTGATGACATATTACTCATGGGAAACAACATTCCAATGTTACAAGATGTTAAATCCTATCTTGGAAAATGTTTTGCCATGAAAGATCTAGGAGAAGCGGCATATATTCTTGGAATCAAGATCTATAGAGATAGATCAAGACGGTTAATTGGTTTATGTCAAAGTGCTTACATTGAGAAAATATTGAAGAAATATTTCATGGAGAATTCCAAACGAGGAACTATCCCAATGCAAGAAAAGCTTAAATTGAGTAAATCACAAGGTGCTGAGACACCTGCTGAAAAAGAGCGCATGCAAAGAGTCCCTTATGCCTCGGCTATAGGATCAATTATGTATGCTGTGAGATGTACTCGTCCTGATGTTGCGTTCTCTCAGAACATAACAAGCCGATTTCAACAGAATCCAGGGGAACTTCACTGGACTGCTGTTAAGAATATTCTTAAGTATTTACGTAATACTAAGGATATGTTTCTGGTGTACGGAGGTGATATGAAACGAGAGCTCAGGGTTTCTTGCTACACTGATGCTGGATATCTGACAGATGCTGATGACCTAAAATCTCAGACTGGATATGTATTCGTTTTAAATGGAGGTGCTGTTGATTGGAAAAGCACGAAGCAAAGTATTTATGCTACTTCATCTACAGAAGCTGAGTATATAGCTGCTTATGATGCATCTAAAGAGGCTGTATGGATTCGAAAATTCATTTCTGGGCTTGGCATTGTTCCCACAATTGAAGAACCCATAGATATGTATTGTGATAATACTGGAGCCATTACTATAGCAAATGAAAGTGGACTCACCAAGGGTGCTAGACATTACCGTGTAAAAGTTCATTATCTTCGAGAGACCATTGAGATGGGTGACGTGAAGATATTAAAAGTTCACACAGATGACAATCTAGCTGATCCATTTACGAAGGCTTTAGCATATCCTAAGCATTCTGAATTGACTAGGAATATTGGTTTGATACCAGCTAGTAGTCTCATGTAAATCTGTGTGTTTAATTAGTATTTGAATAATTTGGAATTGTAAGACAGTTTTTATTTTCTGATAAATAAAGATACGAGGTATTTGTTATTTTATAACCTGTTATTCCATATTTGCATGTTTAATCCATGAAATGATTTATCATTCTAAATATGTCCATTGTCGGTTAACAATATGGGAATATTGTTATGCAAGGCAAATGTGAGTGTTGGTTATATTCTACGAGAATGTGGACTGTTCCAGCCAAACTCATATGTATTCACAAGGGATGCATATTGGATACCCCAACTTCAAACATTTACTTTTGGATCCTTGTCATGAGTAAAATGTTGAAATGGTTGTTAAGTCATCCTTAGACTTGAGATACAAGCAAGTTCTGTTATGTGTGGATATCACTTTTGTAATTATATGCCAAACGCTGTCCTGAATAAGGTAGTTATAAAAGCTATTTTTCAGAGTGATGTGAAGCAGCATCCACAACACTTGTAGTCAACAAAGGATTTGTTACTCCACTTGATATGTGCAGAAAGATACCATGGGCCCTCTCCAGAATTAATCAGATAATTGTTCGGCCGAACCCAAAGGGTAATGCAAGATGATTCTTGATTACATTTGGTATATCTGAATTAAATTCTATAACGAGAATCAAAATGGTTAAACTATATGGAATGAGTTAGGATCCATATCCATGGTTTAACGGTATCTATAACAAAGGATGATAAAAACAAGACATAAATGACCATGCTACTGAGAATGATTTATGAAACTATATCTCAGACACCTTTAGTTTAAATAGCGAGTGAGAGCGTTGCTAGACGTTTCCGTCGTTGGTTGACTTTGTAAGGTTGACTTTGTTGGAATATGTGAGTCGGATTAGCTAGTACAACTAAAGGTGTGTGAGCCTATTGGGGGCACACACGTTAAACACTTAGAGTATGTTAAATTCTTCGCGTAAACCAAAAAGACATGAAATGAACTAGACAAGATGCCTTACTTGTCCTAACCAGTGTGGCCAGCTTATGAAGGATCTAGAAGGGATCTTGGAGTGTCTAGGTTCATTAAAGATAAGAAGGAAAGGAAGAGTTGTGATAAGGCTTAAAGTTGGAAGAGTTTTAAGCTTATCATAAATGTGTTTTAGCCTTATCATGAGTGAGCATGAGAGACTATATATATAGACCTCATATGTCTGCTCATGATATACGACACATAAAAACTCTAAATAACCTTTTACGTAGTTAACAGTTAATTGTTTCTTTCCTTTTGGTCAAAAGTAGCGGCAGAGTAAAGTAATATTATATACTTTGTTTGTTTTGCTCCGTACAGAGGAATACAAGAATTCTTATTCTTGGTTTTTAGTCTTTGTCCATTATATTATTCAATTCGAACGTAATACATTTTTTGTATTCGAATTGGTATTTGGTTGATACGTGATACTCGGCTAGCATTCCGGGCATACTTGGTTGACGTGTTTGTGTGAGCAACCATAGAGGTAGTACTTATTTGCTACTTAGTTTCATTTGCGGGTGACTACAAGGGTTAGTTTTCGATTTATTTTTCTTGTCCCTTTTATTTGTTTTATGTGTTTATTATTTGTGTTAATTCTAATAGCCAAACTAGATCCAATGTTCCGCTGCGTACTCGTAGTGTTAATTGGTTAACATGTTAATAAATCACAACAGACTTGAATGCCAACATGTTATTATGGAACAATATTAATGTGTCTATTTATAAAGGTTGTATCCCAAACGGCCACATAAAGAAATTTAGTTAAAAAGGAAACGGGTCAAATGGGTATTTCAAGTGTATTTTTGATGCATTCAACCTCCTTAACTGTTTTTATTGTTTGGGTAAAGGGTTTTAACCTGGTAAATAACAACCTCCTGAACTGTTTCTTAACAATAGATTAGTATTGTAATTATATAGTGTTTGTAATCATAGAAACTAAATAATTTACAGCATTTTAATGAATGTACAAAAACTTTTTGCGGGTCAACCTGGTGCAATTACCTATTTCATTGGAACCCATTTTTAAAAGTCATCCAATTGGCCCATTTTTTCAACTTTACAACAAATGAGGCATATGGTTTTTGGCACTTATACTGACGAGATATATATAATATATATGTATGGCAGGAGGTGGAGCAGATGGTCCCGTTAAGTTATAGGCAAAGGGAGAATAGAGATGGTCACACAGCATATGACTTATTCTCCCTAAGGCACGAAGACTTAGTAAGGAAAGGTGAGGTCTGGATGAAGGATACAACATCTCAATGTATGGTGGTTTCAACCCTCATAGCCACCATAGTATTTGCAGCTGCTTTTACACTTCCTGGTGGATACAACCAGAATACCGGTATTCCTTTTTTCAAACAAAAACCATCCCTTATTGTTTTTGTGATCGCAGATGCTGTTTCTTTAATATTCTCTTCAACCTCGGTCCTCATATTCTTATCTATCCACATATCTCATGCTGATGAACGTGATTTCTTGTATTATTTACCCAAAAAGCTAAAGTGGGGTCTTGCAACACTTTTCTACTCTATTATCAGCATGATGGTTGCTTTTAGTGCCAACTTCTTTCTACTATACACAAACAATATGCAATGGCTGCCAGTCATTATCACTACTTTGGCTGGCGTACCTGTTATTGTATTTGCTAACATGCATTTACGCCTTTTATTGGATGTTGTTCACCCCAATTATCGATTTTATCATTCTAAACCCAAAAAAAGCATGCTTTTCGAATAAACTCATTGTAATGTTTGTGTTATTTGGAGATAATTTGGCGACCATTTTAAACATTGGATAATTAATGTTGGATCATCAAATTCTTGATCGATTGTTTCGTCATGTTGCATCTATTGTTATTTGTTTTGCATATGGATAATAATATACAGTACTACTAGTAGGTAACTGATGCGGCAGCGGATACTTTGTAATTTAATATTTTTGGCAGTAATTTATTGTTCATTTCTATGTGACAATAGCTTTAGCGTTATAAGCAATGATAAAAGTTTAGTGGAGCTTTTATTAGTTTGTATTATTTTGTTTGTTTATTTTTTGCTTGGTTTGTTCAATGGGTTATTTTTCATTGAGGGGGTTCTTAGGGTATCATTAATTGTAGTTGTTGATAACTCAATTGATATATCTTTGTGTATTTACTTAGCGACATTTAATAAAGAAATTGTATCTGAATTGGTTGTAGTGAGTTGTACATTATGCATTATTATTATTATTATTATTATTATTATTATTATTATTATTATTATTATTATTATTATTATTATTATTATTATTATTATTATTATTATTATTATTATTATTACCTTGAAATGGTGAATTGTAGTAAGATTACGGTAAACCAAAGTGTTCATGTCCCCAATGATATCTCATGTGTGAGAACGTTCTGAATTAAATAGTTGTGATTTTAAGTCCAGTTTAGTAAATTGTGTGATTTATATGTTGTGTTTATAATTACTGTAGTAAATTGTGTGATTTATTTGTTGTGTTTATAATGTGGGATAATTAGTTGACGTTAAAAAGAAAAAAGAAAAGAGAAGAAGGAAAAAAAAAAAAAAAAGCGGTTATTGTAATATAAAGTGAGATTGCGTTTTGTATGTGATTATCCATGGTATGATTATGTAAACATAACCATTAAAATGAATCAAAATTATGTGACCTCAACTAGTTTCATGAGGATGGAATTATGAATATAAGCATTAAAACGAATATTCAAAGACCAAAGATGAATATGATATGAAAATCAAGATGAAATCGACATAAATCACAAAATCTCCAAAAATTCAATGAATAAATTTTAACCATTTGTAAAATCACACGTGTCACGAGAATATGGGTTATTTCATAAATTGAAATGAAGAGCAAAAAGCATGGCGAGCAAAGTAATTTGCTTGCCACTTACACGTGTCACGAGCAAAATGGCATGGAAATGACATGGCGAGCAAATTAAAAGGCGAGCAAACTTGTTTTGCTCGCTATGTCTTATTTGGTAACACAAACTTCTAAGGTCACAATTGGTGAAACGGTTTTCAAAATGTCAATTCTAGAAATTTTCACTATTAAAAAGTTCAGTGTCAATAATATTCAAGCAATCATTCTTCTTGTTTATTCTATCTGCTCTATCGTACATATGGAGCTTGTTATCATATCTTATTATCATGGAAGTTTACTTGCAAGTGTCATCTTCACATGTTTAATAATATGGGACTTACCCGTATGTTTAGTTAAGTGTACTATATTTGAGGGCTTGCTATACGGACGAGGTTGTACATGTTCAAAGTGATGGAACCAGGACTAAAAGAGATCGGGTGTACAATTTTGATTAAAACGATTGACTGTAACAACATATTAAATTTACTTTTCACATGTTAATGAACTATGTAAGTACGTATTGGAAAACAATTTCTTTTAAACCGGGTGCATTTAAGAGAATTTGGGTTTTTTACGAAAATTACCATTACGAACCAAAATTTTACGGGATCCCGTGACACCGCGGGGGTCCCTAGTTTCGTGCCTGTTCAAGTTACCCGTGACGACTATTATGGCCGTACTATGTCTACTTCTTTATGTTTAAAAAGAAAGAATTAACAAGTGGAAAAGAATTAACAAGTGTAATATATGATATCCTAAGTTTTTGGAAGTAGTAAAGATGTATTGACGTTGAAATTGACACAAAGTGCAAAAGGAAATGGATTCGGTTAACGAATGAGAACAAAATTTGTAAATGAAACCAAATTCAATGCCGGTTTGCAAAATCTTTCTTGTGCCACTCAAAATGTTTCAATGTCTTTTGTGTCACTAGATTTCAACATTTTGTGCCACTCAAAATGTTTCAAAGTTGGTCGTTGTACAACCAACTTCACCGCAAATTTAGTGTAATAAGACAGTCAACTTTATCACCAACTTAGTGTAATAAGACAACCCACTTCACCATCATAGCTTAGAGCATAGGTACCGTAACGCCACATTGGGCGTTAATCCTATGTGGCGCTGGGCCAAAAAAGTGGTGTTGGTTTGTGTTATGATACCTAGTAGTTTTTGTGGTGTTGGTGTTAAAGTGAGGATGGTGATGTGGCGCTGCTGGCACTGAAAAAGTGTTGTTTTTGGTGTTGGTTTGTGTTATGATACCTAGTGCTCTTACTTCACTTAAACACAAATATAACCCATCAAAACACACATACACAAAACAAACTACACGACTCAGTCTTGGTATCGACCGACTCTTCCATTTTCTTAGTTGAAGACGCGTGCTCATCTTGAGCCGTAATAAAAGAGACGCGTCTTGGGTGGACCGAGACTCGATCGTCATGCCCTTAATTATTACGCCTGGTCTAATGGCATAACTGATAGGATAAATTATAAGGAAATTTAACGTATTATTCAGTTTTTCGGGTATATGTTACATAAACCACCACAAACATAGCCTAATGGTCAGACGCACTAATGTTCTTATAAATCTTGTACACATTCTTAAAGTGGTCACGAAAAAGTTAGAAATGGCTATGGGAATACTTCTATTAAGCCGTATAAATCTGAGTGAATGATTCACTTTTTTACCCGTATGCGTTATATACATTTATTTTCTCAATAATTTTGACATAGTTTAAATCCACACTTGATGTATATCTTACGATGGAGTAAGTTAGTATAACTTCTTTAGTAGCTCGAAAAGCATACATTGAACTGCAATATTTCGTGTTTTAATATTTTTGTTTCCAAATGGGTCAGGGTGTGTATTCAGTGTATATAGCCTCCACCTGTTTCCAATACAAATAAGGGAGAATTACATATATATCCCTCTTTTACTTCACAATTACATATATATCCAACCTAACTTAAAAATTACATATATATCCAATCTAAACTTAAAATTACATATATATCCAAACTAATTTAAAAATTACATATATATCCAATCTAAAACTTATAATTACCATATATGTCCAAATACCCAATTTATATATAATTAAAACCTTACAATGCATATTAAAATCATTTGATTTTAAAATGACCATTATACTCTTGTTTCTCTTTTCATTATAATCACACATAGGGGTGTTAATCGGGACAGGTTGGTCGGGTTTGGGTCAATTCGGGTCGAGGCTGAAAAAACATACCAGAACCCAACTCTATTTAGAACCAGACCCGAATAGACCCGAACCCGACTAACCCGGGTTCAAAATAGAGTCGGGTTCGGGTATGTTTTTTTAGCCTCATCATGAATTGACCCGACCCGAATAGACTTGAACCCGACTAACCCCTGGTTCTAAATAAAGTTGGGTTTAGGTATGATTTTTTAGCCTCAACCCGAATTGACCCGACCCGAATAGACCCGAACCCGGGTTCTAAATAGAGTCAGGTTCAGGTATGTTTTGTAGCCCAAACCTGAATTAACCCGAACCTGACTAACCCGGGTTCTGAATAGAGTCGGGTTCGGGTATGTTTTTTTTGCCTCGACCTGGATTGACCCGAACCCGACAAACCCGAGCCGACTAACACCTCTATGTGTGATTATAATGAAAAGAGAAACAAGGGTATAATGGTCATTTTAAAATCAAATATTAATTAATATATATTTTAAGGTTTTAATTATATATAAATTCGGTATGTGGACATATATGATAATTTTAAGTTTTAAATTGGATATATATGTAATTTTTAAGTTAGATTGGATATATATGTAATTTTAAGTTTTAGATTGGATATAGAGATGGCAAAAAAACCCGAACCCGACGGGGAAACCCGAAACCCGAACTAATTGGGGCGGGCCGGGGCATGCTAATCGGGTAACGGGGCGGGTTTGGGGATTGAACGGGGATTTTAATCGGGTTGGGGGCGGGGAGCGGGAATCCTCGCGCCGCCCGATTAATATATACACATATAAAAATATATCTATACCTTATATAGTATTTTGTTAGTATTTACGTAATAAAAAAAATATTACTCTAATATTGTCATTTTTTTATATTTGTAAGAATGAAAAATTGTGATTATAGAAAACTCGTTTAATGTTATATTTTTAAGTTTTAATTTTTGGCGATATAATTTATCATTATTTATGTATAATACTATCCTTGAAAACTTAATAAGGCTTGTTTGTAATTGATTATTAATAGGTTCGTTATTGCTAACAGTCTAAAAATAACAATTAATGTGAAATGATACGGCTTTGGTCGAGAATTGCACCCAAAGAGGACACCCCGATAAGATCCCGATTAATACGGGGCGGGTTTGGGGGACCATCACGCCCCAACTGGGCGCGCCCCGATTAGATCTCCGATGGGGATCGGGGCGGGTTTGGGAAGAACTTTGGTAATCGGGTTTGGGATGAGGATGGCCGCCCCGTCCCAAACCCGCCCCGTTGCCATCCCTAATTCGATATATATGTAATTTTTAAGTTAGGTTGGATATATATGTAATTTTTGTGACAAAAGAGGAATATACATGTAATTCTCTTTGCAAATAAATAATCTTCCCAACGAAATAAAGAAAGCACATAATTAATGCTCATGTTTTCTGTATTATATTGCATATAAACTAACTTAACTGCAATAACTGAAAGTGAATAATTAATAAAAATAGGAGATATTGGAGTATAATAGAAGCAAGAGAATTACTAGTAATATTTAATTTTAAAAATAAATGATGATGTATCAAAATTGAAATTGTAAAACCTTGAATTCTTAAAACTAGTAGTTATGGTGACCCGAAGGGACATCAAAACACTATGTCACCTTTGCGACACATCAGATTCTCTTTAATAGACCAAGCATATGACCTTAAGCCCGTAGTAAGGTGACCTAGTGGACACCAGAAACATACCCCACAAAAATTAATTAAAAAAATGCAGACACAAACCAAATGCACAAGTGAGGTCACCTAGGTGATCAAATCACACACACACAAAAAAAAAGGGGGGGGGGGGGGGGGGGGCGTCCTCTAAGGTCTCTGTCGTGGGGGCACACTTCCTTCGTGGGTAGACTGACCCTTGCGAGGGTCGGCATAACGAGCAGTCTAACATAGCTTCTGTAACTTTAGACCATGTGTAATGGTTCGTCCCTCACTCGGCCGGACCCCTTAAAAGGACGAGTCCCAAGTCCCAACCCAGTTCCAACCATTACATACCCTTTGGGGGACGCGTTTGAAGACAAGAAAAAACAAAAGTCAGTCTTGTATGCGACCGAGTTGTGTTGTATGTTTATGTGCGTGGGGTTTTATTAAATGATTTTGTCGGACTCATAAGTTGGTCAGGAAATTTTCCTGAAGAGAGAAATCTGATGTTACAGTGATATCCTCGGTCTTTTGATGGTCACCATTAAGTAACTATTTTCTTTTAGTAGCTATCCATTCTTTTATTTTAATTAATAGTTATGTCTTTTGACATTATCATAAAAATGTTTCATGATCTTTGAATAAGTATAATAGTACAAGTTTTCGTATGTGTAACAAGGAGTTGCATGTGATCACATGATTTTGGATTAGCTTAAGCATCGCTAAAGAATGGTCAACTTCAATTTTGTTTTGGAAATATAATGACAAGCATGTGTTAAAGGAACATATAATAAAAAACTATTGTAATTTTAATACTTTAGTATATTTTTCTGTACTAATTAAATAAATGAACACTGCGAATACATGTAAATTAGTCATATCAATCACATTGCTCACATTGCTGCTTTTAACTATGAAAACTTTAATCGAGAAATAAGTTAGTTTATGTTATCATCGACATACCGCCAATCGTCATCCAGAAAATAAGAGCTTATCTCATTGTCAGCAAAAACTTTCAACTTGGAAATAACCTGTTCGAAACTGGGAGGGTGAGGAAGATTATTGGTGGAAAGAATAAAAACTGAACTCGTGTAATTATCAAGGAAAAGATGAATAACCAACAAAGGGTTAGTTTCTTACTTCTCCAGTTACGCTTCCAGTCTCATGATCATCCGTGTAGAGCGTGCATAGTTTGTAATGTTGGTGAACACCTAGAACCTAAAACAAAGAGTATTTTTATTATTATTATTACAATTTATCTAGATGCTAATAATGTGATGATGCTTTACACATGTACATGTCAGCTAACAAATGCAGAGACTTACGGGGCATATCTTAGTTGTGAGTTCATCGTAGCCGATTTTAGACTTCTGTGGTTTAATCTGCACAAATTATGTATATATTGTGAAAGTTAGAATACCAAATATTAGTTAATGTTTACATTGCTCTACTAGGATCAAACGCATACCAGAAATCTAACTGCTTGCCTTGTATGTTGAAGTTCATCTGTTGCTGACCCTACATACTGCGTTTATCAAATTGTTAGACCTACTACACTAACTTTGTTTTGAAAATCGAGCCAATATAGAGGTGTTTGTGTGTATGAAGTATTGATTACCTCTTTTGTGGCGCGACTACACCAATGTTCTAACTCGGCTAATCCTGATTTCACATATTCCCCATTTTTGTATGTGCAACACTCTTTGTGTAAAAGAAAGCTGTGTGTCACATAAAAGGAGATGATATAGTAATTTGACGTGAAATACGTTCCGTTTATTAAAATATAAGCGATGACCTACCTGTTGAAAAGTTGTATATTGATGTAAGAGTAAGCTTCAATGAAGATCTTTTGAACAAGAACTGGTGGCACCTGAAACAATTATGACTAAATCGTTAAATTCGATAGGATGAGCATGCAAATGGGACATTTTGGTTACTACTGTTAACATACATGGTATTCCTTCAAGAAGATAGCGAGCATGCCACTATTTGTAACACCCCCAAAATATCGCAGCGGAATGTAATATCATTGGGGTGCTACTTATTAGTACAACAGTTATAATCATAGAAAACGACTCTAAATGAGACGTTTTAAAAGTTTATCATTCGATCAAAATAAAACATCAGAGTTTACAAGAGGTCCCAAGTAATTTAAGAAAACATGATGTATTAACATAAAAGTTTTTAAGAGTTTATCGAATGATAACACAATGCAAGCCCTCAAAACAATCTCCGTGCGACTTCGTGCTTGCCAAATACCTTAAAACATGAGATAAAACATGCTAAAAAGTCAAAACAAAGGTTGAGTGAAATTCATAGGTTTATAAATAAATAATGAACCACAAGATTTCAAGTTTAAGAGATAATGGATAAAGCAGTTATTATTGCACTAAGCTCATGACACGCAAAACATTAACGTAGGGTATCATATAAATGATAATAAAGCCTTAGAAGTAGGTAATTTGCCATTATACCTAGATACTCAAATATAGTGCGTTTGGTTGAATCGACACAACACAAACGGGATTCGTCAATCCCAATAGGCCTATTCACAATATTCGCGCTCACTCGCAAGTGATTAATGGTTCATGATGCTAGGGACTTATCTTTGGCAATAACGGTACTTAGGCAATAATACATTCAGGTAAGCATACAGTTCAAAATACTTGTGTCCAAATTGTAAAATAGCATGTATCTCCCCCAATGGGTTTATAAACAATTTAAAGAGTTAAAGTGGGGCTATGAACTCACCAACGATGAAGTAGAAGAAGAAACGGAAAGTGTGCACGTCGAGAAAAGTCGTGAAAGTCACAAATGACCTAAATAAAATATAACACAACTTAGGCTCGGGGAATTAAGGTGTAACACTTATACTTAAGTTTTTATTCAGTACTTATACTTGTAATACCATAAGGTAATTTAGTTAAAAGTCTTATAGCAAGACATGAGTCGAAAAGACGCTTGTAAAATGTAAATTTGGATAAAAATATCGCACTAAACGGGTCGCCATTTCTAAACCGTAAGGGATAAAATTATGACTTTTATATGCTTGGAAAGGTATGAATCTTTATATTTCAAAAATCAAGGCCTCACTCAACTTAGAATTTCATATCATGGGTGAAATTACCAATTTACCCTTGTGTCTCTATACAGTTAATTCCAGCATCCAGTTAGGCTTAGGAAAAATGGTATAACTTTTGTTCTACAGGTCTAATGGTCACAAGGCCTATGGGAAACGTTTCCTACATGTCTTAGCTCAAACTTTCATGTTTTGACAAGTATATGGTTATGGGTAAAATTTAGGAGTTATAAGCCTTTCAAATCTGACATACACTTCTGGACTACTTTTAGCGTGAATTTTCTCAAATATTCCTCGGAATGAATTAGGATATGAGGTTTATGGAAAAATGACCCTGAGACATAGATCTACATCCCTGTATTTTTCTTTTAGGTTCAAAACTTACTGAGGTAAAAAGGGTGTGTCGTTTTTCCATATGAAAAATCTAGACAGATTCATCTTTTAAAAATCATGACTTTCTATGGTTCAAAAGTTATTCATTATTTTATTTTAATTAATAGTTATGTCTTTTGACATTATCATAAAAATGCTTCATGATCTTTGAATAAGTATAATAGTACAAGTTTTCGTATGTGTAACAAGGAGTTGCATGTGATCACATGATTTTGGATTAGCTTAAGCATCGCTAAAGAATGGTCAACTTCAATTTTGTTTTGGAAATATAATGACAAGCATGTGTTAAAGGAACATATAATAAAAAACTATTGTAATTTTAATACTTTAGTATATTTTTCTGTACTAATTAAATAAATGAACACTGCGAATACATGTAAATTAGTCATATCAATCACATTGCTCACATTGCTGCTTTTAACAATGAAAAATTTAATCGAGAAATAAGTTAGTTTATGTTATCATCGACATACCGACAATCGTCATCCAGCAAATAAGAGCTTATCTCATTGTCAGCAAAAACTTTCAACTTGGAAATAACCTGTCCGAAACTGGGAGGGCGAGGAAGATTATTGGTGGAAAGAATAAAAACTGAACTCGTGTAATTATCAAGGAAAAGATGAATAACCAACAAAGGGTTAGTTTCTTACTTCTCCGGTTACGCTTCCAGTTTCATGATCATCCGTGTGGAGCGTGCATAGTTTGTAATGTTGGTGAACACCTAGAACCTAAAACAAAGAGTATTTTTATTACTATTATTATAATTTATCTAGATGCTAATAATGTGATGATGCTTTACACATGTACATGTCAGCTAACAAATGCAGAGACTTACGGGGCATATCTTAGTTGTGAGTTCATCGTAGCCAATTTTAGACTTCTGTGGTTTAATCTGCACAAATTATGTATAAATTGTGAAAGTTAGAATACCAAATATTAGTTAATGTTTACATTGCTCTACTAGGATCAAACGCATACCAGAAATCTAACTGCTTGCATTGTATGTTGAAGTTTATCTGTTGTGCTGACCCTACATACTGCGTTTATCAAATTGTTAGACCTACTACACTAACTTTGTTTTGAAAAACTGAGCCAATATAGAGGTGTTTGTGTGTATGAAGTATTGATTACCTCTTTTGTGGCGCTACTACGCCAATGTTCTAACTCGGCTAATCCTGATTTCACATATTCCCCATTTGTGTATGTACAACACTCTTTGTGTAAAAGAAAACTTTGTGTCACATAAAAGGAGATGTTATACTAGTAGTAATTTGACATGCAATATGTTCCATTCATTAAAATATAAGCGATGATCTACCTGCTGAAAAGTTGTACATTGATGTAAGAGTAAGCTTCAATGAAGATCTTTTGAACAAGAACTGGTGGCACCTGAAACGATTGACTAAATCGTTAAATTCGATAGGATGAGCATGCAAATGGGACATTTTGGTTACTACTGTTAACATACATGGTAATCTTTCAAGTTAGCGAGCATGCCACTATTTTATACTATAAATATATACGTGGTATTATACAGTATTAAATATCATATGTATATATATATATATATATAATATATATATATATATATATATATATATATATATATATATATATATATATATATATATATAGTGAAACTTTCTTGCGAGAACCATTTTATCTGCGAGAACTGAGAGAACCATCAAAAATATACATGCACGCATTCAATAATTGTATTTTTGCACATATGTTCTAAAAATAACATATATGTTTTAAAAAAAAAACATAGTTATTCTAAAGAATTTGATAAGAAATTGTAAATACAACATTTTTCTTTGAAGGTGTGCATGTATGTTCTTATAAGGCGTGCAACGACAATATTGCGGCCTTGTGTAAGGTTTTTGTGAAAAAAGAGGATGAGTTCATGATGATATTGAAGAACATAGGTGGATACTTACGATTATTGATGATTTGCATGTATTTTTATTTTATTTTAAAAGGCGTGCATGTATGTTTTTTGTGGTTCTCTCAGTTCTCGCAGATAAAATGGTTCTCGTAAGAAAGTCCCCCTATATATATATTATATATATATATATATATATATATATATATATATATATCTATTAAAAGATTGAGTCCCCTTATAAATGCTTAGGCTTCATGCGACGGTACCTTCATTTAATTTTCATGCATCGGGGTAAGTACATAGGTGTGGGATTAGTGGTTCGAGTTGTGTAAAGTGTGTATTAGGAGCCTTTATTATGCAATTCAATGATTCGGGAAGATGAATAAGAAGCATGTTAGAGTTACAAAACTCACATCAACTGCAGGTACACGAACCATCGTGTAGTTATACCTGCTTCATAATTGTGCCACTTACATCTCATTAATAATGGAATATAAATCATGGAGCTATGCAGTTACAAAGATTACAACCCAAAGGCCTCGAAAGCCTATAAATAAGGTGTGCCTACGCCCTTACAATCACACCAGTTCACCCTCTCATACACCATGTCAAAGGCAGTTGTGCAGGCTGAATCCCAAGTGTTCCTTGACCAGCTTGATCTTAATGTAACAGGCCCCATTGTTGCCATGGTGTGCAGAAAATGGGACCTCAATGATGCTATTGGCCGTTATCTTAGTACTGATTTTCTCATATCTGATTCCAAGGTAGTTTTCCTGAAAGTAAATGAAACATGTATGTATGATTCTTTTATCTATAAGCTAACAATTACATTCGAATTGTGGTCCAGGGTAACATAATGCATTGTACTGCCATGTCCAAGAGAACACGCAGTTTTGTAAATAGGTTGAAAGAAGGCAACATCTATACCATTAATCATTTTGCTGTGATTCCAAATACAGAAGAATATCCGATTATTGGAAATAGTGCTTACATCATTCATTTTCATGGTCACACCACTGCTAGAAGATCTTCGGTGAAATCAGATGGTTTTGTGAGGCATCCTTTTGATCTCTTACCATTTGATGATCTGCAAGCTATGGATGAGACTTACTTGATTGGTAATGTTCAATTTACATTGAATTTTCTTTCCCAGTTTGAATAATAAGTATGAGTTTAAGTGGATGAATACCTTTCAGATGTTTTTGAATTCATCACAGATGTCGGCGTAAACATTCTCAACGATTTTGAATCCGTGAAGCCTAAGCGGAAAAGATTGATCAAAGCTTCGGAATTGTGCATTCCATCTATAATTTCAGAGGATGAAATAGAGAAAAGGTTAGCCTTCGATATTTCTAGCATTTCTAAATAATAGAAAATATTAGCATAATTATATCCTATTTATGAGTATGGGTGTACTAACTTGCCTTTTGTCATTGTCTAATTACAGCAATGCTATTGTGGACTTAGAAACTGGAATAGGCCCTTTTGGAAGTGAGTTGCCGGAGAATGATAAATCTGATGCAGAGGTTAAAAGTGCAATAGGCCCTATTGGAAATGAGGCACTGGAATATGATAATTGTGATTCCGAGGTTGTAACCAAAAAGAAAACAAAGCGGTAACATCCCAACCAAAGTTTTACAACTAATTTGAAATTGCTACAAATATCTAAATGAATGTCTTTTTTTAAACTTTTGCAGAGATGATGTTAGCGACTATGAACCTGAATAAGCAGTTGAAGACATAAGGCTTGAAATTGGTGTCTTTATTGAATCATAACATCATCTTAGGTTTTTCTGAATAGCAGTAGCTTAGGGAAGAAAAATAAGGATGCACTATTTTGAATGTCATCTGAATTTTGTTTTATAATTTATGCTACATCTTTTATATGAACAATGAACAGATTGTATCTATCAGCCCAATTTGTAGCCATCTAATCCAACCATGGATTTTGATCTTCAACATATCATATATATATGAAAAGCATCTTAATGAGGCCATATTTCAAGGCAATGTTATTGCTATTCATTCAATCAACTTAACCTATATAAAAATCATCTTAATGAGGCTGTAAAGACCATATTTCAAGGCAATGTTATTTTTATTCATTCAATCAGCTTAACCTATCAAGTAGAATTCAAGAGAGGCAATAGTATAAGTAGTATAAGTAGCATTCTATAGTTCATTTCATTGAATAATTTCATTAATATCAAATCAATTCTATTCACAAAGTTTTCTCTTATTAGTTTTCTTAAGATCTTCATACAGTTACTTATAATAAACTCAATTAATCAATATTTGAACTAATAAAATATCTTCATACAGTTACTTAGCTTTAATCCTTCCAACTTTCAAACAGTTACTTAGCTTTAATCCTTCCAACTCAATTAATCAATAAGATCTTCATACAGTTACTTAGCTTTAATCCTTCCAACATTCAAACACTAATTAAGCCCGGTTACAGAATAAATGTCTTATAAATAACCTGAAAGCCAATATTGCATGCTACTTAGCTTTAATCCTTCCAACTTTCTAACACTAACTAAGCCCGGATACAGAAAAAATGTCTTATAAATAAGCTGATATAAAGATTCTTTTTACCAATGGAATACCAGCCAATATTGCATAATACTTACCTTCGAACTTACCAATATTTTAAAATAAACTGAAATAAGACTCTTTGGACCAATGGAATACTAGCCAACTATTGCATATTAGTTAGCTTGAATATTTCTAAATTCTTAAAATAGACTGACTTTTTGAACAAATGAAATGCCATACAACTATTTGATATTCTTATCTTACAGTCTTAACAAATTAGTACATGAGCAACATTAAATTCGACAAGAATAACATCAAACTGAACAAAAGTAGTTCAAACAATTGAAAATGGAATTTGAATTTCAGGCATCTAACCTAAACACAGATTTTGATCTTTCACACATCACCATATATCAAACCATACTTTTCAATAATTGCTTGATAAACATTTTCATTTTATAAACAACCCTTCCCACAATCACAATAAATACAGAACTGCATACAACTTTAGTAATCAAACTTCTTTTCTATAGTTACTTATGTGTCATTATGGGTGAGTAAATTGGCTTTATGAGTGACCAGAAGTTACATAACCTTTTAGTAACTGCTGGGAATATCAAAGACTAGGTAAGGCTTATATAAGACCACTGATTCAGTAGTTTCTTCAATCCTACATATCACTAATCCATATTAAATATTCATGGAATTAAGCAGGGAGATGATCACTCGGCACTTTTACATGGCTGTTGATCAGGCTGCAAAAAAGCTTGGTGTTGGTTTAAGTTCTTTAAAAAGGCGATGTAGAGCTATGGGTATTAAGCGTTGGCCCTGTCGTAAACTTAACAGTTTACAAGAATTGATTAAACATTTTCAGGTTTTGTATTAATTGACACTGACATTTTATTTTCATGTTTATCGGGTATAGTATATATTGCATAACAAACTTGGAACATCAGATGTCAATATTGACAAACAAAGACTGTTGTGAACTCTATAGTCAAAACAGTAAAGCCTAAAGTCCACAGCATTTTTCGTTTTTTAATATTGACAAATGATGTTCAACATAGTTGGACTCACTTATTTTCTTCAGTGATTTCTTTAAAAATTTCAACAGTCTAGCAATGAGTTTGCTTCAGAACTTTGTACAAAGTCTGATTAAATAGCAAAAGGGATTAGTGAGGAAGATCGGAGATCCAAATACAGAAGAATATCCGATTATTGGAAATAGTGCTTACATCATTCATTTTCATGGTCACACCACTGCTAGAAGATCTTTGGTGAAATCAGATGTTTTTGTGAGGCATCCTTTTGATCTCTTGCCATTTGATGATCTGCAAGCTATGGATGAGACTTACTTGATTGGTAATGTTCAATTTACACTGAATTTTCTTTCACAGTTTGAATAATATGTATGAGTTTAAGTGGATGAATACCTTTCAGATGTTTTTGAATTCATCACAGATGTCGGCGTAAACATTCTCAACGATTTTGAATCCGTGAAGCCTAAGCGGAAAAGATTGATCAAAGCTTCGGAATTGTGCATTCCATCTATAATTTCAGAGGATGAAACAGAGAAAAGGTTAGCCTTCGATATTTCTAGCATTTCTAAATAATAGAAAATATTAGCATAATTATATCCTATTTATGAGTATGGGTGTACTAACTTGCCTTTTGTCATTGTCTAATTACAGCAATGCTATTGTGGACTTAGAAACTGGAATAGGCCCTTTTGGAAGTGAGTTGCCGGAGAATGATAAATCTGATGCAGAGGTTAAAAGTGCAATAGGCCCTATTGGAAATGAGGCACTGGAATATGATAATTGTGATTCCGAGGTTGTAACCAAAAAGAAAACAAAGCGGTAACATCCCAACCAAAGTTTTACAACTAATTTGAAATTGCTACAAATATCTAAATGAATGTCTTTTTTTAAACTTTTGCAGAGATGATGTTAGCGACTATGAACCTGAATAAGCAGTTGAAGACATAAGGCTTGAAATTGGTGTCTTTATTGAATCATAACATCATCTTAGGTTTTGCTGAATAGCAGTAGCTTAGGGAAGAAAAATAAGGATGCACTATTTTGAATGTCATCTGAATTTTGTTTTATAATTTATGCTACATCTTTTATATGAACAATGAACAGATTGAATCTATCAGCCCAATTTGTAGCCATCTAATCCAACCATGGATTTTGATCTTCAACATATCATATATATATGAAAAGCATCTTAATGAGGCCATATTTCAAGGCAATGTTATTGCTATTCATTCAATCAACTTAACCTATATAAAAATCATCTTAATGAGGCTGTAAAGACCATATTTCAAGGCAATGTTATTTCTATTCATTCAATCAGCTTAACCTATCAAGTAGAATTCAAGAGAGGCAATAGTATAAGTAGTATAAGTAGCATTCTATAGTTCATTTCATTGAATAATTTCATTAATATCAAATCAATTCTATTCACAAAGTTTTCTCTTATTATTTTTCTTATGATCTTCATACAGTTACTTATAATAAACTCAATTAATCAATATTTGAACTAATAAAATATCTTTATACAGTTACTTAGCTTTAATCCTTCCAACTTTCAAACATTTACTTAGCTTTAATCCTTCCAACTCAATTAATCAATAAGATCTTCATACAGTTACTTAGCTTTAATCCTTCCAACATTCAAACACTAATTAAGCCCGGTTACAGAATAAATGTCTTATAAATAACCTGAAAGCCAATATTGCATGCTACTTAGCTTTAATCCTTCCAACTTTCTAACACTAACTAAGCCCGGATACAGAAAAAATGTCTTATAAATAAGCTGATATAAAGATTCTTTTTACCAATGGAATACCAGCCAATATTGCATAATACTTACCTTCGAACTTACCAATATTTTAAAATAAACTGAAATAAGACTCTTTGGACCAATGGAATACTAGCCAACTATTGCATATTAGTTAGCTTGAATATTTCTAAATTCTTAAAATAGACTGACTTTTTGAACAAATGAAATGCCATACAACTATTTGATATTCTTATCTTACAGTCTTAACAAATTAGTACATGAGCAACATTAAATTCGACAAGAATAACATCAAACTGAACAAAAGTAGTTCAAACAATTGAAAATGGAATTTGAATTTCAGGCATCTAACCTAAACACAAATTTTGATCTTTCACACTTCACCATATATCAAACCATACTTTTCAATAATTGCTTGATAAACATTTTCATTTTATAAACAACCCTTACCACAATCACAATAAATACAGAACTGCATACAACTTTAGTAATCAAACTTCTTTTCTATAGTTACTTATGTGTCATTATGGGTGAGTAAATTGGCTTTATGAGTGACCAGAAGTTACATAACCTTTTAGTAACTGCTGGGAATATCAAAGACTAGGTAAGGCTTATATAAGACCACTGATTCAGTAGTTTCTTCAATCCTACATATCACTAATCCATATTAAATATTCATGGAATTAAGCAGGGAGATGATCACTCGGCACTTTTACATGGCTGTTGATCAGGCTGCAAAAAAGCTTGGTGTTGGTTTAAGTTCTTTAAAAAGGCGATGTAGAGCTATGGGTATTAAGCGTTGGCCCTGTCGTAAACTTAACAGTTTACAAGAATTGATTAAACATTTTCAGGTTTTGTATTAATTGACACTGACATTTTATTTTCATGTTTATCAGGTATAGTATATATTCCATAACAAACTTGGAACATCAGATGTCAATATTGACAAACAAAGACTGTTGTGAACTCTATAGTCAAAATAGTAAAGCCTAAAGTCCACAGCATTTTTCGTTTTTTAATATTGACAAATGATGTTCAACATAGTTGGACTCTCTGATTTTCTTCAGTGATTTCTTTAAAAATTTCAACAGTCTAGCAATGAGTTTGCTTCAGAACTTTGTACAAAGTCTGATTAAATAGCAAAAGGGATTAGTGAGGAAGATCGGAGATCCAAACTATGTTAATATTTGTTTGTTATATCTATCTTGGAAAACTTATTTATTAATCTATCTTGCAATCATTCCTCATTATTAAACACGGTTGCATAGTAAGTATTTAAACTATGCCATCCGGTTGTTACCTTATGGGTAACAGAATGTAATCGGATAGGATTTGCAAACCTTCCATGGCTGCAAACACGAACATGTTCATGATGCCCTGCCAAGATACAGGCCGCTTTCACCCACCATGTTACAGACAATCGCCATTCTTGAAACACTAAACTACTAATCCAGCAAAGAGTGAGCTTATTCACTTTCCTAAATGTAAAAAAGTCAATAATCCCAAAATATAAGCTAATCCCAACAGCCAAACTATCCTTAATTTCTCTTTTGCTCTAATTTAATACCCAAATCAGCCAAATTCGAAATCTCACCCGCTCTTACATTCCCACCAAAAGGCAACGACCTAAACTAAACAGCATCCGCAATCGTACTCCTAACCTTAGACTCCTTATCTTTCTCCTTAAACACATCATAAAAGTAATCATCCCACCCCTTAATCAGGTTTTCCTATTCGCTCTTCCAAAACCAACCCTTTTGCCCTTAAACAATTACTCTAAAAATCTTCAAACCCTTCAAATCTAGCCTGATAATAACAACGTATATTTGATTTTCTTAATTGAATTGCAACAAACATAATTTAACAACATATTTAAATAAAGAAACATCATAAACTACCTAAATTTCAATAAATTCAAACATTTGAACATACACCCCTTAATTTAATCATATTCAAATCGATTACCTGAAATATTACGCTCAATCATCACAGCATCAGATCCTTTATCATAGCCCTAAAAAATACTAGATTGTTTAATATTTATTTTGATTAATTTTGCCTTAAATCGAAAACCCTAAAAATGGTATTCAGATCTAACTGTGTGTTTACAGCGTGTGTGAGAGAAACATGTGTGACAAAATAAAGTGAAACACCCACTATCTTCAAAATATATAAATAAAATTAAAAAACTTTAAATATTAAACTAAAAAAAAAAAAAAAAATACTTAAGTAGTATAACTGATCTTTCATCAGTTTATACCCATTCATAATTAAAAATAAAAATAACTACATAATTGTCATTCAAGATAAATAGTCATAAACAAAATGTACATACATCAAAACACAAAAGAAGACTTCCAAAAACTCCTAATCTTCATCTTCCTCTTCAGCTTCTTCTATTCTCTCCAGCATCTCCTCCTTCTCCTCAAGGCTTTGACGAGCCAGCAGCAGCAGTTGGGCCAACAGATCAAGTTTCCTGCGATCCTTCAACTGTATCTCAAGAAGGCAGTTATGACCTGTTGCAGCCACAACATTAAAATTCTCACGACTATATGTGGTGGATACCTCATCGATTGTTCTCTCCTTTTTTTCTATAACCGCCCTCAGCTGGCTGCTCTCCTCCCCGATACGAGCGATAAAGCTAAGCTCTTCTGCTTTGTCATGAGTTATTTGCAACTTGAAAGCATCGGCTAGTTTGCTAGATTTAGCTGCTTCTTTTAGTTCGTTGAGATTTGGTGTGTCTGCCATCTTGAAATTAGGGTTAGAGTTTTGATAAATTTTTGTTAGATTTAGGGGTAATTATTTTTGACATTATATATAATGATAATATGTGTAATGTATACGCTTTGATTAATTGTAGCAGTCGGAAATGAACAGACTTCATGATTACAAAACTTAACTCATACATTAATGTAAACAATCGGTTCAGTTTTTTTTGGGTGCAGACAATCGGTTTAGTTTCCCATGCAGAATATCAAATCAGTTTTAGACATAAATTTTACAATGACACATTCAGCCCTTCAACTTATGATAAAGATGACTAAACATAAAAAAAAGAATGGCAATATTACATTAAGTAACCCTCAAATAGAGCAAATTATTACAAAATATGCATAAAAAACACTATAAATAACATCATCATACGAAAACTTCTTAATTTATATATAAAATAAAAATCTTAAAAACTACGTAGTAAATATAATTATCACGTATTCATTGCCTCCAACTTCTTGATAAAAGATAATAGAGCACGAAGCTGAACATGTTTTTGAGTTACAACAAACATCAACCTATCAATTTCATCCAAATCTTCCTGTTGCATTCTTTTCAAATCAACAATAGATTGAATAGAAGAGTCATATGTACCAACAATCTTCAACTCTTTTATAATCAACTCCCTATGATTCACACGATCTATAATTTCTATCACTTCTTCCCTTAAATATTCTTCATCAGCAAATGTTGAATTAACTTCTCGACTATAATGTACGAGCATCATATCTTTAACATAGCTTGACTTAGCTTCATTTGCCAACCGCCCTAAGAAAACAAGAGAAGAAACAATAGGAGAAGACATAGAAGAATTATTTTTAAAAATGTAAATTTCCGTATTATGCTATGAATATATATAACATATAGAGAGGAATATTGAAAGGGCATTCAATTTAATTATTAATATCAAGTAAAAATAAAATTAGAAGAATTAAAATACTACATTTGAAGAGTCTCTCTCAATTACAAACAACTAATATGAAACTTAATAAAAAGTATAAATATCGCACTCAAATATAATTTATTAGACGATTATATGATTTTATATTCATTGACAAAAAAAGACTATTAACAAGGATGAGCCCGAGTGCATCGCACGGGTCGTAATGACTCGTATATATAAAGATTCACTTTTGGTATATTTAATGTGGAAGAGTAAATGTGCACAAAAATTTGTACGGTGCAACATGCTTAAGCTTGAAAATAAATCTCAAAAATATATACCGAAATAATATTTTATCAAATAAATTCACAAATCAGTAAATAGGGCATGCAGAATACGAAATGGATTCAAGCCATAATCGTCAATTATTGCCCGGAAGATGAAGTGAAGAGGAATATGAATTGTTTGTTGTACTTGAAATAAATGTTAAGTCTTAATGGTTTAGAATGCTTACAACTTTCCAGTTGCTTACAACTTTTCAACTAGATTTTGAAGATTATAAATAACTCGATATCATCATTTTCACCGCCATCATTTCTCAGAATGGTTTGAGCTTTTTCCAAATCGACAACATCAACAAATCAGACTATCCTAAACCCATCTCACCACTCATCTCCATAGCTTGATTTAATATCCGAGGAAAAAAAACCAGAGACCGAACACAATCTATTTCTATTTCCATCACAATCATAACCCACCAGTACAAATACATTTATCTTAATCCCATTTACTCACATCTCCTCATAACACACAATCAACTTCAACTATCCTAATACCCATTTCGAACACATCAACCAACTCACGATCTCAGTTTTCTCCTTTTATACTCAGATTCGTTATAAAAACAAATATCCTTAACAACTCGAATCACAAAAAGAAAAAGAATCAAGATCTCATAAATGTTCAAACTTATGCACGAATCTTTAAACATTATAAGTGTTTGAACAAGAATCATCATAGATCTATTCGAAGCTAAGCCTCTTCATTAAATATCCAAACAAAAAGAGAAGAAAGATAAAAATAATGTTATTTTCTTTCTTGGTTCGTTCATGACCGAAAACAAAACGAAAATCACAAAGAGATACCTACCCGAGACCTTACTACAGAGATCTTGAAGACCATCAACCTTCGTGCATTTGACATACGATGAATAAACAAGATTACTTTTGTTCTTTGATTTCATAACTAAAAGAAGATGGGTTAATGGTTTTCGTGGTTGGGTCAAAGAGATTCATGGTTAAAAAGGGTTTGTGATTCGTGATTGATGGATAAAAGGGATCGATTTGAGTTTGTGAGATTCGGAGAAGAAAGGATCGTTTTTTTTTCCTGTGGCTGCGAAATGAAAGGAGGCGTCTGAATGTGTGTACTATGGTTAGAATTTAGGGTTAAAGGGTATATGGCTATAATAATAAGTGAAATCTAAATCTACTTGGGCCAAATGCTAAAAATTAGATATCTATTTGATAAAAAGTTTGGGCTATATGAATTGCGGGCTTGCTTGAATTTTGCGTTTTTGATTTTGTTTGTTAGTCGACTTAGGTGCACATAGTGTCAATATATAACAACACCTTCAAAACACTTTTGACAATTGTTCATATAATATTAGTAGTTGGTATGACATTTAGTGATACTACTAGAAATAGATTGCAGAAAATTTTCACACTGATCTTTTGACGTTAAGAAAGAAAAGTTTCTAAGGATTTCTCTACTGTATTAGTTTATATATTCCTTTCGAATTGAGTTGGACAAAAATACTTAGATTAAATTGTGTGATAGAAAAAAATCATATGTACGTGACAGAATGATCAATTTAGCATTAAATTTATAAATAGAACAATTCAATAAAAATAACATCATATTTACGCAACAAACATTTACCTACGACCTATTGTGTAACAATTCGCATTTTCGGGACTCGAAATGAAGAAATAATAATAAAAGATCTCAGTTTTTTCTTCTCTTTCGTGTATAACAACAACATCTTAGACCTTTTAAGATCGAAACACGAAGAGAAGTACATCATCATCGATCCATCTTTTGAAGCTTAGCTTCTTTTTATATCCGAAAAAGAAAGATAAGATTTATAACAACTGGAGTATATTATAATCTCTCTTTGATTCGGAAAAAAAAAACCAAAAACAAAAAATAAAAATAAATCTACCCGAGACCTTATATCAAGATGTTGAAGTCACAATTCTTCATAGCTTCTTGATTCGGGCTAAACCGAAAGAAACAAAAGGTTGTCACGACACCTACCCGATACCTTGAATATATATCTAATTTGAGTACAAATAAAGATATTTTTTCATTTTAGAGTTCCAAGATCTAACGGGTAAGTGAGAATAGTAGTCTTTGTGTTTGTGGTGGCGAAGTATAAATTGCAATATAAAAAATAAATTGTAAAAAAAACAAATAAATAGATATAAATTACAACGTTATCGAAATATGATATTTACTCAAAGTAAACGTCAACAACTAACCAAAATTCCCCGTCAACATTAAGATACAATTCGTGCAACGCACGGGCTTTCCACGCCTCGTATATATAAAGATTAGATCCTAAAAATTATTGAGGAATATTAATGACACCAATTTTGTGAGGAGTATTAATGACACCACTTTTTGAAGTGAAAATATAGCCATGCGAAAATCAATCCCATTGATGAGATTAATGCCAGGTGCATGTCAAGTGTCGATGTAGTTATTGAGATACAAATGCGAGTGTCCATGTAGTTATTGAGACACAAATGCGAGATGCAAATAGACATAACAAGTTGTTAAAGATGGTGTTACAGTGGGTATTCCAAACGATTTGCTTGCAAATAATTAAATCAAATAAGACTTTAAATGTGAATCTTTTCACCAATCTTCACCACCATGGAAAAACCCGATGTGCATTTAACCACAACCTATCACAATCCAACAGGCTCACAACACAATAAACAGAAAAAACACCGAATCTCAAAAAACAAATACCGAAACTCAAAATAAACAAAAATACCGAATCCCACAATCAATAACCAAATATCTCAATTTTACAAGACTCGAAAACATAAAAACATAAAAAGATCTAAGCTTTAAACTTGCTTTCAAATCTTTGAAGATTCACAAGTTGTTGAAAACCATCATAGATGTATCAAGAGCATAGCTTTTCTTTAAATATCAGAAAATTAAAAAGAACCGACAAAACAAACAAAGTTTCATCCGTTATTTATTTTGTTCGAAACAACATACAAGAACAACAAAAACAGTACCTACCGGAGACCCATAAAGGATCTTGAAGCCGAAAGACATTTGTTCTTCGCCGGTTACTCGAAACCAAGAGATCAAAAAGGGTTATTGATTTATATTTGGTTTGGTGTTAGCTATTGTTTGGTGGCCAATAGATTATTAAATGGAAGATTGGGAAAACTGAAATGAGGTTAAAAACCAAGAAAGGGTTATGTTTGTGCTTGGGATCTAATGCAAGAAATTAGAAGAAATATATGTGGATTTGGTTGTGGGTTATATGATTGCAAGATTTTGTGATGGGGCTGCTTATCCTTGAAGAAGTACAAAGGAGAGAAATTAGGTGTGTGTAAAAGAGTGGTTGTTTGATGTTGTAACAATGAATTAGGGTTGCTGACATTTAGGGTGTGACTTGGGTAGTATGATTTCATTAGATCAAACCCATTTTAAGAAATTAAAAAGCCCACATTTAAAAATTACAAGGATATGTGGATATTTAATACCATCGGAATTGTAAACGTAAACCAAAAACAATGTCTACATACACGAGTTGGTGTCTTTACTGTAAAAAACCAACAGCCCAAAGAAATAGGTAAATTGTGACAGATCGATGAATTAACGACACATTCAGTTCAACTACCTTTCAAAGTTCATTTTACCTTTACTGTCTTAAGAAAAAACAAAGAGTACATGAATGAGAGAAACATAAAACCTTATGTACGTTTTTCTTGCGTGTTAACCAACATTTTGGAGGGCTACAACTTTTAGGACTTAAGTATCGTTGTTAATGTTTTTTACCTTTTTTAAGAAAACTGTTTTGTCCCGGTGGTTGAACTATTTTAAATAGCATTTTTTTTGGGAAGGCCGTCTCGGCGTCGCATTTTAGCCGATTGTACTAATAATTTGGTTACTTAAAAATTTGTTTAAAGGGTGAACCTTTTTTTTTGTTGCATTTTTAAGTTTTTATGTAAGTTAAGTGGTTCACTTGGACATAATTTTTTTTCTTTGGGTTTTTGGAGAAAAAAAAAGCGTTAGACATTTTTATTTTTATTTTTAATAACGGGCGAAAACGGGTCAAAAAACGATGGACCAAATATGCAATCCAAGTTCAGGGTAAAAGTATTTTTTTTTTTTATTCAAAGTTCGCTGATAAATTATTTTTTTATTTATCTTCGCTCGAGGCCACGCCCCATAATATATAGAGGGAATTGGCGATCTTCACCGTCCCCATTTTAATCATTATTTTAATCCTAATCATCTATACTATATAAAGATTCAATAGCTAAATTTAATGTGCAAGAGTATTTGTGCACAAAGGTATGTACGGTACAAACAAGACATTGCACACCAAATGAAGTGAAAATAATGAAAATTCATCTATCCGAGTAATGAGTCCTATTATTTAATGTGGAGTCATAAAGAAGTGAAAATATGAAAGGGTAACCATTAATATAAGAAAACCAAAAGATTATAACCCCTTCATCTCTTTGCCTCCCATGACTTACAACTTACAAGCAAACCATACTAAACCATTATATAAAGAGTTGTGTGAGAATGTGTAATTAGTTGGCGGTGGAGGTGGCGATGGCATGGAAGGATCGGTTCCATCTCTAATATCAGTTCATTTACAGTGCGAGAGTGAGTCCAATTTCCATCACCTGAATTAACGAAAAAGTTCATCGTAAGTTTTTTTTTTTTTTTTTTTTTTTTTTTTTTTTTTTTTTTTTTTTTTTTTTTTTTTTACTATATATTGCTGACTCCCCATTTTAGACTATTTGAGAATCTAAATTTGTAAAGTTAAAAAATATATTTTTCCCCTTATTTCTAATTTTGCTTCCTGCAGTGGTTTTGAGAAATCACTTCAAGCTCGATTGATTAAGGTGAAACATCATGTATATATGTTCTTTTACCTCCATATGGTTGACTCCCCTTTAGATTTCAGTAACCATCATGCCTTTTATTACGTGTTACAGATGAACCCTATGAAACATGCTGCAAAAGTTTGAAGATGATGAAACCATTGGGCTTGGCTTCAAAAACGTATATGTGTACACAGTACTTCACCTTCAACATATGCTTTGGTATGCACATGCTAAGTTACAAGTATGAAGTACTATGCTATATAGTTGCCATCAACTTTAGAGTTTTATCTCACTGTCTCTTTTATTACAGATTCGTATTTCAATTCTTGGGCTAACATGTTTAAATAAAGTACAAAGACAAGCAAGAACGTCAACAGCAATGGATCATTCCGATCGGTTTTCATGCATGCAGACGGTTTTCCGGCGAATATGATGGGGCAAAGTCTTCCATTTTTTCGGCGACGCAGTAGGCCATTTGTTTTTAAATGATGGTGACGGTTGCGTGTTCGTTTTCTGGCATAGTATAGTGTTTGTAGATTGTAATAGTGAAAGGATATTATTTCATGTTAATATGTATTAAACTCAAACAAACTGAAACATATGAATGGTCTTGGTTTAATGATGAAGGGATATTTACTTATTGTGCAAGTTATGAGTTATAGCTTATACTATAGTCACACAACTGTTATGGATTGTAAACTGATATGTTTAAATTGCTTACATTAGGTAACTAAGGTGATGGCTAGGATGGCTTCAGCAGATGTTATGTGTGTTGGTTCAAAATCTGTCCGAGAAAAGTTCTCTGGCATCATCAGGTAACGCGTATTTAAGATTTGTTTTAGTTAAAATCTTATTAGCATTACCTTTAATCTATCTTGGAGTGATTTAGAGATGGCCATGTTAGAAAACGTACATAAATGTTAATTAAATTATATCTGAATAGGCACTAATGCTTTTTGAAATCCTAACAATCACGAAAAGCATTTGAGTAACACAAATCCAATAGCAAAAGTAAAACCTTACTCTGAATCAGTATGCTGGTATTGGTAGAAAGTTGTCAATCTTTCGACCCAAAAAAGTCTACCGAAAGGACTTCTTTGATTGTCCTTTAACAGCATACACAATACCACACACGAAAAGATTGGTCCTAACAGTATGATACAAAATGCTTACACTAGTTATAGTCTTAAACCATACAGTACGCTATGTGGTTAACTTCATATTGCATACTAGCAGACACATGTCAATGGACGTACATGTTGATTCATTCACCCTTGCATCAGATATTAATGTAGTCTTCAAGATGTCATTATTGATCTTTAAATTCTGAACTTCATTTGTTTTGTATTTGAAGGTTGGTCTTAAAATGTGGTATACATTTTATTTGTATATAATACTTCCATATTATTTTGTGTCTTTTGAACACCATTGCAGAATAATGATCAATAATGTGTGCAAGACAATTGATGTACAAATCCATGAAATGAGTCATGATATAGATGCTGTTTTGGTAACAGGACTGAAAAATTATTCAAACTTTCGTGATGTCGTTTGGTTTCTAAATCAGTGTACCACTGAGGTCACGCTTGCAAATTTTTCATGCACCGGGCTTTCGACCTTTCACATTCGTCAAAAAAAGGTGAGTATCAAAGGTCATTCGAGTTTTATTTACTTCTTTGTAACTTATTATAATTTCTAAGAACATGTTACATAAAATTGTGGATAGGTCGGAGCAGAGGCTATTTGTAAGACGGTCAAGAGTTTAACTGAAGGATCTTTAAATGTGAAGGAGTTTGAGAATAACTATGCATTGTTTTGCACCAACGTAACTCTTCCTCAGCCAAGATGGGGCAGGACTGGAAGTCAACTTGGAGAAATTGAAGAAGTACAAATGAATTCTCAAAAAGAACTCAGTTCTGTTTCATCTTGCAATGAATTGGAGTATGAGTCAAATATAAGTATATGGGACTTTGATTTCCAATCTAATGCATGTTGATGGGAGTTACAGGTGTTACAGTGAGTAATGACAAGCTATGTAATATAAAGTTTATGAGCTTTTTTTAGAATTTAAGGAATGTGATGTAAATATTATACTAATACATTAGTGGTAGACGATGACAAAAATGATATTTGTCATATCACTAGTACAAAAATGAGATTTAGTCACACATGCTGTTTTTCGAACAGCCACACAGTCGCCTTTTTATGTGACTAAATGTACCAGAATAAAATAAACAGCCACACTTAATCCGACTTGTGTGACCATTTCGGAATTACATCCGAGGCTACAGCCACACATTTGAATATTTTCGTGACTATACGTATCTGGTAAAATTTTTTTTGATTTTTTAGTCACTTATAATTTGGGACGTGTGACGGATACAAATAAGGTTGAAACATTAGTCACACTATATATATACATATGTGACAAATATATGTCACGCAATTGAAAAGTGTGACCAAAATCCATATATGGTCACACGAAGTAATTGTGTATGTGGCTAAATCATATGCTCAAGTTTGTCACACATTATTTAAGCGTGACTGCTAGTTTTTGTTGAAAATTTAGCCACATATGAATTTGAAATGTGTGACAACTGAAAAGTAAGTTTGAAGCATAGTCACGATATGCATTTAAAAGTGACAAATATATGTCACACACTTGAACAGTGTGACCAAATGTCATATATGGTCACACTAAACCATAGGTATACATGATTAAGTGTGACCATAATTCGATACAAATGGTCACGTAAGTTAATATGTGTGTCTAAAGTTAAGTGTGTGTGATGCGTGGGTTTTGCAACCTTACAACAGGTTTTACCTCTCGAGGGATCTCAAGAGGCTTACAACCCCACCAGGCAGTGTACCTGACCGATGTAGTATAGTGTAGTGGTAAGTACGGGGGATTGATCGTTCTCCACAGGGAATAGTGTTCGTTAGGTGTGAAAGACTACTCTAATTAGGTCTAAGGGTTGAGGAAGATTCTTTTTATGTTTTTTTATAATTTTATGAAAGCAAGTAAAATCTCGGGTTTGAAGGAGTGGGCGGAATTAGTTGCTAGTCAACTAACCCAAATTACTACGAATGCAATAAAATAAAATAACAAAAATGAAAAGTTTGGTGGAAACTTATATGTAGAGAAATGTGTTTACTTAGAGTTCCTTACTCCCTAGCTATCTTTTACCGGTTGATTAGTGTGTATTAGTCGCGTGGATGACGGGTGTATTCCTTAATACCATTCGTGGGGTGGCGTACTTACTTCCCCAACTCTACAAGCTCCTA
Source organism: Artemisia tridentata subsp. tridentata (assembly GCA_021014915.2). Classification (NCBI taxonomy): domain Eukaryota; kingdom Viridiplantae; phylum Streptophyta; class Magnoliopsida; order Asterales; family Asteraceae; genus Artemisia; species Artemisia tridentata. The sequence continues at coordinate 440,622,978 of CP139506.1, read as the reverse complement.
TTTCACTCCTATGTCGAGCCGGCTAGGAAGCTCCTAACATGGGATCACTAGAATTCGCTTGTGCATTAAATACAACCATAAAAACCTTTAGTACGCATTTGGTTCATGTTTCTTAAGACGTTCAAGCAAGTTACCGAATAGGAAGTTAGCCAGTTTTCTTAAGCCTAACATAGATAAACAACCATCCAATACAACTAACAACACACTAATAACCAATAATCAATAGCTAGGTTTCATTAGATCTAAGCAAACACAAGATAAATCTAGCCTAACATGTTAAACAAAAGACAAGAAGAAGATAGAATCAAACAACACATAGACATATTGAATGATTAATTGATAACTTATCTTTCAATGTAACATGGAAGATCTCAAGGCAAAAAGCCTTGAAAAAGAAGCTAAAATCGTCTTAGGGTTTTCTCCCAAAATTCCACACACTAAGTTCCACACTAATGACAAAAAATTAGAAAACTATATATAGATTTTTGGATCTGACGGCGTCACGTTATGGAGTGTGACGCCGTCACCTCGCCGCTTTTAGGGTTCCCGGATGACCTTCTTGACGCCGTCCCTCTTTAGCTCTTCAAAAATCCATTCTGGCTTATCAAGGCTTGACGCCGTCGAACCTTGAACGTGACGCCGTCCCCTTTTGATTTAAGCCGTGACGCCCTTGATCAAGTTAAAGCGTGACGCCGTCAGAATTCACATGCTATTTTCACTGGCTTATCATGAGTAAATTTCACGTCCACCTTTTCTTGCCAAGGAATGACGCCGTCCAGAGTAAATTGTGACGCCGTCAAAGGTAACTTTCAGCCGATTTTGAGACTTTGTCGTTTTCTTCACTTTTATGCTCCAAAAACGTCCAAAATGCCTCCTTTTCCAGATTTCTCCTCAAAAGTACCTAAAATGACAAAAGGAACGATTTAGGGCGATATTTGATCAAATAAATACGATTTAGGGCTTAAATGACCCCTTAAAAGCGGTACACTTTTCGCTTCATCAGTGTGTTTGCCTGCCTATTCCTAATGTGTATGGTCACACTTAATTGTAGCACAATCATGTGACTATAGGGTATACAATAGTCACACCATACCACAAATGTGCATCTAAATTATGTTTATGGCCACATTATAAGGGTAATATATGTGACCAATACATTGAAAATAGTCACACTGTGAAATATTCATGTGACTAATATGTATAGCAAAATGTGAACTCAGTTATCATTAACCTTGATATTAGTCACATTGAGTGTTTGTGTGACTAAATTCAAGATGTTACATATGGTCACATGAAGTATTTATTTAGGTGTCTAAATCATAGAGTCATATTTTGAGTTCAGACTGTTAGTCATGACTCTTCATTTAATTTCCCCCATTACAATGCTGGGATTTTATAGTCTATCTAGTTTAATGCAGTAGTATGTAAGTATGTTACTTGCCCCTAGGAACCAGATTACTTGACTTTCTAAAGTCAATTTTCAACTTTATAATGAAGTAACATGCTACTAAAGTGCCTGCAAGTGCATATACATGATAAATGGAAACTGCAAATACAATAAAGCTTGACTGCAAATGGACATATAACGGTGAAAACCGCAAAAGTTTTCATTGCCATTGAAAAGCTTGACTTTTTTGAGTCAAAATCCATTACAACAGGCTAAATTACAGGAACAACTATTTAATACTAAAACAGATATTCATCTAACATTACTAACTTTACAATACCAGCTGTAACCTTGCACTTAGCCTTGAGCAGCAGTCTTAACTTCAACCAGCAGGGTTAACTATTACACTAGCAGTCTTAATGCAGCATGACATGCTTCACTTGGATTTTCGTATAACAATACCTTCAATGTCGGTTCGATAGTAGTCACTTCGTGATTCCTTGCCCAAGTCTTCTTTATATACACGTGGCAATATTTTTTCATCTTGCTCGTGAATGACTGTACTAAACTCCTCATCGACTTCGTCATATGTATCTTTGTAATTCTTGGTAGGTGTTTTAAAGACAATGGACAAATTTTTATGTACCTGGTCTTTCACTTAAAACACTTGTGTTGCTTGTGACGCTAATATGAACGGATCATCCTTGTGGCCGAAAGTATTCAGGTCTACCAACGTATAACCAAGAGTATCACGTTTGACCCCATGAGTTTTGCGATTAACCCAATCACATTTGAAAAGAGGAATGCGCCTGAAACGGTAATCTAGTACCCATATCTCTTGTAAAACCCCATAATAAGATGTTTTTTTTTATGGTTTCAACTTCTTTTTTGGATATGTGCACATCTACTGACTCAACACTAACCCCACTGTTCTGGTAAACTATGCCATCATTACTTTTCGTACGAAATGTATACCCATTGATGTTATACGCCTCGTATTTCACTACGCTGGCGCGTGGTCCAAATGATATCCACCTCACAGTTTCTGATACACTGTCATTGGATATTGCTAACTCTCTCTCAACCTGAATTTCATTACAAGTATATATTACCTTTAAATTACAGGAACAACAAACAAACAATTAAAGAATAGGAGTGTTTGGGATAATGAAATGGTGTGCTGGTCGACCTCTATCTAATGTCATATACAGGAGGGACCATTATGATGATAGCAACAAACAAACAATTATAAACAACATACAAGTAATTACCTCTTCGAGTAACCACTTAGCAAAAGATTTACTGTGCTCATTCTCCAGCAATGCAATTTTTTTACCCGGGTTTTTTCTTTTCAAAACTTCCTTGTGTCGCCTGAAACAAATAAATGTATTTGATTATTATATTTGATAGAACATTTTAAGCAACGAAATCGACATGTGTTAGTGATACTTACTCGATATACGGTTGAATTTCATCCGTATTTTGTATTACATACAAATGTGCTTTCTGAAAGGATTCTCTGGAAACTTCACTAGGTTTGCCGGCCGACAATGGCTTTCCGTCCTCATCTTCATTGGTTACATGTTTATCAGCTGGGATACCAATAGTTTTCATGGTTTTATGATATTCGCTAAAAAACTCTATTGTTTCTTCCGCGATAGTCTCCTCGGCAATGCATCCCTCTGGTTTATTTCTGTTTCGCACATGTCCTTTAATAACCTTCATACATCTTTCGAAGGGATACATCCACCGAAAGCATATAGGACCACATAATTTTACCTCCCTAGTTAGGTGCACAGTCAAGTGTATCATAATATCAAAAAATGACGGAGGAAAGAACTTCTCAAGTAGGCACAGTGTAACAACAAGTTCTTCTTGCATCTTATCTAGTTCTTGCAAGCTGATTTCTTTCCTACATATAGATTTAAAGAAAAAGCAAAACCTGATAATAGCATATCGTGTGGGCTTGTGCATGACTGAACGTATAGCAATGGCTAAAAACTCTTGCATTAGCATGTGATAGTCACGCGATTTAAGGCCAATGAGCTTCCTATCATTTAGGCTGACCAAACTAGAGAAATTTGAACAATAGCCTTGTGGTACCCTGATGTTGCTTAATGTTTCACAAAAGATGTCTTTTTCAGCATTCGTTAATGTGTAACCTGCTGGAGGTAGTGTTGTTTTGTCTGCTTCTTGCCTAGTAAACAACTCTTCTTTTATCCCCAACTCTTCCAGATCCAGTCGAGCATTCATTCCATCTTTTGTCTTTCCAGGAACATTCAGCAAAGTTCCGAGTAGACTCTCACCAACATTCTTTTCTACATGCATGAAGTCAATACAATGCGGAACAGAATGATGCCTCCAATACCTTAGCTTTCGATACCAAATGTTGAATTTCTTCCAATATGCTTCATTTGCTTGGCTTGAACTACCCTCTTCTTCTGTTGTTTTCCTTTTCTGCTTTTTAATCTTCCCACCTCTGCCTCTGGTATCTTGATCTTGGTTTTTCGAGTTTTTTCCTTTTCCCCACTTATTTTCAATATGTTGTACCTCGTTGTATATTTGTTCCCCGGTCAATGGATTTGGAGCATGACGTGGTTCTTCTTGTCCATTAAACGCCTTCCTTTGCGTTCTGAACGGATGGTTGTATGGTAGATATCGTCTGTGTCCAGCATAACTTTGCTTGGATGAGGCGGAAAGTCTAACACAGTGTGTATCTTTCCCACATACTACACAACCTTTGAATCCACTGTATGGGCAGCCACATAATGTACCAAGTGCAGGGTAATCATTTATCGTCCATAACACAACGGTGCGCAGATTAAAGTTTTCTTTTTTAGAAGCATCGTATGTATCAACCCTTTCCTCGAATAAGGTTTGCAGATCATCAACCAACGGTTCTAAAAATACATCGATATCATTTCCCGGGTATCCTGATATCAATACCGAAAGCATGATAAACTTTCTTTTCATACACAACCATGGAGGAAGGTTGTATATGACAGATAAAACTGGCCATACACTGTGATGCCTATTTCCTGAGTTGACGTCAACCCCATCAGCCGATATTCCTAGCCGTAGATTTCTCGGATCTTCAGCAATTTCGGGGAATTTTTCATCTATGGTACGCCATGCCTGTGAATCTGCGGGGTGACGTAAAACACCATCTGTTATCCTCCTTGTTGCGTGCCATGTTAGATCTTCTGAAATACTTTCTAACTTAAAGAGGCGTTGCAGTCTTGGTATAATTGGAAAGTACCACATTACCTTTGCCGGAATGTTTTCGTACACTTTATGTGTCTTACTATCCACCTTCCATCTTGATGTCCCACAAGTTGGACAAACAGTCAACTCCTTGTTAACCTTCCAGTAAAGAATGCAGTTGTTGCTACATACATGTATCTTTTTGTATCCTGATCCCATCATTCTCACTAGCTTTTTTGCCTCATAAGTTTTTTCAACCATTTCGTTACCAGCAGGTAGCATCTTTTTCAACAATCCTAGTAATTCAGTAAAGAACTTATCAGAAGCTCCATACTTACCCTTCAAGTTGAGTAGTTTAACTATTGCGGACAACTTTGTGAAGTCAGGACATCCTTCGTAAAGTGGCTTCTCCGCGTCTAATAATAGTTGTTGAAACTTGGCAAGGTTATCCTCATCAAAACATTCAAACACTAAACCTCATCCACAATGACTTCCAAGCCAAATGTTATTGAAATATCCTCTGATTCATCAGGACTAATGTCTCCTAAACCTGATTGGAATTTCCCCTACCCTCCTACAGGTAGCTTTCATAAGAGAATACCACCTAAGGGAAAGGTTGCTGACTCAAGCTCTGACGATTTTAGCTCCTTTAACAGTAGCTTTTTTAATGATAGCTTGGTTTCTAGCTATCATTCAACATCTGAAGATGAAGCTATCTCAAAAAAAGCCACAATGTCCAAAAACCCTCCTCCAGTTCACACTCTGTCAATCCCAGGAAAAAGGGAACAAGTTCTATGCCTACCAAATCAGGCAACTAGGGAAGAAATCCAAGCAAAGAAGAGAAAGGGAAAAGGCCCAATTGAACTCACTAAGGGTCAAGGGAAAAGGACAATTAGCTGAGCTTTACTAGTCTTGATGTTATGATGCTACTGTAATAAGTACTATGTTTTCTCCTTGTATGTAATCAACTATGCAATCAACAATGCATCTATGTATGCAGAATTTTGTTATGTAATAACAGTTGGTTTTTCAAGTTGAAGATGCTATTTTTCATTCATGTTAAACCCAAAATACAACTTTAAAAAACTATATATCCTACAAGTCACAAATTAAACCAATATAAGCATCAAATCATTTCCTAATTTTTGCATAAAAAAATGATTTCCTAATTAAAAAAATTACCTAATTTAGATCTAAATGAACCTCCCTCCGTTGTTGATGGCCGGACCGACGAGTGGTGGATGGTGAGTGGTGGCTGTGATTGGTTACTGGTGAACGGTGGATGGTGAGTGGTGGCTGTGATTGGTGAGAAATGTGCGAAATTTGAAATTTGCTGAAAAAAATATGGGGGTCTTTAATTTTGAAATTTGCTGAAAAAAATATATATGGGTGGGTTTTTAAAAAATATATATGGGTGGGTTTTTAAAAAAAAATATGGGGGCTTTAATTTTGAAATTTGCTGAAAAAAATGGGGGCTTTTTAAAAATTTTGGGGAGGGAAATACCAAAAAGGAAGCCACAGGTATCGAACCTGTGACCTCCCCTTCACAACACCAACAACTCAACCATCTCCGCCCTTGGGTCTTTTTCGATTATACCTTCTTTTGTATTCCTCTTATAGACTATCTATTTTATTAAAGAAAATTGTTACAAAATCCAAATATCTTCTATACAAAGTTAAACCTGTTAGTACAACGTTAAACCTAGCAACACTAATAGAGACACAAGCAGTAATAACATTTTTTCCTTTTTGCTTGTCTGAAGATCTTTCTCAGTAACTCTCTTTCCATTACTGAGTCATCATCAGTAACTGTCAGCTTAGCATCTAACATATCAAATAAGCTAGCTGCCCTTAATGGATAATCTTTTTCTATCAGCTTGTAGACATCCACTCCATTCTTTGTCGATACATGGTGAACACCACATGTATCATACAGTCTCCATTTTGTACTCAACTCATGAGCTCGAAAATTTCATAAGATATCGTTTGGATCAGGTTCATACAACCTCTTCAATTCCACCCATAGCTCCTTCTCTTTGTCTTGCATACGATATGTAGATCTGAACATTTCTTTAACCAGACTCCATAGATTGTCCAAGTCTTCTCTATAAAAAATCTTCAGCATATCTTCAAAATACTTATAAATTCTTGAGTGTCCTCCTAGCCTGATTATCTTCCAAGCTTTCCCAAATGTATCTTTGTGTATCTCCAAATCAATAATTGGACGTTTAGCTTGAATAGGATGATGAACATCCAATGCTTCTGGGATTATAACAATCATATGCTGCTTGAGTCTTTCGTCAGTTAATTCCTCTGCTGTTTCTTCTTCATCTGCTGTAGGTACTTCTTCACCAATCTTCTGTTTCTTTGAAGATTCAGACTCCAATATTATACCATATCTTCTTGTAGTTCTACATGGTTTTTCTGTTCCCATGGGAGTAAATGTATTCACTCTTGTGTAAACCCTTTCAAACTCACTCTTGATCTCCTCAAAACTTCTACCTTGGAACTGCTTCCTTTTGTATCCAGCCATGTTCATCATGTAAACACACATGGTGTGTCTTTGCTGAGCTTTACTAGGTGGTTTACTCCTCTTTTCTTTGGCTTTTTGTTCTGCAGCAGACTTTCTTCTGGAATTTATTAGTTCAACAAGTTGTCTTGACTTCTCATCAATGGACAACACTTCATCTCCTCTGAGTTTACCTAACTTTTCCTTTAAAACTTCATCAGCATCAATCATATACTGAACATCTTGATCGTGATCAAACATTGCTTCAGTTGCTTGATTTGCAAGTCTTGTTTGATCAAGGAAATGAGCAATATCAACAATTTCTGATGTTTCATCTTCCTGTGCTTTATTAGCTACCTCTGCATCAAAACTAATCTGAGCAAGAACACTCTTCTTGTCCTTCTTTGGTGGCTCTTCTTCAATCATAATGCCCTTTGCTTTATCTTCCCTTTGCCTTCTATCATACACATCCATATCTTGTTGATGAGAAGTACCAATATTTTCAGCATCCAAATCTTCTTCACCCATATCTTGCCTCCCCTGAAACTCAACATTCTGTTCAACCAAAGAAATATTGGGGTCTTGATGCGTGCGATGTGTCGTTGCGGTTTAGCAGTATTAATGCCTACTCAAGTTTTAAATTTATATTTAGCCGACTTATCAATAACACACACACTTAACGAGCAGTGTACTCGGTCAGTATGAATATAATGGTAAGTAGAGTGTCGATCACTAAGAGTGGAACGTATTATCTAGTTATTCTAATCAGTATTTTAATATATTAAGTTAGCTATACAACCTAATCTAACGCAAGGGGGTTCAGCCTGAGAGACTGGCACGATTTGGTTGCAATTAAATAATAAACTAAACCAATAGGCACGAATCAGCAAGTAGCACACACGTACACAGATAAATACTTGAGACAATAAGAGGGCTGTCCTTATGATAAGTAGTTTGTCACTTGTTTTATTGCTAGTATTATATGAAGTGTATAGTTCGATGCAACGCACCGAGATTAAGTCCTTTCTCGTTGGTTCTAATCTTATCGGCGAGTAAACCCTTAATGATTACTTATGACTATCCTATTTATCTTTCTTCCTACTTTTCTACAGACCATAGAATGCATAGGCGATCTAATAAATAGGCGAGGGCAGAGGCATGGCGACCCGATCAACGCTCAGCTAGACACAGAGGTTATCAATGCACTAATAAAAGTCACCAAAGACATCAACATATAAACTTTAATTAATGAGAAAGCAGTTTTAAGGGAGTGCAATCTTTCCGTTGTCACATTACACAAGCCACCAATCTTGATGAATTAAAGTTTACTAACACAATAAAACAAAACTACTTAATGAATTAAACACATGCAGCACCTTCTTACAGCTCTTGTATCTTCGTTTGGGTGTGTCTTGTGCTGCTGCCTTGACTGAATTCGTCCTAGGGTTTCTGTACTTCGGTCTCGTATATAATATATGTCTCTCGAATTCGTCTGGTCTTGGGGTATTTATAGTTTCTGTCTGAGGGTAAGATGCGGCGCATCTAGTAAGTAGATGCGGCGCATTGACTTAACTTCGCGTGGGGTCCAAGATTATAATATTCAGGAATATTCGTACACCGCCAGAAGATGCGACGTAACCCCATAAATAGATGCGGCTCATGTCCTCTTGTATCTTGGATCGTATCTGGTGAAATATTGATAGTGATGCGCCGTATGTGATAAGCAAGATGCGGCGCATCTGGAGCAGAATGTCTTGATCTTGTACATTTCAGTAGACTCTTAACTTCTTGCATGTTTTGCTCCATAATTAGTCCAAAATCGCCAAGTTTCACCAAATGCTTGTTTTTAACTGAGAATTACAAAAGTAAACGATTAAGTATCAATTCTCATACATAATATAATAAAACAAGTCAAATTAATAGGATAAATGATAGTAATAAAATGTACTTATTTGAGTTCATCAAATATCCCCCCACTTGAACTTTACTTGTCCCCAAGTAAACCTTAGAATTAATCTTATGAAAATGTATCCTAAAGAATATTAGGATTTATTTTTATATTTAAGCATGTATTCATTTTTGTCATAATCACACAACTAAACACTTAACGAATTAGAAGTATAATAAAATAATTTGATAAAAGCAAATCTATTCGTTTAACTGTCCAGTCATGACGAATATTCTATCATAAGCTTGGCAAGTATACACATCTCCCCCACTAAAGCCAAGGAATAACAAGTCTAAAGCGGTAAAAAGGGTTTTTAGGCTTAAGGGTTAATTATTCTTAATCTCTATCGATCTCAAATTCCAGAAAAAGCGACAAAATCACAAATACATGATCGAATCCACGAACACGATACTTGCAATTGGTCAAATCCATAACTCGAATAGGCTAAAGATAGATCCAAACTTCACCAATAATATTATATCAAAAAGGGCGACAAAATCATAAATACATAGCCGAATCCACGACTACGATACTTAAGATTGCTCAAATCCCTAATCTCAATAAATCAAAGGTTTGGTTGGATAAAGAATAACACAGGGTATGGATAATATTTGGGATATAAATTGGTGTAAAAATGAAAAATAAACAAAACAAATAAATTAAAATCTTAAGTGTGGTTAATCACTATCCCAATCATCCCATGAATAAGACTCATATCATTGAATAACTCACGCTTTAACACTTGAAACACACGCTTTAGGTAGACACGAATTATACTCAACAAGATCTTAATCAAAGAATAAACCTTAGTCGGCGTTCCCATAACTGCCAACTCCCATTCAATCCATAAGTATAATATACAACAATTAGTGGTGATATCGACCACTTATTACAAAACTTTACATCGTTGGTTAAAACAAACATCCAACTTTCTTCTTTTTTTCTTTTTCTTTTCTCATTTTTTCGATTTTTTTTTTTTTTATTTTTTTTTTTTTTTTAAACTTATACATAGATGTGTAAAATTTCACCACATCACTATAATGATAATTCTGGATAATTTTTCCATACTTTTCATGACTTCAGAAATAACGGTAATAGTGAAAGTAGTAAACACACGAAAAATAAACTCAAAGATACAATATTTACTTTCACTCCAATTGCATTGTGCAATTTCCCGACCTAACCATAGATAATGAATTACGCACGCGAACACAGGTAATGTAAGGAAACACACTTTGCCTATAGCAATTAACCAACCACGGATTCTAATCTACAGGGTAGGCTAAGGTGTAAAGGTGTTACGAAACATTTTAACAAAGGTGTAAAAAAAAAACGAAAGGAATGGCTCTGAGTGTTTTTCTAGGGGTATCTTACTCTGAAAGTGAGAGTAACAAAAGGGTTTATACGGGGGTTAACTAACCAGTGTAGTTAGCTAATAACACAAAACATATAAAGGCTTTTGGGTGTAATCCTAGAATTTTACCAATTTAGACAAGTCATTCCAATTATATAAATAATACTTATTATGGTGGTCTCGAATAGTACACAAGCCAAGTTCTAAAGTTTACAAGTCACCGGCACACTCATAGATTTGTGAATTTTGAAAAATCACAATTTTTGAAAATAACGTCATGTGTGCAGCTATGCAACTTAGACTTTAAACAAAAACATGCTAAAAAAAAAATTTAAGTTTGATATATTAAGCACATTTTAAGCATATTTTGAAAAGTTTAGGACAAGTAAGTGTTAAGTGTTCTAATTCTCCAATCCCCCCACTTAAGTTAAACAACGTCCTCGTTGTTTGTATCAAAGGTTAAAAACTGGAAAATAAAAGAATTAGAACAGAAAACTCCCCTGAGATTTGCTCGGTATGATCCTCCATTAGTATAAGAGCAAAAATCATCTTTCTTGTGGATTAGAACGTTTAGGCTTCATAATTGATGTATCCACAGGAAATGCAGGAATCTATAATACCACCAAGGCTTCAAAACACACCTAAGGTAAGAAAGGTTCAAACTTGCATAACACATTAGTAGTTAGATAAAAATAAAACTTGAAAATTAAAATGAAAATCATCAGGTCAGTCGATGCGCCGTATCTTATTGAAGAAGATACGCCGTATCGATCCTGGAATAAATACGGATCAGAATAGAAGATGCGCCGCATCCTTAACCAGGGATGCGCCGCATTAAAATAAACTGATAAAAAGTTTTAAAGTCGAAAAGTAAAAATGCAGAAAAATAAAGATATGACCATTGCAGGAGATGCGTCGCATCTCAGGATTGAGATGCGCCGTATCCTCTGCGGCCTGACTGACTCGACACAAAAACAGAATAATTAAAAGATAAATCCGGGTTGTCTCCCGGTAAGCACTTGTCTTTATTCCAGAGTCTTCAAGTTAGAGTCACGTTCAGTTCTTTATTCTCGATCATTGACTCCCACATTGCTTACGTAGGATCCATTTAGCAACTAATTCGTCACGTATATATTCAGGTCCCAATTTCAACACTCCATTGTAGAATCCTTCCATCATTTGATATGGGTACTCAATCCCTCTCTTTATGTCATCATCACTAATAAAAAGGAATGGAGAGAATTTGTAGCAGATCCTATTAGTAGCATGTTTAAATCCAGGATGAGTTCGGGGCATCATATAAGTGATAACGTCGCTTCCACATTGAAAGGTGATCTTTCCTTCAAATCATTTTGCATTAATAGTGATCTCCCTACAAAATGGTTTTCCAACAATCACGTCACCCATATTGCTGTCACAATAGGCATTCATGTCTTCAACAACGGCGAACTCAGTTACAATAGTAAAGCGTCCAACGAAGATCGAGACATTAATGAAGGCACCAACTACATTCTTTCCCTTATGCTCCACTTTATTTCTCATAATAGAATTGTAAAAGCTTCTTGACATGACATTGATTGGTAAAATAGGAAAGAAATTAGCGTCAATACACTTGTACCCAATCATGCATGGGAATTGCAAATTGTAAGCACAATCGGCGTGTATCCTTCTACCGTAATCCCAAGAACCATCATATCCCTCAAATTCATCGTAATTCCTAGTAATAATAACGTTGACTTTTGGATTATCCAGAATTTCTCCTTCTTCTAACTCAGATTCCGCATCATCCATGAACAGGTCATTGGATTCTAATGGTCCATCAAGGTCATTAAGTTCAATGTAGTCCCCATCGTAACGCTCAGGTGATTTATCACGCACTAATACTTCATCCATAAAATTGGCTTCGAAGTCAAAGTCTATCAGTTCTCCAAATTCCTCCATTATCCCTCTGAAATATTCATGAAAGCATCAGTAGGATTTGTTCGCTAGAAGAGAGATTAATGAATATAGAAACGGATATAAGAATACAAATAGCTGATATCTGCAGACGATGCGCCGTATCCAAAAACTTGGATACGCCGTATCTTATAATCGTTAAAATTAAATCAGACTTTTATTCAGAAAATAGATACGCCGCTTAGAAATTCGAATGCGCCGTATCAATTTTAATTATCAAAAATCGATATTTATTTAAAATTAAATGCGTCGTATTAACAAAAGTTAATGCGCCGTATTTTCGTTACGTTTCAAAATATAAGATTTTTGATTCAGAAGATGCGCCGTATCGATAAGAATCGATACGCCGTATCTGTTTAATAATTCGAAAACTGTTTTTAATTAAAATAATAGATACGCCGTATCTGCTAAAGCAGATGCGTCGTATGGCGTTACGTTTAGAAAATTTTTTTTTATCAAAAACAGATACGCCGTATCTTGGGGAAAAGATGCGTCGTATCGAATTATTTAAACGCGTTGTATTTTATAAAAATTAAACGCAATACGCCGTATCTGAGAGATCAGATGCGCCGTATCGTTCGATTTAGCTCAGTACAATGATAGCAGAACACAGAAAATACGAAAAATTAAAAACAAATAAAACACACAAAAATAAACACAAATAAAAGCAAACAAATAACACACAAAAACAGAAAATATGCAAAATATTACAATGAATGCAAATTAATCTAATACACAACAGAATTAGCGGTTAGATAAAAAAAATTAAAAACCTAATTAAAATACTAATCAAATTAACAGATAATAACAATTCACTCCCCGGCAGCGGCGCCAAAAACTTGATGCGTGCGATGTGTCGTTGCGGTTTAGCAGTATTAATGCCTACTCAAGTTTTAAATTTATATTTAGCCGACTTATCAATAACACACACACTTAACGAGCAGTGTACCCGGTCAGTATGAATATAATGGTAAGTAGAGTGTCGATCACTAAGAGTTGAACGTATTATCTAGTTATTCTAATCAGTATTTTAATATATTAAGTTAGCTATACAACCTAATCTAACGCAAGGGGGTTCAGCCTGAGAGACTGGCACGATTTGGTTGCAATTAAATAATAAACTAAACCAATAGGCACGAATCAGCAAGTAGCACACACGTACACAGATAAATACTTGAGACAATAAGAGGGCTGTCCTTATGATAAGTAGTTTGTCACTTGTTTTATTGCTAGTGTTATATGAAGTATATAGTTCGATGCAACGCACCGAGATTAAGTCATTTCTCGTTGGTTCTAATCTTATCGGCGAGTAAACCCTTAATGATTACTTATGACTATCCTATTTATCTTTCTTCCTACTTTTCTACAGACCATAGAATGCATAGGCGATCTAATAAATAGGCGAGGGCAGAGGCATGGCGACCCGATCAATGCTCAGCTAGACACAGAGGTTATCAATGCACTAATAAAAGTCACCAAAGACATCAACATATAAACTTTAATTAATGAGAAAGCAGTTTTAAGGGAGTGCAATCTTTCCGTTGTCACATTACACAAGCCACCAATCTTGATGAATTAAAGTTTACTAACACAATAAAACAAAACTACTTAATGAATTAAACACATGCAGCACCTTCTTACAGCTCTTGTATCTTCGTTTGGGTGTGTCTTGTGCTGCTGCCTTGACTGAATTCGTCCTAGGGTTTCTGTACTTCGGTCTCGTATATAATATATGTCTCTCGAATTCGTCTGGTCTTGGGGTATTTATAGTTTCTGTCTGAGGGTAAGATGCGGCGCATCTAGTAAGTAGATGCGGCGCATTGACTTAACTTCGCGTGGGGTCCAAGATTATAATATTCAGGAATATTCGTACACCGCCAGAAGATGCGGCGTAACCCCATAAATAGATGCGGCTCATATCCTCTTGTATCTTGGATCGTATCTGGTGAAATATTGATAGTGATGCGCCGTATGTGATAAGCAAGATGCGGCGCATCTGGAGCAGAATGTCTTGATCTTGTACATTTCAGTAGACTCTTAACTTCTTGCATGTTTTGCTCCATAATTAGTCCAAAATCGCCAAGTTTCACCAAATGCTTTTTTTTAACTGAGAATTACAAAAGTAAACGATTAAGTATCAATTCTCATACATAATATAATAAAACAAGTCAAATTAATAGGATAAATGATAGTAATAAAATGTACTTATTTGAGTTCATCATCAACCAAAGAAATATTGGGGTCTTGATCAATATCAGCTGTCTTCCTCCCCTGTTTGGAAGAAACATCCATGTCATCATCATCTGAGCTTGTAGACTCCACAATATTTGCCTTTCTCTTTGCTTCAAGTGACTTGACTTTAGACTGCAATTTCTTCACTTTTTTAATGACCTTCTTGTAAGCAGTACTATACAACTGCTTTGTCTCCTTGAGTGCTTGCTTTGTCTCCTTGAGTTCTTGCTCTGTCTCCTTGAGTTCTTGCTTTGTCTCCTTGAGTTCTTTCTCCAACCCAGTCACCCTTTGAGTCAATTTGGTACAAATATCCATCAATTCCATTAATGACACTCTGCCCTCATCACTTCCAGGTGTGTTACCTCCCGATCGAGGTGAATCATGGGGCATTTCCCCCATATTTGGTTGTGAGGCTGATTGAGAACCAGATGAACCTGTGGGTGTGTGATGGGACTCAACTGGGCTTGTTGATCCTTCACCCTGAATGTTTTGATTTTGAACCAACATTGTTTCAAAAAGTGGAACTACTATCCCATTAAACCCCCTAGAAGCCATGCTCATGTTACTGAACAGTTTTTGAGTAAGGCAAGGAGTTGGATAAACAATTTTATGAGATAGAAGCAAACTTTTCCGTATATTCAAAACCGTTTGTATAAACCTTGGATACATTAAAAACTTGTATTTGTTATCCACATTTTTCACCATACCATCAAAAATTAATTTTGAAAAGTTAAAAGTCCTGTTTGTTGCTAAACAAATGAGAGCAGTTGCAATATTGCTGCTGAATTGCTCCCATGCGGTTTTCTTTGGACTTAAACAATGAAGGATGGTATGTATGAAGAATCTCCATTGTGGGTCAAAACATCCTTTTTGAAAAGTTAGAATTTGAGAAGATGTGTCATACCCCATTCTGGAAAGGTGATGAAAAATTTCAGTATTAGGCAAAGAACTAATACCATTTTCATCTGCTAAATGGAGATGCCTCCTAACAGATGCCTCAGTAATAGTTATTATTCTGCCATCAACTGTTGCAATTAACTCTTTGACTCCATTGTCAAATGTATTGGTAGTAACAGACCGCCAAAACTGTTTGATTTGAGAGACATAGATAGTAGGATCGACTGTAAGAGCATACCTGATGTGGGTATTGTTTAGAAAATCTATTATCTGGTGGAAGCGTTGACTCCCTTCTGGTTTCTCCAAGAATGCAACCTGGTTATGCGTATCACAAAACTCTAAATTTGCCATGAAAATTGAGTAAATGCTTGATTAGAGTGCTGGGTTATAATTGGACCTACTTCAATTAATTGTTTCTCAAGTTTGAAGAAATGGTATAAATTGTATAAAGAAAGAGAGTTATCCAATTTATGAAACCCTACTCTGTTCTAGAGTTTTTTTTAAGAGTTAAAGTAAAGTAATGAAAGTAGGTGGTCACATTTCTCCGATAAATGAAAGGGTCTTGGCGAAATTTTGTTATTTCCAAAGATTAATTTTGTCGTAAGTCCAAACTTGTTTTAAATCATAAAACGAGTATACCTTGTACTAATAAACGGGATTATGGGAAAATACAGACGATTACCAATCGACTCATCTTATTTGATATGTTTGTTGTTAGTTATCTCTTCGACTTGTTTTCGTCATCTCGTCTCGACTCGAGTTATTGTCAATACTCTTCTCGACTATTAATTCGGTTATTCGTTTTTTTGGAGTGAGTACTCGTGAGTCCGTGTTCTCTACCGTCACACGAATGAGGATACCAAACCCTTTTAAAAGGCTAAAACGAGATTATTTTTTGAAATGAGAATGATTAACTTTTGAAACCTCTTGCACATTTGATTTTTTTGGTGAATATCGTGCCGAGTACGTTGCGTTGCGATATGTTGCGTTAAATCGTTTGATACGATATTCATTTTCTTTAACTTTTAATTAGGGATAACCTCGATACCCGCGGGGAAACCCGAAAAACCGATGGATAATATTAATCGGGTATCCGGTGGGATATGGGGCGGGTACGGGTATATTATAAACGGGTTCGGGTACGGGTACACTAAAACCCACCACGAACCCGAACCGTCGGCTATAGTTGGTTTTCACCGCCACGTCAACACCATTAGATTTTTTTTTTTTTTTTTAATTTATTTATTATTATTATTATTTTTTAACTACAGTATTATTCTTTTTTTTTTCTACACATCCGATCTTGCCACTCTTAATTAAACCAAACCACCACTTGATCAATAGTAAAGGGGCAATTAATCCCTTCACCGATCAATTGTAAACAGACAAAAAAGTGAGTAAACCCTAATCAAAACACACATTCTTCTTACTCCCACGGCGGATTCCCACGGGTAACAGTAGGATCCTGGGGCAATTAAACCAAACCACCACTACTTGATCAATAGTAAAGGGCCAATTAATCCCTTTACCGATCAATTGTAAACCGACACAAAAATCAATAAACCCTAATCAAAACACACATTCTTGATTCTTCTTATTCCCACGGGTAACAGTAGGATCCTGGGCCACATTTCATTTCATCTTTGTCTTTTAATTTAGCTAATGGTAATAGTTTGAAAAACAGACGTGGCAAACAAAAACACGCAAACAATGAATCCAAATGACAACAAAGGTATGTTTTTTAATGTTTTCACATATCAGTTGATGATTCATTGTACAATAATTAGTAACAGGCTTTTGATCTATAAATGGTGATGTTTGGGGTTGTTGTTACCGATTCTAATGTAAAGCTGTGTGAATTTATTGTTGAATAAAGCTGTGTGAAGTTTTAATTGATTCAAGTTTATGCTTTAACAGGTTCAAAGACAAAAATCCCTAGGTCCAAATTCAAAATCATTTCCAACAAGGTATATACTAAAGTTGTTATGTGTTTGTGGCTAAAGTTGTATACCTTAATTATACCATTAATTAAATTTTTTGAGACAAATGGTATGTTGAACTATTAGGAGGTATGGGAAAACACAGATTGGAAGAGAAAGAGCCCTTTCTATTTCTCTAGCGATGAAGAATCTGGTGATGCTGACACAGAAGGTGTGAATTTATTGTTGAATGTAAAGCTGTGTGAAATTTTAATTTATTCAAGTTTATGCTTTAACAGGTTCAAAGGCAAAAATCCAAACAACAACAACAACAACAAACCCAATCCCGCCGGGGCAGGGTATGGGGGAGGTAGGCTGTAGACAGACCCTACCCCTACCCCAAGGTAAACCCGGGAGTAGAGAGGCTGCTTCCAAAGAGACCTCCGGCACTAGGTCCAAATTCAAAATCATTTCCAACAAGGTATACTAAAGTTGTTATGTGTTTGTAGCTAAAGTTGTATACCTTAATTATACCATTAATTAAATTTTTTGAAACACATATGGTATGTTGAACTATTAGGAGGTATGGGAAAACACAGATTGGAAGAGACAGAGCCCTTTCTATTTCTCTAGCGATGAAGAATCTGGTGATGCTGACACAAAAGGGGTAATAATGGTCCATTTAATAAGTGTTGTTTCGCTACCTTTATCACATTGTCAAGACTTAATCCATTATATATACTCGTTCACGCTTGTAGGTATAAAAATAAATTTACTCAGGATATTGTCTTGGGACTGCCGTATAATTAAGAAGATGTACCAACCGATGGCCGTGAAGAAGACTTCTCGTACATTAAATGTGTTGAGAATTATGTAAAGGTGGTGATCATCTCGACTATTATGAACTAGAGGATAATTAGTTTAATATGGTACTTAGTAGCAGTTATGAGTAAGAAGATGTACGTTGTATCAACCGATGGCCGTGAAGAAGACTTCTCGTACATTAAATGTTGGGCCGTGAAGAAGACTTCTCGTACATTAAATGTTGTGTTGAGAATTATGTAAAGGTGGTGATCATCTCGACTATTATGAACTAGAGGATAATTAGTTTAATATGGTACGTAGTAGCAGTTACGAGTAAGAAGATGTTGTATCAACCGATGGCCGTGAAGAAGACTTCTCGTACATTAAATGTGTTGAGAATTATGTAAAGGTGGTGATCATCTCGACTATTATAAACTAGAGGATAATTACTTTAATATGGTACGTAGTAGCAGTTCTGATATTTAATTTGGATAAATGTAATTATTAATGGTGCAGTAACTGGTAACTAGTGTAGTTTAACTCTGTATTTATTTTATAACTGTAATGATAGTATTTTGGTTTGTTAAATGGTAGCAATTTGTGTTCTTGCTGTGATGATTGCACAGTTAGATTTTATGGTAGCAGTTTCTGTTGTTGATTTGATGATTGCACATATTTATTTAATGGTAGCACTTTGTGTTCTTCATTTTTCATGTTGGTTTATGATTTAATGGTAGCAGTTTGTGTTAAATGGTGTCAAGTTGTGTTCATGATTTTGGTGTAATTGTGTAAATTTGAGTTCTTGATTTGATATGCAGTTTGTGTTCTAGATCTTTGTTCTAGATCTTGGTTCATGATTTGCGATTAAGATAATGATATATAACATTTGGAGCCAAAATTTTGATAATGGTAGCAGTTTGTGTTCTTCATTTTTCATGTTGGTTTATGATTTAATGGTAGCAGTTTGTGTTAAATGGTGTCAAGTTGTGTTCATGATTTTGGTGTAATTGTGTAAATTTGAGTTCTTGATTTGATATGCAGTTTGTGTTCATGATCTTTGTTCTAGATCTTGGTTCATGATTTGCGATTAAGATAATGATATATAACATTTGGAGCCAAAATTTTGATTTTTTCAAGTTTATGCTTTACTAAACAGGTTCAAATTTAAGGCAAAATTTTAAAATAATTCAATTGTTATTTTGAAATTAGAATTTGGAGCCAAAATTTTGAAATCGCCTAATTAATTAGAAGCGGGTACCAAGAATAAGGTACGATTCATCTTCTTCCTATACCCTCTTTTCTCTCCTAAAAAAAAAAAAAAAAAAAAAAAAAAAAAAAAAAAAAAAAAAAAAAAACTGCAAAGAAAACACAATAATCAATTCTTATATCACCATTACTCTCAAATCCAGAATCATTTTCTTGTACCCATTGTTACTCGAGAGTCATGGGAATTCAACCCATTGTTGATAATCATCTTTTGCTTCCTGCTGATAATGAACATGATGATAACAACATAGACTATGAATCCGAAAAGTATTCTGATGAGGAAGATCTAGATGCGCCTGGAACCAACCAATCAGATCGGATACTAGCTAAGAGAGGCATGACCAGGCTATTTAAGTTTCGCATGAAATATGGCAACCCTGGTGGAATAAAGCTCAAGGTAACCTTCGATGCATTGAATAGGGTATCAGGGCTACACAGAGCACTGTTTACGAGTTTTTTAGGAGATCTGGTTCGTGAGCACATAGGTTTGAAGAATCTTTCCTGGAGGAATGTGAATAAAGAAGAAAGAGATAAACTATGGACTGACATCACTGTACATATATACTATTGTATTTTTTAACCCAGTACTACATAATTTTATCTATGCAGTTACATTATGTGCAACTAATTAACAACATTGTCTTAATCTTTGCAGCGATATTTTGATGTTGACGTGACATTCAGAAAATTGGTAATGACTCGTCTTGGTAAACTGCTAAGGAATTTCAGAACGAAGCTCAGAGAAGAATACATTTTGCCCCACCTAAATACACCTTCCAAACTGAATGAAGTCCCGGCCAAGTATAGTCGATTTGTGAAATCAGAAGACTGGGCCGAGTTTGTAAACAACACGACCACCGATGAATACAAGGTTTTAATTAGTCATCTTTATTTAAGTCTATATGTCATTTCATAATTTTCAGTTTGCAGCATTACCACATGTAAACGCCTTATGATCTTGTGTTTTTAGAAGATAGCTGAAAAAGCTAAAATGTCGCATTCCAAAAATATTTATCAGCATAAAATGGGACGAGGTGGATATGTTTATTTGAAAGAGAAAATGGTAAGATCACATGTGTATGCACCTTTTCATATTTTCGTTTATCTTGTTTTAACTTTACATGTGTATGCATTTGATGTTTATTAGATCGAAAATAAAGAGATTGAAGCAGATGAAGAACCCCCGCGTGGTATAATGTGGTTGAAAGGAAGGGTAAACAACGATGGCGAATTTCCAGATGATGAGATCACATCAGTGGGAGATACACTTGTAAGTTTGACTGCAAATTCTATTATTATGCTTATATACCAGCAGGATTAAATGTGTACTAGCAGTAGTAAATTGTGTACTAGCAGTGGTAAACACTAGCCATATTTGTAATTGAAGTTCATGAGCATCACTAACTCCATCTGAGCAGCATTGACACAAATAAGAGCATCAATTACTCTAACAGCATCCAGAAGACTTTTAATCCCAACATTTCCTATATTTTTTTTTGCAGAAAGAATCTGATGACCAGATCAAGAAATTGTCCAATGAGATTACAGAAACAAAAAGAATACTTACTCAACTGATGGCACAGTTGAGTCAACAAGGGGTGCAGTTAAATTTGTCATCTCAATTGCCAGTAGCCTCAAATGCAAGCCAACAAGGGTCTACAGATTCCCAATCGCAAGGAAATGTGTCTCCAACACAAGGAGTACCAACAGTATGTATTTCAACATGTTTCTTGTTATTCTTTTGTTTATATAATGTAACGTGTTTTATATATACATATAGGAACCTGCTAAAACTGTCGGACCTAAGAAAAAGCCTAAGTCACGACAAAACGGGCCTCCAGATTCCCAATCAGAACAAAATGTGTCTCCAACACAAGCACTGCCAACAGTATGTATTTCAACGTGTTTCTTGTTATTCTTTTGTTTAAATAATTTCTGATATATGTACATGCAAAAATTCTTTTTTTAAGCAATTTAACTGCAAACTGTGGCACTTAAAGAAATCAAATATCGTTGCTTTGGGTACATACACGTGTTTTTTCAACGTACATATATATAATTCTTGATATATAATTCAATGTTTGATACAAGCGTCTTATGTTACTACAGGTTACACTGCCAACTACAATGCAAAAGAAAAGTGACAACAACTGTGGACCAACAGCACCATCGAAGCGCAAAAGTAATGTCTCTATTGAAGCCGTAAAGCAAGCTATGCCGGCGAAGAGTCAAAAGTCTTTAAATTATGGTACTTGAGAATTTGATTATGTACGACATTACAATTGTATATTCTGTTCAGTTATATACATTCGAGTTTTATTCAATTTCAAATTTCTTTTTGTTTATGATTCTGTTTTATATATATAATATACTCATTCCAGCAGCACTAGCATAGTACTAGCAGTAGCAACTCTGCTCCAACAGTACTAACTTAAAAATACCAGTAATAACCCTGTGACTAAAAGATGCAGTCATGTATTATGGTCACGCTTATCAACATTATTGGTCACTCTTTGTTTAATTCGATGTGTGACTAAATATTACAAAAGGCTACACAAACATAAAATTCAAGTGGCCATTGGATGATCAATAGTCACACAAAATACAAATTTCTTCACTTTAAACAGCATATGGTCACACTTATTAACACTTTTGGCCACTTTATGCTTAATTGTATGTGACTAAATACCCAAAACAAACATGCTTTGTGTGACTAAATATTACAAAAGGCCACACAAGCTAAATATTCATGTGACCATTGGATGATCAATAGTCACACAAAATACACATTTCTTCACTTAAAATAGCATATGGTCACACTTATTAACACTTTTGGCCACTTTATGCTTAATTGTATGTGACTAAATACCCAAAACAAACATGCTTTGTGTGACTAAATATTACAAAAGGCCACACAAACTAAGAATTCATGTGACCATTGGATGATCAATAGTCACACAAAATACACATTTCTTCACTTAAAACAGCATATGGTCACACTTATTAACACTTTTGGCCACTTTATGCTTAATTGTATGACTAAATACCCAAAACAAACATGCTTTGTGTGACTAAATATTATAAAAGGCCACACAAACATAAAATTCAAGTGGCCATTGGATGATCAATAGTCACACAAAATACAAATTTCTTCACTTTAAACAGCATATGGTCACACTTATCAACACTTTTGGCCACTTAATGCTTAATTGTATGTGACTAAATAACCAAAACAAACATGCTTTGTGTGACTAAATATTACAAAAGGCCACACAAACATAAAATTCATGTGGCCATTGGATGATCAATAGTCATACAAAATACACATTTCTTCACTTAAAACAACATATGGTCACACTTATTAACACTTTTGGCCACTTTATGCTTAATTGTATGTGACTAAATACCCAAAACAAACATGCTTTGTGTGACTAAATATTACAAAAGGCCACACAAACTAAGAATTCATGTGACCATTGGATGATCAATAGTCACACAAAATACACATTTCTTCACTTAAAACAGCATATGGTCACACTTATTAACACTTTTGGCCACTTTATGCTTAATTGTATGTGACTAAATACCCAAAGCTAACATGCTTTGTGTGACTAAATATTACAAAAGGCCACACAAACTAATAATTCATGTGACCATTGGATGATCAATAGTACACATTTCTTCACTTTAAACAGCATATGGTCACACTTATTAACACTTTTGGCCACTGTTTTTTAAATTGTATGTGACTAACTCGAAAAAAACAACACACGATGTGTGACTAAATCATCACAAACGTCACATTTATTATATTTTCATGTGGCCATAGGATGGGAAATAGTCACACATACTGATGAATCCAACAAAACTTGTGCCTAATTAGTCACACATATTCGGGTTTTGGTCACTCTTTTTCGATGAAAACGGCCACAAACTAAACAATGTGACCATATGATACCTACGGTGGCGCGACTTTTTGTCACACACACCCAAAAAACGTGTGTGACTATATGCATATAGTCACGCATTTCCAGTGTGACGATAGGCAGAATCTGTACCAGTGTATCGTTGACCTTATGTGCCAAAGTAGTTTTAGTAACTACACTTTTCATATAGAGTCGCCTTTTTAGGTTTAGAATCAGAAAATATCAAAGCTGATATATATTGGACAACACATAGACATATATATGATGCATGCATGTTAACGTGTAATGGTATAATGACTTAATGATTGTATGAATTACAAGTATGAAACAAGGTTTAATTATTAAGTATCTAATGAGTAATGAACATGTAGTAACTCATTTAGATACATGGATAGTTTTCTTTTATTAAGCTATGAACACTTAGATACAATTGGTGCAACGCACGGGTTTGCCAAAGCCTCGTATCCATAAAGATTGTATTATGTATGTCAACATCATATCCTATGTTACATTTCGTATTATACTGCCTATTAAAATAGCTATTCTTTGAAAAAAAAATTAAGTAAAACATTGCATAACAAAACCCACGTAAACGTTACGCGACAAGTTTGCAACAACATTACGCAACCAACATTTACTTACGACTTCTTGCCTAATAAGAATTACTACCACAGAATCCGCAAAAAACCAATTTGTGCTGCGCACAAACATTACGCACAAAACACATAAAACCCTTTCACTTATGATAAAAAGATTTTTAAAAATTACACATAAATTTGGCAATATAACATAACTAACCCTCAAAGTTTGCCAATTATGATAAAGATGCCCCAAATACACTAAAAAAACATTATCATACCAAAACATCTTAATTATTAAATAAATATATACAAGAAACTGGAAAACTTAAAATAAATATCAAAACTTCATTGCCTCCAACTTCACGATAAAAGATAACAGTGCACGAAAACGAACATGCTTTTTTGTTACCACGAACATCAACCGACCAACTTTATCCAACAAAATACATCCATGATCAAAATGACGAAAATTATTGCTGAACAATACGCTATGAACATTTAGATCGAGCCCGTGTGCATCGCACGGGTCTGAATTATATTGATATATTTAATTACTTTTCACAAAAAATGTGTTAACATCAAGATCTACGAAAGTATCTATTGTTTACGTGAGTTATTTAGTATTAAATGATAAATGTTCCAATATATAAAACTTATATTACAAACATTGACGCAAACTTGATAAAAAATATATAAACATCTACACAAACATTACGTACAAAACACGTAGAAATTCAACCAATGACCCAGCCGATGCATCGCACGGGTTCGTAAGGCCTCGTGTTTAGAAGAACAAAGTCTCTTAAATATGTTTTGTAAATGCAATAGTCATTCAAAAAACTCCTCTTAGCAATAATGGTGTTTCTTAGTCTTTAAATATTCAATTTTTGTCAGCTAGACGTTGACTTGACAGCTCTCATCACCCTGGGTTAAAATTTCACTCAGTGCCACGTCAGTAACACATCAGCTTTAACATTTTCACTTTTAACTAAAAAAAAAACACCTTTTATCATAACTTAACTTTAAATCAACTTTAACTCAACTATTTTCAAATTCAACCCCTAAACTAAAACTAATACATCATTTAATAAATAACATAATTTCATACAATCCATATAAAATTTATCCCGTCAAATACTAACCCTGTAAGTTTTAAGTTAAAAATTAAGTCAAGCAACCTTATACCATTTATTAATTTCATACAATCCATATAAAATTTCGTAACCCACTCCAAATTATCATACAAATTTCGGTAACTACCACTCATGCCCAACATTCATTTAAAATTCGTATAGAAGCCTAGTTAGATTAAATAATCAGCCCAACCATATTAAATCTTATGTAACCCTAATAATTATATATATTTCTTATAGAGCGACGGCTACGACGTCGTTTTTGCGTCGTTTTACTGTTGCGTGAACAGTAGCATCTTCGGGGTAAAATGTCGTGGGCCTGTGCTAGCCCAAATTTCGCTTCTACCTTGGCCCGTTTTTCATTGGCCCTGTTCAGAAGGGTATTATTAGGTTGTATATGGTGGAGGTTGTACTTTCCCACCTAACTATTTGATCGTATGGTGGAGGTTGTATTTCAGTAAAGCATACACGTGCACTTTCCTTGCCATTTCTCCGTAGGCCGGTTTGCATCGTACTTTCCCACCTAACTATACCATCGTATGTTAGAGATTGTGTATTATCTACTTTGTAAGGTTTTTTTTTTTTTTTTTTTTTTTTTTTTTTTTTTTTTTTTTTTTTTAATTATTATTATTATTTTTTTTTTTTTTGTGGTTGTGGTTGAGCCATTTTTTATAGCTACGGTGTCACTTTCATTACACCAAGATCTTCGGATGTCATCTTATCTAGATTTCATAGTTTATAAGCTTATCTTATACGCATTGCATTTCTATATTGTAGGTTTGATTTTTTCATTATATATATATATTTTTTTTTTCAGCTAAGGTTTTTACTATTGATGATTCTTTAGTTTTAGTTTTAGGGTTTTGTTCCTGTGGTTACTGCTTCTCTTAATTGGTAATTTTTTTATTTTAGATTTAGGGTTTTGTTGCTGTTGTGTAGACTTTACATCTAGGGTTTTGTTGTTGTTGTTATTATGCTATGCGATTTGGGATTTTGTTGCACTTAACTGTTGATTTTGCTAATTTTATGTTTTGAGGTTTTGGACTTTGTTGTTGTTGTTGGTCGATTTAGCCCTGTTTGTTTTTGCTTGATTGATCATTTTTGGACTTTATATTTAGGGTTTTGTTGTTATTATTTTGTTACACAGTTATTGCTCTATGGTATATATACTTATGATTCCACTAGATTAGTTGGTTGATTGTGTTTGATTGCTTTTATTTTTAGCTTTTTATAATTGATATATTATATATATATATATATATATATATATATATATATATATATATATATATATATATATTATATATATATATATATATATATATATATATATATTTCCTTCAAACAGATGGGATACTTTATGTCAAAAGTATTTTTGCTTTTGGTAGTCAGGTGTGATAGCTATTTGCGTTATGTTATTTTGTTATCTGATCACCAAATTGTTATGTGTTTATTCTATGTGGTTTGTAAAAGTTGTTAAACTGTTTATCATGTTTTTTTTGTAGGTTTATTTTATGTTGGAGCAACAGCTATTGACAAACCTTCTTATTGGGTTGTCAATGACTTTTATGGTATAACATCAGTGATTCTTTTTGCAAAGGTGTATACACTTTGTTGTGCTTTGTCAGTCTACAAGGTAAGAGGATTAAAGTTTAGTGGTCTGTATCTTGGCGGGGCAAGTCACTAGATTTGCAGCCATGCTGACCATATCCTCTTTTTATTATTCTTAGTAGGCTTATTTGTTGTGGGTGCATCCTTTGTTGCTCCATGTATGCTGTGCCTATGATGATTGCCACCTGTTTTCCTGATACAAATGAAACGGGGTGTGAAATATTGTCTCCATAACTTGGCGGGGAAAGTACCGGATGACATTACTATGCAACCTCGTTTCTTTGCAGCCATGGTGGAGTCAAAAATCTTTTGCACCGTATTTGGTTTAGAAATCTGAGGCTAAGAACTGCGACATAAAGCTCGATTTATTTATAACTGTTATGTCTGTTGTTGTTGGCAACATAAGAATTATATTATATATATATCTTATAGAGCGACGGCTACGACGATGTTTTTGCGTCGGTTTACTGTTGCCTCAACAGTGCTACTTTGGCGAAGAAATAACACGGGCCTGCGTTAGCCCAATTTCCGCCTCTACCTTGGCACATTTTCTTTGGCCCTATGCAGGATAGTGCTACGTCGTATTTGTTAGATTGTACTTTATGATGGCTACGACGTCATTTTCCGTCGTTTGTAAAAACACTTTTGTTTGCTTCACGTACAACATGGCTATAATGATTGTTACCTAATTCCTGACACAAATCAAGTGGGCTGTTAGATATTATCTCTATAGCTTGCCAGGGTAAGAACCGGATGGCAGTATTATGCAACCGTGTTTCTTTGTGGCCATGATGGATCCTCTAACTGTTTGTGCTGCTTTTTGATTTAAAAATCTGAGCCTAAAAACTGCTGCACATATACCTGTTGAACCCATGGTTTTAAAACTCGATTTAGTTATAATTGTTGTGCCTGACAGTGTGACAAAACATCGTCGGAGCCGTCGCTCTATAAGATATACTATTGCTATGTTATGTCACACTGTTATAAGTCATGTTGGTTACATTCATTAGTTACAACGAAAGTTGTGCTTATAACTGATGGAGATACTGCATGCCTGCAAATATTCACGTACGATGTTCATCAAAGTTGCCTATGATAATTGGTACCTAATTTCTGATACAAATGAACTGGGTTGTCAAATATTGTCTCCATAACTTGGCGGGGTAAGCACCGGATGGCATTACTATGCAACCGCGTTGCTTTGCAGCCATGGTGGAGTCTAGAACCCTTTTCTGACACATATAAATTGGGTGCAATGTATGTCAATGTCTGATATGCATAAGCTTCTAATACCATGGAAAGTGCACGTGTATGTTTTGTTGTTCTTGAAATGCATTCTCCACCATATGATGGAATAGTTAGGTGGGAAAGTACTATCTGACCAATACGACATAGCACCTGTTTTCTGATACAAATGAAGTGAGGTATCAAATATCATCTCCATAACTTGGCAGGGCAAGTACCAGATGGCATTGCTATGCAACCGCGTTTATTTGCACCCATGATGGAGTCAAAAACCTTTTGCAACATGTTTGGTTTAGAGATCTGAGCCTAACAACTGCTACATATATAGTTCTTGAATCTTTAAAAAAAATCCCTTGCTCTAGGCCAAAATCCTTCAACCTGTTTACGTTCGCTGACCCATATCTCTGACTTTGAAATGCATTTAATCTGTTTGTAGTTTGTTAAATCGGGTATGTCAAAACACTTTTCTTCACTTCACATATAGCAGGGCTATGATGATTGGTGCCTAATTTCTGACACAAATAAAGTAGGTTGTCAAATATTGTCTTCATCACTTGGCAGGCCAAGGACCGGATGACAATACTATGCAGCCATGGTTCTTTGTACACATGGTGAACCCTACAGTTGTTGCGCCGCTTTTGGTTTGAAAATCTGAGCCTAAAAACTGCTGCATCCATACCTGTTTAACCAATAGTTTTAAAACTCGGTTTGCTTATAATTGGTGTGCCCTTCAGAAACTGAGTACAGAGCCATGGCCTCTGCCACTTCAGAAACTCTTTGGATCTTAAAATTTTTAAAAGATCTAGACTGGAAATTTTTTTTACTTGCAAAGTTTTTTTGTCATAGTCAAGCAGCAATCAAAATTGCTGCTAATCGAGTCTTCCATGAGAGGACAAAAAGAACTTGGACAGGGAGGTAAGAACTTTTACCTTTGTTACCATGTTTCTACACCCCGCTATATTCATGATCCAGCTAAAAAAAGGACTTGGCCAGGGAGGTAACAACTTTCAGCTATGTTAGTCCGTTTGTGCCTTCTTAAACCAGCTGTCTTAGAGCACTTTTGTCTGCTACACACGCATCAGGGATATGATGATTGCTACCTGATTCTTGTCACAGATTTTATGATCCAACTAATAAGTTGGTGTTTCAGTTTGGTTATTCTTACTCACCTATTTTTCAGTCTAGCTGGCTTTTGCTAGATGACCATGTTTTATGCATCTTGGCAGGTTTAGTGGCACAAAGGCTTTTTATAGTCGGTCCTGTGCATTTAACCATAAGAGCAAATACAGATGTTCTACAGAGTGCCAGTATTAGCAAACGAAAACCATCTGGTATTTTTTTGTTTTCCAGTACTAACAATTGATGTTATGTGTCTGTGATAGTTATTTTTTCCTCGCATATTCATAGCTGCAGTTCCACGTAGGCCCCTGATCAATAATAGGGTACAATTCTTTAAAAAAAAATGCAAAACAAAAGAGAATGTTGTGGCAAGTGGTTTGGTGCAAATTACTTCTTCGCCATGTCCTCTTCCATTACCTATCTTTCTTTAATAATTGTACCGTATTGTTCATCAGCACCTTTTGTGGAACTGCAGTTGCGAATGTTCGGGAAAAAATTAACTCTCACGGGCACAAAACATCACCTTTTAGTATTGGCAAAGAAAGAAAACTAATTGCTCTTCATTTGCTAATATTAACAATCGATGTACATCATCTGTGGTTGCTGTCATGGTTAGATACGTGCGACGACTGGTCAGAACCTTTTGTGCGGCTGAACTTGCCAAGAAGCATAAAAGACAATTGTCTTTGGATACTACGTGAATCCACTTATATATATTTTTATTTTTTCCCAATGCTAACAACTTTTATATATTCAACAGGATAATTGTATTCTATGGAAACAAAGTAAACATCAAAAAATTGACGAAATCTATACTACATATAATACATGAAGCACTCTCTCTCTTAAAATTAAGACGTACAATTTTTAAAGCATATGGTACAATACTTTAAAACACAAAAACACTCTTTCTTTTAGTTTTAAATGAGCAATTAATGTGGTCCAGATTTTTAAATGAATACAAATACTAAAGCAAACGGTACAATTTACTTTTGCACAATTACACTAATAAATTAACTGATCAATAAATACAATTAATGCATACCCCTTACATAAGAAATACAAATTATCAAGCATATTGTACAACCAACTTAAACACGATTCCTACGTTAAATTTCATTAATACAAATAATAAAGCACATTATACAAATATTCAAGCCCAAACGGGCATGGGCCAAACGGGCTCGAGCCCGAACGGGCACGGGCCAAACGGACTCGAGCCCGAACAGCCACGAGCCAAACGGGCACGGGCTATACGAGCACAGGCCAAACGGACTCATGTTATACGAATCGCTTTAAAAAAGACGACAAAATAAATTCCTTAGTTAATGAGTTGAAATACGTCACATGAAATTTTTTATATCCGTAAATTTAGTGTCAAAAAGAACAAAATAAACTAAAATACATGATTCACCGGAAAATTTTATTTTAGGGTACCCGCCGCCGCAACGTGCGGGTACCCTGCTAGTATCAATGATGGATGTATGGAGACCAGGCTACTATTTCAGAGTATTCACATGGTCTACCCATCCATTGTTGATAGTTTGTGAATGTTTTTGTGCGCGTCAGCTTTTAGCACCTGTCTGCATCGACAAATTATACTTCAACTCAGATCAACATTGGTTGTTGCTCAGATTACAACACTTACTCTCTTTGGAACTCAAACCTTTTTGTTTTGGTGTGCCTCGCTTCATTTGGCATCTCGCTATATAACAAAAAATAAACAAAAGATAAGTATCCATAGAATTTACATACTTAACCAATTATACTACATGAATCCACACACACACACACACACACATACACACACACACACACACACACACACACACACACACACACACACACACACACACATATATATATATATATATATATATATATATATATATATATATATATATATATATATATATATATATATATATATTGATTTTCTTTTTCCTTTGCTAACAGGTTTTGTGTATTCAACATGATAATTGCGTTCTATGGAAACAAAGTAAATATCAACAATTGACGGAATATCTGCAATGCATGTAAGGAAACCAAGTGTTGGTCCACAAATTGTATATGGATCACTAAGTAGTTTTGAATACCTAGCAGATGGTTAGGATAAATCCGAACCAATCTAAGTGAGAAACCCTAAGTGATTGTTAATGTTAATGCGGAATCTTAACAAGAACAATTTAGAACACAAGCAGGGATATCACTAACTTCGTATATTGATATTCACTATTATCAATTCGTACAACTCACACACTTGCTAACAACCTTTAGGGATCCTTTTATAACACAAGGAAACCCTAGATGACACAGAAGATATACACAAATCTTCTATAAAGATACATACACGCAATGTATCTTTTCCTAATATATCTCTAACAAACTTTCCTATCTTCACGACCAGACCAGACTTAATAAGTCAACCAGACTTAACATATAACTACCAGACTTAATCATTACATAACCAGACCTAAAACACAAACAGACCTAACTTAGTAAACTACCAGACCTAAGTAGTCTGTTCTTGATATGCATCATAATTCCCAACAATCCTCCCCTAACTTGATCTTCATGCTTCATGAACTTCAAGTTCTTCTGATTTAGCTTTCTGAGGATTGAGTCTTGAACACTTTGAAATATATTTAGGTCTTGTTCCTTTCTAGCAGCTTGAATCTTTGATAAGCCCTTCTGATACAGACTTGACAGCAACAATGACTATATGTACATCAATTCATATTAAGTTTCATAGCTATTCTCATCACTTCCAGGTGTGTTAACACCTGTGAGAGGTGAATCATTGAAATTTAATGGATTTGATGTCTCTTTACCAATAGCCATTACTACTGGAGTAGCCAAATGTTTTGGTGTGCAAGACCATGGTACACTGATAACCATATGATTTTAAGCAAATCATCAGCTTATCAACGGATTTGTTAAGTCTTTACCAAAAGCCGTTTGCTTCTGGACTAGTCAATTCTTTGATGGAAAAGCACCTCATCATGGTGAATTGATTACCATTTATGGTTTTCCACAGCCTTTACCACAAGCCATAACCTTGTGGGCTAGCCAACTCTTCACTTATCTTAGATATGGTGAGTTGAATACCATACAATTTTTGGCAAATTGTCAGCCATAAACGGATTTGAGCAATCTTTACCTGTTAGCCGTTTGCTCAGGATTAGCCAGTCCTTGTGTTGATGAGACAAGGTGGACTGATAACCTTTTGATGTGTTAGTGCAAAGCACCTCCACCAAGTGAGAAGTTCCAATAGTCTCACTCAACAACTTGTGAAAATATACTTAAACCAGCATTGCCTATAAAAGAAATAAAAGATATAGATAAAACAAACCAAAATTTTTTTTTTTTTTTTTTTTTTTTTTTTTTTTTTTTTTTTTTTTTTTTTTTTTATCACAACTACAAGACTTTAAAAATTAACCTAAATACTGGTAAGTATTCATACTTTACATACTTCACAGTTTGACCTCCCCTTAGGCCAAACCTCCCCTTAATTCAAACTAGGGGTTCATCATACCAATGTTAACTACCAGATAATTGAATCTAGGACCATCAAATGCCTTAGTTAACAGGTCAGCAACATTAAAATCTGTATGTATTTTCTCCACTCTAATCAACTTCTTTTCAAAGCAATCCCTAATGAAATGATGCCTTATTTCTATATGCTTAGTTTTAGAGTGATATACTGGATTCTTAACAATACAGATAGTACTCTTATTATCTATGTGGATAACAGTATTCATAAAATTCAAACCATAGTCCAGCATCTGATTCTGAATCCACAAAACTTGTCCACAGCAATGAGCAGCTGCTACATACTCAGCCTCAGTAGTTGAATTAGCCACAATCGTCTGCTTCTTGCATTGCCAAGATATTAACCTCCTTCCAAGGAACTGACAACCTCCTGTTGTTGATTTCCTATCCAGACTTGCACCAGCATAGTCACTGTCTGAATAAGCTGTCAGGTCAAAAGCTGACTCCTTAGGATACCAAAGGCCCAAATTAGGTTTTCCCTTTAAGTACCTAAAGATTCTCTTCACAGCATGAAGATGTGAAGTCTTTGGTTGAACCTGAAAACGTGAACAAATACAAACTGCATACATAATATCAGGTCTAGAAGCAGTAAGATACATGAGAGAACCTATCATGGATCTGTAAAGATGCACATTCACATCAGCAGCATCTTCATCCTTTGTTAAAGGCACTTTGTTCTCCATGGGAGTGACTGCTGCCTTCACACTTGAGAATTCAAACTTTTTCAAAATTTCTGCAACATACTTGTCTTGAGAAATAAAAAGTCCATCATCCTTTTGCTTAACTTGCAATCCCAAGAAAAATGTAAGTTCTCCCATTGAACTCATTTCAAACCTGCTCTTCATTAATCCTTCAAATTCATCACACCAAGACTTTCTTGTGGATCCAAAAATGATATCATCCACATAAATTTGGACAAGAATAATATCCTTCTGATCTCTCTTGATAAACAATGTTTTGTCAATTACACCCCTGATGTATCCATGTTCTTCAAGAAACTGTGAAAGAGTTTCATACCAAGCTCTAGGAGCCTGATGAAGACCATATAGAGCTTTAATAACCTTATACACTTGATTGGGGTTAGCAGGATCCTCAAAGCCAGGAGGTTGATGTACATACACATCTTCATCAATAGTGCCATAAAGGAAAGCACTTTTGACATCCATTTGATATACCTTGAATCCCATATATGATGCATAAGCCAAGAATAACCTGATAGCTTCAATCCTTGCTACAGGAGCAAAAACCTCATCATAATCTATGCCCTCCTCCTGTTTGTATCCTTGAGCTACCAACCTTGCTTTGTTCCTTACAACCACCCCTCTTTCATCCCTTTTATTCCTGAAGACCCATTTAGTACCAATAACTTTAGCTCCATTAGGTAGGTCTACAAGAACCCATACTTTCTGTAGCTTGAACTGCAACAACTCTTCTTGCATGGCTTCTACCCAACTTTCCTCCCCTAAAGCTTCAGAAACTGTAGTGGGTTCACTTTGAGAAAGAAAGCAAGCAAATAAGCAATGTTGCTGGTCTTTATGGTTGACCCTTTGTTGTTGCTTGATCAGGCTAATGAGTGCAAGAGAAGCAGACTGATGTTGCACTCTACTTCTTGTTTGAACAGCAGACTTGGGGTTACCAATTATTTGGCTCTTGGGATGAATGGTGTGAATCCTGAGAGTGGGGGTTGGACTTACTTCCACTTCAGTGGGTAAGTTGTTGAAATCAGTAATAATACCTCCTTCATCATAGGAAGCCCCATTAAAAACACCTTCATTAGGATTAGGAAATACTTCAAGTTCTGGCATCTCAGAATCAGCACATTCAGCATTTGAGGAAGGGTCTGGTAGAACATCACTACCAGACTTAAAAAGTGAAGTACTGCTCATACTAGGTGATTTGACTTTGCCAGACTTAACTTCAGAGTCTGTTTTCTGAAGTGAAGAATCCTTGATCACTGCTTCAGCAGCATCAGACTTGTTCTCTGTGGATGGAATCACAACGAGCTCAGCCATGTCATCAATGTTCCCTGAATTTGAAGAATCTTTGGTACCTGCAATGTTAGTAACTTCTTGCGTACCTGCAATAGGGTTAATTTGATTCTCCTTGGAGACAGGAACATAATTCATAGAATCAGTCAAATAATCAATATCAAACATCCATCTATGACCAATTCCCTTGACATTGGGTTTTTCCTCAAGAAAGTTTACATGCAGATTTTCTTCTACTTTCTTGGATACTAGATTGTAAACCCTAAAGGCTTTACTGTTTAATGCATACCCAAGTAAAAACCCTTCATCAGACTTTCCTTCAAATTTTCCAAGAACACTTAAAGTATCAAGAATGGTAACATGACACCCAAAAGGTCTTATATGGCTAACAACTGGTTTGTGGCCAAACATAAGCTCATAAGGAGTTCTATTTTGAGGCTTGGTCACTCTAACCCTATTAAAGATGTAGCAGGCATTGCTGACTGCTTCAGCCCAAAATGTAGTAGGTAAAAGTGAATCTGCTAGCATAGTCCTAGCTGCCTCAATAAGTGTCCTGTTCATTCTCTCTGCAACTCCATTTTGCTGAGGAGTTCATGGAAGTCACAATCTCTTATTAAATGACTTAAACTTCCACACACAAAACATCTTTTAGGAGCATAATTGTAACTACTCCTACTTTCTCTGTGAACACTATTGCTTCTAGGTGACTCATTCAATTTAACAGATTCCCTAGGAGATTTTATGTGATTGACACAACTAGGTTTAACTGTTTCAGCCTTTTGTTCAGTCACTATAGGTTTAGGAACAACAGGTTCACACTTCTTAACAACCTTAGGTTCAGGATTCTCTTTTTCCTCATTGTTTGACTCAGATTTAGAGTGATCAGAGGAATTATCAATAGATCCTTCAGAGTCATTGGATTGACAAGAAGAATATCTACTAGATTTGTCCTCTGAGGTAGTTGATTCAGACACTTGAGGACCTTTCTTACCATACACAAAGAGTGAATCATCCAACTCTTCTTTTTCAAGAGGAGTATAGTCATCACTCAAAGGTGGTGGTACTCCCTTAAAATCACCAGTCTTAACAAACCTATTGTACAAAGGTTTATCAGCATAGTCCTCTTCTCTATTCTTAAATATATCCCTATTCTCATTTTCCTCATATCCTAAGCCACATTTTTTATTTGACTTAATTTGAGAATCCCAACACTTAAACAGGTTTTTATTTGAATTGTTCCATTGATCTACCCTTTTTCTCAGCTCATCCCTTTCCTTCTGAATTTTAAGCCCTAACTGTCTATACCTTTTAAGCTTCTCATCTTGTTCATATATCTTATTAGCTTGAAAGTATAGTTTTTCATTTAAAGCAGCATGTTGGTTTTGAAGGGTGACCTTTTGTGCCTCTAAAGTTTTCACAGCATTTTTATGTGCTAATAAATTTACTTCTAGATCACCTATTTGTTCTTGCTGCTCATCACATAAAGCCTTAACATGATTATATGAGTCAGTACATAATTTAGAGCATAATGATACCTCATTACCAATGG
Organism: Artemisia tridentata subsp. tridentata; assembly: GCA_021014915.2. Classification (NCBI taxonomy): domain Eukaryota; kingdom Viridiplantae; phylum Streptophyta; class Magnoliopsida; order Asterales; family Asteraceae; genus Artemisia; species Artemisia tridentata. The sequence goes on along the minus strand of CP139506.1, from coordinate 440,586,798 downwards.
CCATGAGAGCATGATCAGACTCCTCATTTACTCTTGGATGCTCACCCCAATTGACTCCTCCAGCTTCCATTGTCAGCAGACTCATCTGATTCTTTTCCATCTTTCCATCTTCAATTCTTTTCTCATCAGCAGACTTCTTCTCTGGACAATCTCTTGAAAAATGCCCATGCTTGTGACAGTTGTAGCATTCAACAGTCCTCTTTGTGTATCCCACTGGTGATTTGTTGTTGAAGTTGATAGTCCTACCATATTGCTTCTGAAATCGTTTGACCCTTAAAGCAACCATGGCAATGTGCCATTTTATATCCATCTCCTCAACTTCAGCATCATTAATTTGTTCAAGGTCTTCACTAATAAAGCTTTCATCTTCCGTTTGATTGGCAAAGAAAGAATGTATGACCTCATCAGTGAAACTTGAAGCAGACCTTTCACTTGAAGGAGTTTCATAGTTACCAGACCTAACACCAGATCTAACCTTGTAAGTACTGCTTTTGTTTTGAGATACAAAAGCAACATTTGAGGAACTGGTTGAACCCTGAGTGTTGTTACTGATGTCCCTTTCAAACATCCTGAGATTATTGTAAAGGTCATCAGGTGTCATAGAGTCTACTTCCTCCTTAATCCTCATTGCCACAGATACATTGCCCCATTCTGATGGTAAAGATCTAAGGAATTTGTGATTTGCATCCTCATTCGAGACTGCTGCACCATGAACTTCCAATTGTGTTAACAGATGTTGAAATCTGTCATAGCCCTTCTCCAAACCTTCAGTCTTTGAAACACTAAATGTTTCAAATTGCTGTTTAAGAACAGCCTTTTGCATCTTCTTGGAGTTAGCATTACCTCCAAATCGTTTCTTGATAGCTTCCCACATCTCCTTAGCATCAAGAATGCCATGAAACCTTTGTAGATGCTCCTTAGGAATAGCCATAAGAAGCAAGGTTCTGGCCTTCTTTTCCTTCTCCACAGCCCTAATCTCCTCAGCAGATACTGGTGGCATTATTCTGAGTTGCCCATCATTCCCTTGTGAAATTCTCTTCTTAGAATTTCCCTTCTGGATCACTTTCCATACATCACTATCAATGTATTCCAGATAATGTTCCATCTCCATGGCCCATATATCATATTCTTCTCTCTTCAGTAGTGGAAGTTTTATGTTTGAGATTGTGGTTGTGGAAGGGATGGGTTGTTGTTGTGTTTGAGAGTTACTGGTTTCGGTTTTTCCTTCATCTTCATGGTTTGATTGCTCATCCTCACTGTTATGGATTGAGAAAGTTTCAGGCTTATCGAGTTCAGACATTGTGAAGGGTGATTTGAGTGAGAATTAGGTTTTAGTGTTCTACGAATTCAGAGTCTCAACCTGGCTTTGATACCACTTGTTGGTCCACAAATTGTATATGGATCACTAAGTAGTTTTGAATACCTAGCAGATGGTTAGGATAAATCCGAACCAATCTAAGTGAGAAACCCTAAGTGATTGTTAATGTTAATGCGGAATCTTAACAAGAACAATTTAGAACACAAGCAGGGATATCACTAACTTCGTATATTGATATTCACTATTATCAATTCGTACAACTCACACACTTGCTAACAACCTTTAGGGATCCTTTTATAACACAAGGAAACCCTAGATGACACAGAAGATATACACAAATCTTCTATAAAGATACATACACGCAATGTATCTTTTCCTAATATATCTCTAACAAACTTTCCTATCTTCACGACCAGACCAGACTTAATAAGTCAACCAGACTTAACATATAACTACCAGACTTAATCATTACATAACCAGACCTAAAACACAAACAGACCTAACTTAGTAAACTACCAGACCTAAGTAGTCTGTTCTTGATATGCATCATAATTCCCAACACCAAGGCAGCCTGTTATCCTATTGAAGCAAACTAAACACCAAAAATAGACAAAATATCAGTGATGGATGTACGGAGACCAACCTGAAGTATTATTGTGTTGATATGGTCTGTGCATCCATCACTGATACTTTGTCAATATTTTTGAATAAATCCGTGGATTTCAGCGAAAATATTCGTTACTTCTTTGGGCTTCTTTTGCAATCATCAAGTCAACAGATCCGATATATACGGTACGTACGTCTGCTTTTCAAAGGTATAAACCTTAATTTTAATGAATTTAAATTTGAAAATTATATCCGTTATATTATCAACTGACTTTGTAAAACTTAGTGAAAGATATAATTGTCAATTCTATAAAAGTGTTTCAAAGAGAAGCTGAGAATGGCAACTTATGTACTAGGTGACTACATTACTTTGTGGATGAATGGTTTAATTTAATAAATGAGCCTGGAATTTCAACACAGTTACTTATTCTATATTCCCATACAGTTCCTTTTGCTATTTTAACAATCTAGCAAATTGCCTGGTGCAGGCCTTTGCACAAAGGGAGTTGAAACATCAAAAGGAACTGTAAGGGAACTTAGAAGGGTTAACTATGTTGCTTTTTAAATTCCATTCTTTTTTATGACTTAAAACCATCCGACTACAAAATAATGTACGCATACACAGGTTGCTACATTCGACTTCACCTTGAAAACTTCAATTATTAGGGCACATCTATCTAACAATGTAGTTGTGTTACAATGGTTAAATTGGCCGAATTCACTAAAACTATTTATCTATCAAATACATCAATAGTTTTAGAGAACTCAGTCAAATTAAGCAATAGAACCCATATACATCGTTTGATAGATGGCCTCTAATAATTGAGGCGTATTAACTGTGATAATGATATAGTGTGTGTTGTTCATGACAAGCCACACTTCTTGATTATCCCATTTAACACGCATCCTAATACTCACATGCTTTTCTACAATGACCATATTTTTCTTCAGCACACCTTCGCACTTTGAGCTTCCCTCGAAAGCCCATCCCTATGTAACTGTGATAGCGATGGATTTCTCACAAACCTTTACACATATTTCATTAACATGGGAATGGGATTTCGAGTGGAACCTCAAAGTCCGAAAGTGTATCGTCGTACCAACAACGATCACATGATTGCAGCCAACGTGGTTGGTCTGACCTTCTGCTCGAATTTCTTTTGGTATTTAAACGGCCTATCAATACGTCTGGTGCAGACCATTGTTTAAAGACCGTTTAAATAACAAAAGGGATTTGAGAAGGAGGTCAGAGTTTCCACCATACATTCAATTATTCCATTCAACTTCAAATGCAGGTGACTAGATATGAAAACACCTTATTTTATAATATTTTATCATTCAAAGATGGTGCAGGAGATAGCAAAAATCCTAACGCCTGCGTTAAAAAAACGGTTTTTTACCATGAGAACAATAAAGACTACATGTTATTTTTCCATTTGCCGATACTAATAGTTAATGTTCTACGGCCGTTATAGTTAACTTTTTTTTCCATATTCAAAACCGCAGTGGCACAAAAGGCTCTGGTCAACAATAGGGTTTAATTCGTAAAGAGAGATGGCAAACCGAAGAGAACGTTGTGACAAGTGATTTGTAGCAAATTACTTCTTCACAGTGTCCTCTTCCGTTTCCCATCTTTCTTTCGTAATTGAGCCTTACTGTTGACCAGAACCAATTGTGTCACCGCAGTTGCAAATATGCGAAACAAAAAACAACTCTGCCCGGCACATAACATCAACTTTTTTGTATCCACAGGTAAAAAAATAACGGCTATCTTTCGATGATTTTATGGTTTCAGGTTGTTTTCCTTATTAAATGCGTTGGGATTTAGTGCTTTGTTGGTCAGCAAAAACACAACTACAGTTCCACTTCTCCTTTCCCAGGTAAAGAAAGATCTCAATTGAACATTACAAAAGTCAACTTTATACTCATTTTAACCAGCTTTCTGCTCACACGACCATATGTTTTCAGGTTTATCCATCTTCGGCCACTGCCTACTGTACTAGTCACAAAGGAACAAAGACAGAATGTACACTCATTTGGCTATACCAGATCTTCATAGGTAACTGTATTCAATAGTACGCATATTTGATAGTGCCAGTTTTTCCTTGCGCCTTTTTTTTTAATGAAATTTCAAAAATGTGTTATTTCTTTATGTTTCTTTTAATAGGAGGATACGTACTTGAGGTTGCTCGAAGTTAAATGGCGTAAGCGGTTATTCCAGATTTACAAAAACATGAACAGATCGTGCTACATTGTCGATGCTGAAACGTAAGTTCATATGCTTCATGCTGGCAACTATTCACCATAAACTTGGAAGAAAATCAAGATCACTTTGTTTTTTTGTAAATCCCGAATAACTGCTTAAACTATTCGAACCGCCCACCTGTAGCTGATCTATGGCCACATTGGTCAGTACTAACATTGTCCTTTCATTTTCTATACTAGGTTTGACCACCCATATCCCTCGAAGTAAGTGTCTCATTTCTTTTTTTTATATGCAAAGCGTTAATCTAAAACTTAGTATACTTACCTTTCGCTATTCCCCATTTCTTACACTAGGGAGCTGGAATCGATTGCACCTGCACAAGCATGTGGATTTCGTAGTTGATTGATACAATTAATGGCCGAAAGGTAATCTAAGACTTACTATACTTAAGCTTTTGTTGCTTCTGTTAAAACCTGTAGTGTTTCCAAATGGGTTAGTAGACATTAGTACAGATTTGGCCTACGGTCACACCAAAAAATGTGTAACTATATGCATATAGTCACACACGTTTTTTTGGTGTGTGTGACAAAAAGTCGCGCCACTATAGGGTCTATATGGTCACATTGTTTAGTTTGTGAGCGTTTTCATTGAAAAAGAGTGACCAAAACCCGAATATGTGTGACCAATTAGGCACAAGTTTTGTTGGATTTATCAGTATGTGTGACTATTTCTCATCCTATGGCCACATGGTTAATGAAATAGAGAGCCATTTGGGATGGTTCAATATTTGGGAATTGGGAAGGAGGGCAATTTGATTTTGGGGGAAAAATTTAGGCGGGTTTGTGAAAAGATGAGAAGAGGGAAATTTTATTTTGGGAAAACTAAGTGCGGTACATGTATAGTCACTTTTAAATAATGTGCGACAAACTTGACTATATGATTTAGTCACTTTTAAATAATGTGTGACAAACTTGAGTATATGATTTAGCCACATACACAATTACTTCATGTGACCATATATGAATTTTGGTCACACTTTTCAATTGTGTGACATATATTTGTCACATACATATATATATAGTGTGACTAATGTTTTAAACTTATTTGTATCCGTCACACGTCCTAAATTATATGTGACTAAATAATTAAAAAGAAAATTTACAAGATACCTCTAGTCACGAAAATATTCAAATGTGTGACTGTAGCCTCAGTTGGAAAGAGGAAATGGTTACACAAGTCGGATCAAGTGTGGCTGTTTATTTTATTCTGGTACATTTAGTCACATAAAAAAGTTACTGTGTGGCCGTTCAAAAAACAACATGTGTGACTAAAACCCATTTTTGTACTAGTGAGAGGAATCAGTAGCTAATATATTTATGACAATGTACATCTGTTTCTTTAGCAATTACCTCTTCACGTAGGTTCAGTCCATTTCAGTATAAAAGCGACCACATGTGATGCACATCACGTGTCAATATTATGAAATGAATACTATATGCTATTCTTTATTTGCCGATACCAAGCACTGGTGCTTTTTGTCCTTTATGCCGGGTTTTTTTCGCATGTTTGTACCTGTAGTTCTACAAAAGACGCTGATGAACGACAGGGTAAAATTCTGAAAGATGGATGAGAAATATAAGAATATGGTGTGACAAGTGATTTGGTGCAGATAACTTTTTCGCCCCATCCTCTTTTTTTGCCCATCTATCTTTCAGAATTCAATCATATTGTTCATCACGGCCTTTTGCGGAACTGCATTTACAAGTATGCGAAAACAAACCTACCATGTGAGGCACATAACACCAACTTTTAGTATCCGCAAACAAATAATACCAGATACTCTTCGTTTCCTGATATTCACAAGTAATTATTCTTGAGTTGTAAGTTCCAAAAAATTTGTCTCCTGTTTTTACTATCACATGGTCACAGCCAAGATGGTTGGCCTTATCTTCTCTTTGAATTCCTTTTGGTATTTAAGCGGTTTATCAATACGTCTGCTGCAGACCATTGTTTAAAGACCATTTAAATAACAAAAGGAATTTGAGAAGGAGGTCAGAGTTTCCACCATGCATTCAATTATTCCATTCAACTTCAAATCTTGGTAACGAGATATAAAAACATCTTATTTTATATATTTTCATCGTTAAAATAAATGAAAGTATTTTTTTTATGTATGGCAAAGGCAACCGATGAAATTTTTGCATTCAAAGATGGTATAGGAGATGACAAAAAACCAAAGACGTTTGCAAAAAAAAAATACAAAATTGTTACCATAAAAGCAACAAAGAGTCGCTGATATTTTTGTATTTGCCGATACTAACAGTAGTATTCTGTTGCTGTTATAATTAAATTTTTTTGCATATTCATGATTACACTTCTATAAAAGATCCCGATCAGCAACATGATACAATTGCTGAAAAAAGATGCAAAACCGAAGAGAATGTTGTGACGAATGATTTGAGCCAAATCACTTCCTCGCAGTGTCCTGTCCCGTTTCCTATCTTTCGTTCATAATTGAACCATACTGTTGATTTGTACCTTTTATATATCTGTACTTACAAATATACAAAAACAAAGCAAGTTTTATAAGTACAAAACATAAACTTTTAATATTGGCAGATAAAGAAAAAATAGCTAATCTTCGGACACTCTTGAGATAAACTTTTTTTTATCACACGCCTTAGGCATTTTGTTATCTCCTCTACCATCTTTGAATGCAAAATTTTTATCGCATGCCTTTCCCGCAGCACTGATCAACAATAGAATAAAATTCTTAAAAATTAGTTCGAAACGGAAAAGGACGGTGTCACAGGTGATTTCGTGCAAATTGGTTTCTGACAAAATGTTCTTTTCCCCGTATATTCAGAACCTCAATTTGGCACACTCTAACATCGATCATACACAACAAAACCAGTCAGCAGGCCTTCATCAGCAGTAGGATACGATTCTAAAAGATTAGTGCCAAATGGAAGAGGATCGTGTGACAAGTGATTTGGTGCAAGTGACTTCCTCGCACCATCCTATTTCATTTGCCACTGATCTTCCAGAATTGAGTCATATTGTTAACCACGACTTTTATATAGAAGTGCAGTTACGAATGCCAGGTAATCTTCGCCACTATTAAAGCCATAAATTTTGTTACCGCTTATAGGCAAGTTGTCATTTCATTATACTTTTGCCAATTTATTGCAGAAGTTACTAAAATTCCACAAGAGGCCTTGCTCAACAGTAGGATACAATTCTGGGAGATTGGTGCAAAACGAAATAGCATAGTATCGCAAGTTATTTGGTGCAGATTACTTCTCTACACTATCCTATTTCGTTTCCCACTGATCTCCTCGAATTTAATCGTATTGTCGACCACGCCTTTTTGCCAAAGAAACATGCAACGTTCAGTATAGCCGCCTGGTCTTACCTTTCTTCTCCACTTCTTTCTGTTACTCCAGTAGCTTGCATTTGCAGATATGCAAAAAACAAACCAGTTCTTACAAATACAGACCACTAAATTTTGATATTGCCAAATAAAAAAAAAAAAAAAAAAAAAAAAAAAAAGCTAATCTTTTGCCACTCTTGAGATCAATTTTTTTTTTACCACACGCCTTAGGCTTTTTGTTATCTCCTCTACCATCTTTGAATCCGAAAAATTTAACGCATATCTTTGCCGCAGCAATGCACGTGGCAAGACACAACTGACACAGGCACACGGGCTGGCAACTCTAAAAGTGGCAACACGCAGGTAACAGTTTACTATCATATAAACAATTCCCTTTCTAAAAGTTAATGAAAAATTATAATTGCCGATTCTACAAAAGTGTTTTAAAGAGAAGTTGAAAATTCCAAGTTATGTATTAGATGAATACATTATTTTGTCAATGAGTAGTTTCATTTAATAAATAAGTATAGAACTTCAACATACCTACTTATTCTAAGCTCCTATACAGTTCCTTTTACTATTTCAACAATCTAGCAAATCACGTGGTGCAGGTATTTGCACAAAGAAAGTTCAAACATCAAAAGGAACTGTAAAGGACCTTAGAAAAATTAGCTATGTTGTTTTTTAAATTCCATCCTTTTTTATGACTTAAAACCATCCATCTACAAAATAATATAGCCATACATAACTTGATAAATTGGACTTCAGGTTGAAAACTTCGATTATTAGGGCAAATCTATCTAACAATATACATAGGTTCTGGCCTAATTAACAAATGGAGCCTATATGCATCGTTAGATAGATGAGTCATAATAATTGAAGCATGTTGATGGTGATAATGATATAATGTGCATTGTTCATGACAACCCACTTTCCTTCATTATCTCATTCAGCATGAGTCCTAATACTTACATACTTTTCTAGAATCGATTCATAATACCGGTTCCGCATACTACACTGATCACCAATAGAATAAAATTCTCAAAGATTAGTGTGAAACGAAAAAAGATGATGTGACAAGTGATTTGGTACAAATCACTTCTTTGCAACATCTTGTTTCATTTCCCACTGATCTTTGAGAATTCGATCATATTGTTCATCAGGAGGTGTTGCAATACTACGTTTACGAATACGCAAAAACATACGTGTCGTGACAGATACGAAACACGAACTCTTGCTATTTATTTACTAATATAGAGAAGCTGAACTGATTGTTTTTTTTTTTTTTTTTTTTTTGGTACCAGTAAAGAATAATCGGATGGCTTACAGAATCAACAAAAGATAAGTGCTACTACAATTTGCATGTTTCAGTGCCTTTTTCCTTTTTTTTGCTTCCTAACAGATTTTGCGTATCAAACAGATTGAAACCTATGCCGCCAGATTCTTCACACGTAAATTCATGGATAATCCTATGCCTTTAATAAACCAGATCATACACAACAAAACTGTTGCTTTCTGACAGAATGTTCTTTTCCCTGTATATTCGGAACTCCAATTCATCAGCAAGCCTTGATCAGCAGTAAGGTACAATTCTAAAAGATTAGTGCCAAACGGAATAGGATCGTGTGACAAGGAATTTGGTGCAAATGACTTCTTCACACTATCCTATTTCATTTGCCACTGATCTTCCAGGATTTAATCATATTGTCAACCACAACTTTTATATAGAACTGCGGTTACAAGCACAAGGTAATGTTCACTACTATTAAAGGCATAAGTTTTGTTACCGTTTATAGGAAATCCGTTGTTTCCTAATACTTTTACCAATTTATTACAGAAGTTGTTATTACGGCAACATCGTTCATACAAAATATCTGAGAACCAAAAAGGAAGAGACGAAACCACTGCAACAAAAGAATCCGAAAAGAAAAAAAATAAGAACTCCTAGGTATGTTGCCATTGAAGCTCATACGATTTCTCCCGTTTTTCCGTAACTCAAATTCCACAAAAGCCCTTGATCAACAGTAGGGTACAATTTTACGACATTCGTGCGAAACGAAATAGCATAGTATCACAAGTGATTTGGTGCAAATTACTTCTCTACACTATCCTATTTCGTTTCCCACCGATCTCCTCGAATTTAATCGTATTGTCGACCACGCCTTTTTGTCAAAGAAGCATACGCCGTTCAATATAGCTGCCTGGTCTTACCTTTCATCTCCAGTTCTTTTTGTTACTCCAGTGGGCTAGCAATGCATCTAGTGCAAGCCATTGTGTAAAGTCCAACTGAACTAGCAAAAGGAACTGGAAAGAGAGGTAAGAACTGCCACCTATGTTGACATTCGGCCCATAAACAATAGGAATTTCTGACGGATATAAGCATTTACATCTTCGATCATTGTCATTGCTAAATTAATTCTCCTATATTTTTTTTACAAATTTACCTATGCTTAAATACAAAAAAAAAAAAAAAAAAAAAAAAAAAAAAAAAAAAAAAAAAAAAAAAAAAAATTTGCAGGATGACGCAAGCATCGCTGTCTATGAAGTAGGATTCCACAAGTTGCCAAAAAAACATTGCAAAAGAGGTAAGATAAATATTTTGCTCACAAGATGCAAAACGAAATGAGGAATTGCATAGAGATCCACCCCTCGCAGACTTGCAGTGCACCTTCAGAAAATGCAACGTGTTACACCTGAACCATTCAGTTAATGTTAGTTAATGTTGTTCCTTTGTAGTGACAGTTATCTGTGCTTCGTTTTACTTCTACCAGTAATCAGATGCGATGTTAACTGAATGGTTCAGATACAACACGTTGCGTTCATCATCTTGAAGAGAAAACAATATTTTATATACACTTACTGATGCAGTAAAAATCACCCATCAAAATCTTAAAAATTCTTTGGCAAATCCTCATTTCGTTTTACTTCTACAGGTCATCAAGTGCAGGAGCAAGACAACATCTGATTTAAAGGAACAGCTGCAGTATAGCAAAGAAATAAGCTTATGTTTTTTGTTGTTTCTTCTTTTGAATATGTCATAATTCTCCCGGAACTTGCAATCGTTTCCTTCATTGTATTTAATACATCGTATTTTTGGACAATATAGTTTACATTTATGTATTAAACATGAAATTTAATATCAGATTCAAATATTCATGACATGTTATGCGTTCATCTTTAAAACAGCTCAAATTATTATGAAGCATTATTGTTGTATTTAATATTTTGTTCTCAAGACATTATGAAGCACATGTGTTCGTATAGCCTATGCTGTATCCGGCTAAACTGCACTATTAATCACATTATCAGACAACTTCCTGAATAAATTTCTATCGATGAATTGAATCTCAATTCCTGTATACTAATCAGTATTCTTGCCACAAAAGAGAAGGACCAAATCAACAGCAGAAGTTTGGACTAATAGTTGCTTTCTATTATCAAATTATAAAGTACTAATACAAGATACATTTACTACTCTTTATAAAAGTGAAAATAACCGACTATCATGATTATTACATAACGAGCGGGGAAACCCGCGCGATGCTGCGGGATTTCAAAAAAAAAAGAAAAAAAAAAAAAAGAAAAAAAGTACTGTTGCAGCGGGTTGTTCAGATAGTTGTTTTTTGTTGGTTTTGTAGGTTCACAATTATTTTGTATTTTTATTTTTTAAATTAATTTTTTTACAAAAATTAATTTTAAAGTTTTTTGATTTTTTTTTTTTTTTTGAAAATATTTTTTCAATTTTTTTTTCTATTTTTTCGAAACTATTAAAAAAAAAAAAACACATTTACTGTAGTATGAACATTAAACACTATTCATGCTACTGTTCATTTTTTTGCAATGCAACAGTTGTTGGTGTGTTGTTGTGTGAGGCCCAAAATTTTGGGTTTTAGTATATATATATATAATATGTTAATTAATTTTCAAAAAAAAAAAAAGAAAAAAAAAAAGTACTGTTGCAGCGGGTTGTTCAGATAGTTGTTTTTTGTTGGTTTTGTAGGTTCACAATTATTTTGTATTTTTATTTTTTAAATTAATTTGAAAGGTTTTTGATTTTTTTTTTTTTTTTTTTTTGAAAATATTTTTTCAATTTTTTTTTAATTTTTTCGGAATTAAAAAAAAAAAAAAAAAACAACATTTATCGTAGCATGAACAGTAAACACTGTTCATGCTACTGTTCATTTTCGAGATGAAACAGTGTTTTGTGAGAGTGTTGTGTGGGGCCCAAAATTTTGGGTTTTAGTATATATATATATAATTTCTGACACAAAATGGGGTGGGTTGTCAAATATTATCGCTATAACTTGCCAGCGTAAGAACCGGATGGCAATATTATGCAGCCGTCTTTCTTTGCGGCCATGATGAATCCTGTAACTATTTTCGCTGGTTTATATTCAAAAATCTGAGCCAAAAACTGCTGCACATATACCTGTTGAACCCATACCTTTAAAAATCGTTTTTTTACTTATAATTAACTTGGCAGGGCAACTAGCAGATGGCATTAGCATGCAACCGTATCGGTTTGCAGCCACGGTGGACTCTAGAACCTTTTCTGACACATATAAACTCGGTAGAATGTATATCAATGCCTGATATGACAATGTATCTAAAGCTCCGATATGCAGAAGCTTCTGATAGCAAAGAAAGTGCGCGTCTATCTTTTGTTGTACTTGAAACACAATCTCAACTATAGGATGATATAGTTAGGCAGGAAAGTGAAATGTAAGCAATACGACGACCACGGGTATGCATTAAGCCGGCTAAAATGGCCCAAAGTAGCCTAACATAACTGAAAACAAACGAATACAAGGATCAACCAATAAACAAATTCCGAACATGTTTAACAAAACCGGAAGTCATTTGTTACCAAATCAACAACTAATGAGCAAATGGCAAATTGCCATTCACCAAATCTGACCAAACTTTCAACCGACCCATTGACAAAGAATCACCTGATCAAACGTTAGCATATTTAATACTGATTCAGCCAATCGCCAATATCTATGAACGATTGAATCCAAAACCAAATCGACAGATACAACGTGCAAATAATCGATGCAAAAAAACAAACGTTATATAATCTCTACATAAACCGATCAACTCAACATACAAATTAATCACAATTAACAAACACCTTCAACTTTTCAAATGACCAGAAGCAAAAAACCAATCGAACAATAACAAAAGATGTAAATAGATAATAAAGTTCATAAAACGTGAGGCAAGACTCACCATCAAAACGTACAAGCCCCCTACCAAAATAAACTAAACACCATGACTATCATCCAAATCCAAAACACATAAAACTAAAACACATATTCACTAACCCAAAAGAAAGCGAACAACCAGAAGCTTCCACCCCTAATCATATTCCTTCAACACAGCCACGGTCTCCTCCTTCTTAGCTATCAGGGCACGGATTTCAAGCAAAATGCCCTTAAACGACTCCAACAGACGTCGTTCCATCACCTGAATCTGACGAAGAGACTCATACACATCATCTGCAACATCCTCTTCATCAAAGTTTAATTCCAACACCTCTCGCATCCTTTCATTTCGTGTATCGACCCCCAAGCGCAACAGATCCCTTTGCTGACCCAGCCACATAATCGCCGCCTCATTCATCGGTATTTCTTGAGCCATCAAAAACTTGAAACAATCATGCAACTTCTCTGAACCACACATGTCCTGCGATTCCTTAAGATATGGAGTTCCTGCCATTTTTTTTGGAGATAAACAACGCTAATTTGCTAATGGTTTATGATTTATTTGTAGAACAATCAAACTAACAAAATGAATAACTCTCAATATATAGAAAGGAGTGCCTATTAATTACCTGTGAGAACACTTGATTACCGAATAGACAGAGATGTGAAAGGGTTGCAGAAACTCAAAGGTCGAAATTCCAATTACCAATCTCAATGAAGCTTCCCACATAATTATTTAATACACTCAGTATTATAATCAACAAACCAGAACAAAGAATCATTGTTTCATCTTGCATTGATTCAATCCAATTGTGATAAGTCATTGCTCCTTTAATTTTGTTTATTTCATAGCTCCTCCTCCTCATTGTATAATAGTGATATTAATTTTTTAAATTTTTTTTCCAAGTAACAAAAAACCCCCTCAAGTTTAACACTCTCATCTATAAGACCCTTACAAAATATATACATCCTTAACGAGCCGACAAATTTAAACAACGCGTAGTAATACAATTAAAAGCGAAAAAAACTAAATTATAATAACAATGACACGTTCACATACACTCATATTAAAATAATAACGTAAAAGAAAAAAAAAAAAAAAAAAAAAAAAAACTAAAAGGAAACAATCGAACTAAATCAAAGTAAGCGAATATATATACATATATTATAAACAACCGACAATCTATAATTTCGTACATCTCAAAAAAAAAAAATAAAAAATTAAAAAAAAAATAAAAACCCGCAAGGCCGCAACGCGGCCGGCTGCCGCTTTGCTTGTTAGCATATATAATGCTACTAAATCACACTCAACATAACCCTAAGAGCATCCGGTGTGGTATGTGTTGTGCTTCGCCGTGGCTGATGTGGCGCCTTCGCCGTGCCTCGCCGTGACACCGGCAAGGCTCGCCGAGCAACCCATTTCGTGCAGACGACGAGCATAAGCTTTGTACTTGTTGTCATATTTTTTTTTTCTTTTCTTTTTGTCGATCTATAAATCAATGGTTTTCGATCTATAAACTTTGAAGAAGATGAACATGGTTTAAAGTGTGTAAATAAAGTTGCAGTAGATAGGTTGAAGAAGATGAGTAAGTTGTGTTTTCTATCTATAAAGTTTTTTTTTTTTTTTTTTTTTTTTTTTTATGTGTGTGTGTGTGTTGTATTTTTATTGTGTTTTGTATATATTAATTTGTATTTTTATTGTGTTTTGTATGTGTTAATTTGTAATTTTAATTGAATGAAATTAATTTAGTTTATTTAGGTATTAAAAAAAATAGATAGTGGTGGGCTAAAATGAGTAAGTTGTGATATGTTATCGTAAGGGGTTGTTAGTTGTGATTTGTTGCGGTGACGTAGCACCCGTGGGGCCCGAATGAAGAACTTGGTTATGTCATGATACCTAAGAGCGGTGGGTGCAGCTCGCCAACACCCTCGTCGTTGCTGAGCTGGAGCTCGTTGTCAGTTCGCCGCTGCACCACCACCTCCCGCCGTGGCTCGCCGAACTCAGCTTCGTCGCCCGTACAACGAGCCTCACTCCTGACACATTACATATTTTAATTGTTTTTTGCAACGGATATACACTGATCAAATTGATAAAAGAAAAAAAAATAATGGTAGGCCCAAATGAGTAAGTTGTGATTAGTTGTTTGGGAAGGAGGTTGTTAGTTGTGATTTGTTCTGGTGACGTGCATTCCATGGCCCGAATGAGGAGGAAAAACTCCTCACTGCACCCCCGCTCTAATGCACTAATCTCCACTAAACAGCCTGCTCCTTATCTCTCCATATCACAAAACTTATCAACAAAAGGTACGACCAACCTTATATCTCCGCAACTAAAACACAGCTCCGTCAAATAATCATCATCACCATCACTCACAGAGATGAAGCATACTGTTAAGATTGATCCACCATCACCACCACCACCACCACCACCACCACCACCACCAGCAGCAGCGCCACGACGACGACGACGACGACGACGACGGCTGAATCTACCTTCTTCACATCTATTTGAAGGTAATTTCTTAACTACTATTGATGTTTCCCACCAATGCGAAAACAGATCTATATAGGTTTGACTATTTTTTATAATTGAGGTGATTCAGTCATATCCTGATCTTGCGCGGAAACAGATCTATATAGGTTTGACTATTTTTTATGACTTAATTACTATCTCCCATAAATAACTATATAGCCTTTGATGTATAGGTGGTTTAGATATATTCATCTAAATCAAGTTTTCTTAGGTCATAAGTTATAATTCCAAAAGTATATATTCATAATATATTGAACATATTGTATTTATCCTTTGTGAATCGTGAGTCCAGCAATGCCATAAATAAACAAAATATTAATTGTCAAGTAAATGATAATAAGAAAAAAAAAAGGAAAAAAAAAAAAAAAAAAAAAAAAAAAAAAAAAAAACTGAGAAGTGTGATAAACAACCACAACCACACATTTTAAATCCAACAGGCTCGAGCCCGAACGGGCACGAGCTAAACGAAATTCTTGATATCCATAAATTTATTGTCAAAAAGAACATAATAAACTAAAATACATGATTCACCGAAAAATTCTATTTCGAGGTACCCGCCGCCCCAACGCGCGGGTACCCTGCTAGTGTAAACTAATGTGTTTTTGATAAAAGGAAAAGGAATGTTTTTATAAAAAATACAATTAAAGGGAAACCAAGTTGGAAGAAAAAAGTAATCTGCGATTGTATTCCAACACTTCAACTTTTCAAGATGGAATGGGTTGAAGCACATCATCAAACAACACAACAACAACAAACCGTAAACCAGTTTTAGAAAAGAAAGTTTTTTGTTTAAGTTTTTGGAGTATTACTTTCATTTGTAATACTACCATTTTGTCTCCAAATTTATGTAATGGTGTGTTAGTTGGCAAAGTTTATAAAAAGAAGCATTTGAGAAGCATTTATGTAATGCCTTAATTGTTGGATTTGATACCAATTCTAAAATTCTAAACCCATTAGCCAAAGATTACTATTGGGAGTGAAAAGTCTAATGAATATTCGCATACCCATACACATAAACCAAGCACAACCCAGCACTTCTTGTATTTTTTTTGAACGGCAACACTTCTTGTATTAAATGCTTTGAATTAGGGACTAGGGTAAAACAAGCAGTAGCATTAAGCGTTAGGGGCTTTGCTGGCTAGCTCGTGCAATCAGGATAGTAACAGAAGCATTGTTCACTAAAGCGGTCTTATGATCACGAATCTCTTGTGAATCATGAATGAAGTAGTGCGTACTAACTTGCATTTGAATTTGCTTAATTTTAGGTGGTGGAGAAAACTACTTTAAGTATGGTGTTCCTCTTTATAAAGCATCAGTCAAAGGAAACTGGGAAGCTGCTACAGCCATTCTTGACGAACACGCGGAACAACAACCACATCTTATCCGTTCCGCTATCACCGGAAATTATGAAACAATGCTTCACATTGCAGCATCAGCGAAAAACACCAAGACTTTGGAAAACTTTGTGAAAAATCTAGTAAGTTTGATGGAGGCCAAGGATCTCGAACTACAGAATGAAAATTACAGTACTGCCCTCAATTTAGCAGCTAGCGTGGGAAATGTTAATACCGCCATGATAATGATTAACAAGAACCCAGCCGTGTTGGAAATTCCTGGAAGTATGGAAATGATGCCAATCTATACGGCTGCTTTATTTGCAAATCCCGATATAGTTAGGTATCTATATAGTATTTCTAACAAAATGTCTGGCAATTTATGGACAAACGAAAATCGGGGTCGGGTCTTACTAAGATGTGTTGAAGCTAACATCTTTGGTAAGTTCGAGATCCTTGGCCTCCATCAAACTTACTAGATTTTTCACAAAGTTTTCCAAAGTCTTGGTGTTTTTTGCTGATGCTTCAATGTGAAGCATTGTTTCATAATTTTCGGTGATAGCGGAACGGATAAGATGTGGTTGTTGTGGACAAACGAAAATCGGGGTCGGGTCTTACTAAGATGTGTTGAAGCTAACATCTTTGGTAAGTTGTTCATAGTTTCTTACAATTCCTCTTATGTTATTCTCACGCTTCAGATTTTTCATTAATTTGCCCATTCGTTAGTTGCAAACATCTAATACCGAACTTTCTTTTCTCATCTTTAGCTTGGCAGTTGCTATGTTTCCTTGCCGGTTGAATTTTTCGGTCAGCATCTTTATGTTGTCTCTTTATAGTTTTGTCGAATACTTTTTAAGCATTAGTGGATACAATTTATCTTGTTAAGTGAAAGGAATTTTTTGTTAGTTTTATGGACATTTATATATGATTGTCATGGTATTATAATTCCAACATTTTTTGCAGACGTTGCTCTAAATGTAGTAGATGATCACCCCGAACTGATCGCTGCCAGCAGAAAGAGATTTGTCAGTGATGTTCTACTTCTTCTGGCCAAGAAGACTCGTGAATTAAAAGGAATAAAACAACACATTATTTGGCGAGTCATCAGATCAAGTAAGTATCTGCTCCTCGGTCATATTCTTTGCATCCTTCTACTCTGTACGTTAAGTTAGTTTTTCGGTTTTTCTTAAAAATAGTTTCTATATCAACGATATTATCTCCAGTACATATCATAGTCAGGTGATCAGTGATTGGTTTGTATACATCCAGTGATGTCCTTATGCTTGTGATCTGTAATGCTACACTTTGGTTGCTCATTTCATTTTCAGACATGGAGAATATGAGCTTTACTTCTTTTAAAATTTTAACTTGTGTAGTTATAATGATACTACTCCAGCTGAACATAATATATGTCACTTTGATAAATTCATGTACTCTACATAAAGTCATACTTGGTTGTTGTTTTCAGTTTTTGCAGTATTTTATGTGAAGTTAGGGAATGCTGAAAAAGAAAGTCAAGCCCTGAAATTATTGAGGACAATCTGGCAAAAAATTGTCAAATTTCCAAAGGCAGATATTGTTGATATAATCAAAGGGCTACCTATAAGGCACGCAAATGGTTCAACAGAATACCCTTCGCGGGTACTTTTTGCTGCTGCAAAATTGGGCAACACAAGGTTTATAATTGAGATGATTCAGTCATATCCTGATCTTGCGTGGCAACAGAATGACAAAGGGCAAACTATATTTCACATTGCGGTGAAGTATCGTCATGAAAATATCTATAATTTGTTATATGAGATTGGCTCAATGAAAGAACAAATAAATACTATTAAAGACTATAAAGGCAATACCTTGTTGCATTTTGCTGCAAAGGGTAAACTATCTCAAAATGTGTCAGGAGTTGCTCTACAGATGCAACGGCAGTTATTATGGTTCAAGGTACATTTGTCCCTTTAAGCTTAAGAATTAACATCCTTTTGTTATATGTTTGTAAGGTTGACTTGAATGCCAACATGTTATTGTGGAACAATATTAATGCGTCTATTTATAAAGGTTGTATCCCAAACGGCCACATAAAGAAATTTAGTTAAAAAGGAAACGGGTCAAATGGGTATTTCAAGTGTATTTTTGATGCATTCAACCTCCTTAACTGTTTTTATTGCTTGGGTAAAGGGTTTTAACCTGGTAAATAACAACCTCCTGAACTGTTTCTTAACAATAGATTAGTATTGTAATTGTATAGTGTTTGTAATCATAGAAACTAAATAATTTACAGCATTTTAATGAATGTACAAAAACTTTTTGTGGGTCAACCTGGCGCAATTACCTATTTCATTGGAACCCATTTTTAAAACAGTCATCCAATTGGCCCATTTTTCCAACTTTACAACAAATGAGGCATATGGTTTTTGACACTTTTATGGAAATGACGAGATATATATATATATATATATATATATATATATATATATATATATATATAATATATATATATATAGGGGAGCTTTATTTTCAGAACCCTGTTAAGTGCGGGAACTGCGAGAACTCCAAATTTGCATTAGAAAACGTGCATGTTCATATAAAACATGTATGTTTTCTTACATACACCTTAATACACATACCTGCGTATTAAGGTGTATGTAAGAAAATATACATGTTTTATATGAACATGCATGTTTTCTAATGCAAAATTGGAGTTCTCGCAGTTCCCGCACTTAACAAGGTTCTGAAAATAAAAACCATTTTGCATTGATCTGTTGCACTTAACAGGTTTTATATGAACATGTGTGTTACTCAAGTATGTGTATTAAGGTGTATGTAAGAAAACATACATGTTTTATATGAACATGCATGTTTTCTAATGCAAAATTGGAGTTCTCGCAGTTCCCGCACTTAACAGGGTTCTCAAAATAAAGATACACTATATATATATATATATATATATATATATATATATATATATATATATATATATATATATATATATATATATATATAGTGAGACTTTCTTACGAGAACCATTTTATCTGCGAGAACTGAGAGAACCACCAAAAACATACATGCACGCCTTCAATAATTGTATTTTTGCACATATGTTTTCAAAACAACATATATGTTTTAAAAAAACCATAGTTGTTCTAAAGAATTTGATAAGAAATTCGAAATACAAAAATTTTCTTTGAAGGTGTGCATGTATGTTCTTATAAGACGTGCAACGACAATATTGCGGCCGTGTGTAAGGTTTTTGTGAAAAAAGAGGATGAGTTCATAATGATATTGAAGAACATATGTGGATGTTTACGATTATTGATGATTTGCATGTATTTTTATTTTATTTTAAAAGGCGTGCATGTATGTTTTTGGTGGTTCTCTCAGTTCTTGCGGATAAAATGGTTCTCGTTTGAAAGTCCCCCTATATATATATATATATATATATATATATATATATATATATATATATATATATATATATATATATATATATATATATATGGCAGGAGGTGGAGCAGATGGTCCCGTTAAATTATAGGCAAAGGAAGAATAATGATGGTGACACAGCATATGACTTATTTCCCCCAAGGCACGAAGAGTTAGTAAGGAAAGGTGAGGTCTGGATGAAGGATACAACATCTCAATGTATGGTGGTTTCAACCCTCATAGCCACCATAGTATTCGCAGCTGCTTTTACACTTCCTGGTGGATACAACCAGAATACCGGTATTCCTTTTTTCAAACAAAAACCATCCCTTATTGTTTTTGTGATCGCAGATGCTGTTTCTTTAATATTCTCTTCAACCTCGGTCCTCATGTTCCTATCTATCCTCACATCTCGTTTTGCTGAACGTGATTTCTTGGAATCATTACCCAAAAAGCTAATGTTGGGTCTTGCAACACTTTTCCTCTCTATTATCACCATGATGGTTGCTTTTAGTGCCAGCTTCTTTGTACTGTACACAAACAATATGCAATGGCTGCCAGTCATTATCACTACTTTGGCTGGCGTACCGGTTATTGTATATGCTATCATGCAATTTCGCCTTTTAGGGGATGTTTTTTACTCCACTTATCAATCTAGGTATCTTTTTAAACCCAAAAAAGACATGCTTTTCGAATAAACTCATTGTAACGTTTGTTTTATTTCGAGATAATTTGGCGACCATTTTAAACATTGGATAATTAATGTTGGATCATCAAATTCTCGATCGATTGTTTCGTCGTGTTGCATCTATTGTTATTTGTTTTGCATATGGATAATAATATACAGTACTACTAGTAGGTACTTGATGCGGCAACTGATACTTTGTAATTTAATGTAATTTAATATTTTTGGCAGTAATTTATTGTTCATTTCTATGTGACAATAGCTTTAGCGTTATAAGCAATGACAAAAGTTTGGTGGAGCTTTTCTTAGTTTGTATTATTTTGTTTGTTTATTTTTTGCTTGGTATGTTCAATGGGTTATTTTTCATTGAGGGGGTTCTTAGAGTATCATTAATTGTAGTTGTTGATAACTCAATTGATATATCTTTTTGTCTTAGTGACATTTAATAAAGAAATTGTATTTGAATTGGTTGTAGTGAGTTGTACATTATGCATTATTATTATTATTATTATTTTTACCTTGAAATGGTGAATTGTATTAATAACTCAATCTGCAAATTACATCTTAGAAACATCAAACTTTGTAGACATGCCCATAAAACTTGAGTCTATTTACTAAGGTGCAGGATTACTCCCTTTTACCAAAAAAAAAAAAAAAAAAACCTAACTTAAAACTTGAGTTCTTTCGGCTCTTTTTCGTGTCCATTATAAAATCCAGTCTCTTGTACATTGTTAGACAATGAAACAATTTTAACAAGACTTAAGATTGTCATTTTGTCTAGATTACTGAAACGAGTAAGTCTTTGCTATTAATATGTGAATGTCTCTTTGACTACAATAACATTATACATTGAAGGTTAATGCATGCCTATGGTACACTTCCCATATTTTACCTATCTTCACCTATGAATTTTACACTTCTAACCTAACATACACTAAGGCATGGGATGCTTAAACAATGAGTAACCTAACTAAATCTACAAATAAAAAATCAGGGGTGGGTGGATGTACAATGTGGTTTTGATATGCAAATATGACAACAACCTTCTACTCCAGTAAAATTGGAAATCTCGATTTTTAAGAAGTTTTCGCTCGTAAAAAATCGAATTCTGGATTCTCGAGTTCTGGAATATCAATGAGTTCGCCCTCTGGTTGAAAATCGGCAAAATCCTTCTCATTGAAATAGTGGTTAATTTCATCAAACGAAAAATGAACACTGCAAATAAATGTAAATTAGTCATAGCAATCACATTGCTGCTTTTAACGATGAAAACTTTAATCAAGAAATAAGTTAGTTTTTGTTATCATCGACATACCCACAATCGTCATCCAGAAAATAAGAGCTTTTCTCATTGTCAGCAAAAACTTTCAACTTGGAAATAACCTGTTCGAAACTGGGAGGGTGAGGAAGATTATTGGTGGAAAGAGTAAATAATGAACTCGTGTAATTATCGAGGAAAAGATGAATAACCAACAAAGGGTTAGCTTCTTACTTCTCCGGTTACACTTCCAGTGTCATGATCATCCGTGTAGAACGTGCATAGTTTGTAATGTTGGTGAACACCTAGAACCTAAAACAAAGAGTATTATTATTTAAAAGTTATCTAGATGCCAATAACGCGACGATGCTTTACACATGTACATGCCAGCTAACAAATGCAGAGACTTACGGGGCATATCTTAGTTGTGAGTTCATCATAGCCGATCTTAAACTTCTGTGGTTTAATCTGCACAATAGTTAGAATACCAGTATTAGTTAATGTTCTTAAGATTGCATTTACATTGCTCTACTAGGATCAAACGCATACCAGAAATTTAACTGCTTGCCTTGTATGTTGAAGTTCATCTGTTGCTGACCCTACATACTGCGTTTATCAAATTGTTAGACTTACTATATAATGGTATAAACACCAAAGTCAAAGCAAAAGTCAATACAGCCATCAATGTAACAGTGGTCAGTTCATCAAGTGCAGGCTCAAGTAAGGAAGACAATGGGGTGAGAAGCAGCTGCACAAGACCATATTTATCACCACATTGCATGAGACATCATACTTACTTACATAGATGTTATGCTATTAGTTAGTTCTTTGTATTGTACATTTCAGTTCACGTAGTAGTTTAGACAGTAGTCCATGTAGCAGTATAAATACTTGATGTAACTCTTTCATTTCAGTTGTAAAAATTTACGATTTCTCTCAATCAATTCCAAGTTCTCTCATTTACAATATGGTATCAAAGCTAGACCTCAAAGTGTTGATTTCACTTTGAATACTAAGAACAAGCTTAAAATCATCACAAATGAATACCAAGAACCAAGTGCTGATTCACCGGTAAGAGCCTTATGGGGAGGAACAATGACATGATAATCTCATGGATTTTGAACACAGTCACTGATCAAATCAGCAATAATCTAAGCTTTGTTCACTCTGCATCTACCAGCTAACAAATGACATTGCACAGTTGAAGCAAACAAATAGCTCAGTTGAAGTGTATTATCAGAAATTTTAAAGGTCTATGGGATGAAATTGATGCACTGGAGGCTCCTTATATGTGTACTTGCAATTATGTTTGTGAGAATGGGAGGCTAAATGGGGCAAAAGAAGGGACAAAGAGATTGTTACAGTTTCTAATGGGGTTGGATGAGTGTTTCTCAAACGTGAGAGGTCAAATCCTTCTGATGCAGCAATTGCCAAAAGCAACTAAAGCCTATGCAATGCTGAGACAGGAGGAAAAGCAAATAGAGACCGACACACCTAAGCATCAACACCTACGGTCATGAACACCTTCACCAATCCAAGATCATTTCACAACAACAATGTTGTGGCAAACACCAGACAACCCAGAACCAACTATGTCCCAAGCACCACGAAAAGTAACTTCAAACCTGGTGTCATATGTCGGATTTGCCAAAAGGAAGGATATTATCAAAAATGAGTGCTACCAAATTGTGGCCTATCCAATTGGTCCTCCATTGCATGGCAAATTCTAACCAGGGAACAATGGAACCGGTAATGGGGCAAACAGAACAAACAATTTTAAGCCTATGATAGTCAACATGGTTGCAGGGCAAGCAATGGGTCAAGATGGTGCTTCAACAAGTGAAGCAAGCACAAGTGGAACACAAGCCGATGCTAAGATGGATGCCTTGCAGAATCAATTGAGCCAAGTCATGATGATGCTTCAAAACAACCAAGGTAAGTGTGATCCTAAACTCTTAGCTTTAGGAAGATACTTGTTTATAGCCTCTTGTGTATCATTGTTCAAGGATGCTTGGGTAGTAGATAGTGGTGCCACTGACCATATTTGCATTGCACTAACCTTTATGTTTAATATGATACAATGCACAATTTCAGTTATTGTATCCTTATCAAATGGACATACGGTCACAGTCACCACAGTTGGCTTTGCGAGAATCAAACCAAACCTTGTTCTACACAATGTGCTATATATTCCATCATTTGCCTATAACATGCGGTTAATTTGATCTAATACATGTTGACACATGGGGTCCATATAAACATAGTACATTGAATAATTGTAAATATTTTACATGCTCTAGAACCACATGGACATTTCTTGTACCAACCAAACATCATGTCACTTCCACAATCAAAAACTTTTATCACTATGTAACCACACAGTTCAAAACCACAATCAAAACTCTCAGAAGTGACAATGGCACATAATTTACCAACAATTCACTAACCACTTTCCTACAAACCAAAGGCATTATTCATCAAACCTCATGCCCTAACACTCCTCAACAAAATGGCAGAGTAGAAAGAAAACACAAACATCTTTTGGAAGTTGCCAAATCCATTCACTTTCAAGCCAAATTCCTATACACCTTTGGGGATATTGTCTTATGGCAGCTACGTATTTAATTAACAGACTTACATCCAAAATCTTAAACATCAACTCACCATATGAAATATTATACCAAACACCACCAGATCTTCAAAACCTCAAAGTCATTGGCTGCCAAGCTTATGCTTCGGTCCATAACAAATTTGAAAAAGAGCAATTCCCTCCATTTTTTGTGGCTACATACGACACCAAAATGGTTACTTATTACTAGCACAAAACACCAAAAAGATTTTTTTGTGAGTAGGCATGTCACATTTCCTGAACACATTTTTCCATTTCACACTTCACCATACTCCACACCGCAACAAGACTTTTTCCCTTCAAACAACATCTTTTATCCATCACCAAACACCAATACCACAACACCACCTTTCATACTAGACACTACAACACCATAAATCTCACCCACTCAATCACCTAACACCACAACACAAAAGACGCTACTACACCACCATCACCTATACCTCATTCACGTATCAATTCCACTCAACCAAACACCCCCGTATCCCACACTTCATCCACTGATACACTCATACACCTCACACAGCTGAACCATTATCATAACCTTCACACTACAAATCCAACAGAACCAAAGCCACTCCATCTAAACTAAAAAATTTCCAACACTACAAACCTACAACCATCAATACCATCACTCCAAACATCACACTTCTCACTTTATTAACTAAAACGACATTCACAAACCTCAAATTTTGCACCTTATCAACTCACTTCAACATGAAACTGAATCAACATCTTATACTCAAGCATCAAAACATCCTAAGTGGATAGAGGCTATAAACAATGAGATTTCTGCGCTAGAATCCAATGACACTTGGGAACTCACTACACTCCCACCCAAGGCCGTTAAGATCGAGATCCTACTATGGATCGTTTTTTTCTTTGCAAGATCGGAATCGTAAGGTTGGATCGAGATCGGAAGATCCTACTTAAATGTTTAAAAGTCTTATTTTTCTAGTAATTCGTATTCAAAGATGATTGTATAACAAATTAGAGAAGAAAAAAGAGTTCTGAAAGTTATAGTAATATGAGAATGCGACGCGTAATGCTCTGAAATACAAAAATATATAATCGGTGATTAAGGACGCTGAATCTTTTAATCTAAAAATCTATATATTTTACTCTTATTAAACATTTACAGTAATCAGCGCTTGCTATATTGTTTTAATTTAACAAAATTCATTCATTTATAGTTTATTAGTTAGTTAAATTAAGGGAAGTAGGATCGAATCGGATCTAGATCTTACGATCCTATGGTAAGATCGAGATCATACTTAAGATCCTATGCCTTTTAAGATCCTACGAAGGATCGACTCGTTTTTTCTTAACGGAATCGTAAGATCGGAAGATCTTAACCAACAGGTAGGAATAGACTACACATAGACATTTGCCCCAGTTGCCAAAATGGTGACAGTGAGAACTCTACTAGCTATCTCTTCCATCAACAACTCGTTTGTTCAGCAGCTTGACATCAACAATGTCTTCCTTCATGGGGATCTCAATGAGGAAGTTTACATGACAGTGCCAAGTGGCTATAAGAAGCCTCTTCCACCCAATACAGTCTGCAAATTAAGGAAGTCTCTCTATGGTCTGAAACAAGCTAATAGATAGTGATTAATCAAGCTCACTACCTTCCTTCTTTCTATTGGATTGACTCAAAGTCATGTAGATTCATCCCTCTTCACATACTACAAAGTGCACATACTTTGATTCTCCTCATCTATGTTAATGACATTCTACTAGCAGGCAACAACTCCTCACTCATCTTAGATGTCAAAGCTCAACTCCATCAGACTTTTAGCATCAAAGATCTTGGTCCTCTTCACTACTATCTAGGCATTGAGTTCCTAAGAAATTCTAAAGGCATTATCATGAGTCAAAGGAAATATGCTCTGGACTTAATTGAATTTGCTAATCTCCAAAATGACAAGCCAGCAAAAATTCCTCTTGATTCGAAAGTCAAGCTTACCTACACAGATGGTGATCCTATTCCAGACCCTTCTCACTACAGAACTCTTGTTGGCAAACTAATTTACCTCACAATAAGCAGGCAGATATTGCCTTTGCAGCTCAACTTCTCAGCCAATTCTCTCAACAGCCACACACTTCTCACCTACAGGCTTTAAACAGAGTCATCAAATATATCAAACTCAACCCAGATCAAGGTCTATACTTTCCTAAACACAATCCATCTACTCTTCATGCTTATTGTGATAGTGAATGGGCAAACTGTCCCTCTTCAAGAAGGTCTATTTCTAGATTTGGCATATTCTTAGGCAGGAGTCTCATATCATGGCACTCTAAGAAGCAACCAGTTATGTCAAGGTCATCTACTGAGACAGAGTATTGAGCTTTGGCAGATTGCTCTTGTGAAATTACATGGTTATGTTCATTACTAAAGGACCTCAAAGTTTGTGTCCCTACACCAGTGAGAATTCTCTGTGACTACATCTCTACTATTGCTCTTGCATCCAATCCAATTCAACATGCAAGGACAAAACACATAGAAATAGACTGCCACTTTGTGAGAGACAAAATCAAGGCAGGACAAATTACTATTTCCTATGTTACTACAAATGCTCAAGCTGCTGACATTCTCACCAAAGCTCTCACTACTTATCCATTTCACCAATGCTTATCCAAGTTAGGCATGTGTGATCCCTACACAATGCCAACTTGTGGGAGGGATAATGGTATAAACACCAAAGTCAAAGCAAAAGTCAATACAGTCATCAATGTAACAGTTCATCAAGTGCAGGCTCAAGTAAGGAAGACAATGGGGTGAGAAGCAGCTGCACAAGACCATATTTATCACCACATTGCATGAGACATCAGACTTACTTACATAGATGTTATGCTATTAGTTAGTTCTTTGTATTTGTGCATTTCAGTTCATGTAGTAGTTTAGACAGTAGTCCATGTAGCAGTATAAATACTTGATGTAACTCTTTCATTTAAGTTAGTTGTAACAATTAACAATTTCTCTCAAATCAATTCCAAGTTCTCTCATTTACAATACTATACTAACTTGGTTTTGAAAAATTGAGCAAATATAGAGGTGTTTGTGTGTATGAAGTATTAATTACCTCTTTTGTGGCGCGACTACACCACTGGTCTAACTCGGCTAATCCTGCTTTCACATATTCCCCATTTTTGTATGTGCAACACTCTTTGTGTAAAAGAAAGCTGCATGTCACATAAAAGGAGATGATATAGTAATTTGACATGAAAAATGTTCCGTTCATTAAAATATAAGCGATGATCTACCTGTTGAAAAGTTCTACATTGATGTAAGAGTAAGCTTCAATGAAGATCTTTTGAATAAGAACTGGTGGCACCTGATAAACAATTATGACTAAATCGTTAAATTCGATAGGATGAGCATGCAAATGGGACATTTTGGTTACTACTGTTAACATACATGGTAATCTTTCAAGATAGCGAGCATGCCACTATTTTATACTGTCATAGAAGAAAACACTATAAATATATACGTGGTATTAGACAGTATTAAATATGTTTAGAAGTACAAAGTCTCTTAAATATGTTTTGTAAATGCAATAGTCATTTAAAAAACTCCTCTTAGATTTATGAGCTGGTTAGCATCAACTCAAGTCAATATATTTTTGAGTTCCACTAAAAAACCCGAACCCAGTTCTCATGTAGCTTAGCTAATTGGTGCTGAGATGTGGGCCCGTGTTTCAAAGACAGTGACACAGACATATATATTTTGCTTTTTTAGCCTTCATCTAAAATATATATATTTTTCTTTTTTTTAGACAACTAGCAATATATTTTTTTGTCTTTAAATATATATATTTTTTTGCTTTAATGGTGTTTCTTTGTATTTAAATATATATATTTTTTTGCTTTAATGGTGTTTCTTTGTATTTAAATATATATTTTTTTGCTTTAATGGTGTTTCTTTGTATTTAAATATATATATTTTTTTGCTTTAATGGTGTTTCTTTGTATTTAAATATATTTTTTTTTGCTTTAATGGTGTTTCTTTGTCTTTAAATATATATTTTTTTTGCTTTAATTCTTGTTTCCTTGTCTTCAAATATATACTTTTTTGCTTTAATGGTGTTTCTTTGTTTTTAAATATATACTCGTATTTTTTTGCTTTAATGGTGTTTCTTTGTCTTTAAATATATATATTTTTGCTTTAATGGTGTTTCTTTGTCTTTAAATATATATATTTTTTGCTTTAATGGTGTTTCTTAGTCTTCAAATATATACTTTTTTGCTTTAGTGGTGTTTCTTAGTCTTTAAATATTCAATTGGAGATCAATTTGAGATACACTTCAGACAAAATGATGCATACTGTTGTTCAGATTGATCCAGCACCACCAACAGGACCACCACCACCAGCACCACCACCACCACCACTAGCACCACCACCACCACCACCATCACCACCACCATTACCACCAGCACCACCAGCACCACCACCACCACCAGCACCAGCACCACCACCACCACTAGCACCACCACCACCACCACCACCACCACCATCACCACCACCATTAGCACCAGCACCACCAGCGCCAGCACCAGCACCAGCACCACCAGCACAACCAGCACCACCACCACCACCACCATTACCATCACCATCACCATCACCACCACCATCACCACCACCACCACCACCACCACCACCAGCACCACAACCAGCACCACCACCACCACCACCACCAGCAGCA